>CM069308.1:742500-914682 GCA_035609425.1 Epinephelus awoara | reverse complement strand
AAACAGAGACGGGTCAGTGGCGCCCTCATCACAGACTGGCAGGTCAGCGCCTGATGAGTCCAGCTGAGGACACAGTTCTGATCTGAGGTCTGATTTAACAGTAAACAGAAAGAATTCTGGACAGGAAGTGTGTGTGTGAGCGCGTGCATTGTCACACGTGTTAACAGCTGATCCCACACGTCTCACCTTTCAGGAGCCTCTGTGTGTTTATCCAACACGTCTGTCTCCTCTGTCTCAGGTCGTCTCCGTCCCCCAACGTCTCCGCCATGTCTTCAGCCAGAGCTGCAGCCGTCCTGCTGAGCTGCTGCGTCCTCGTCCTCGTCCTCGTCCCGCCCTGCAGGGGTCAAGGTAGGGTCACCTGGTCACATGTTTGCTGCAGTAACTGAACCTCAGTTAGGTCTGACCTGCTGACAGAGAGACGCTCGCCGCGCTCACTGACGCCCGTCTGTCGGACATCTTTGTTATTATTAATTATTGTTATTAATGTGAATCATTATTCAGGGTTTGTTATTTTCATGTTGGTGTTTTGACACATTCATATAAAACAGTTTGATGGATCAATGAAACAAATCCGACGACGTCACTTTAATGTCTGACAGAAATGTGTTAATCATGTGACCTGTTGTCATGACGACCAAATTAAAGCTGAAGGTGTTTCCAGGTGTTGTGATGTCACTTGAGTCACTTCTTCTTCGTACTGATGGTCTCTGATGGTCTCTGATGGTCTCTGATGGTCTCTGATGGTCTCTGATGGTCTCTGATGGTCTCTGTTGTCACTTGAGTCACTTCTTCTTCGTACTGATGGTCCCTGATGGTCTCTGATGGTCTCTGATGGTCTCTGTTGGTCTCTGTTGGTCCCTGATGGTCTCTGTTGGTCTCTGATGGTCTCTGTTGGTCTCTGATGGTCTCTGATGGTCTCTGTTGGTCTCTGTTGGTCCCTGATGGTCTCTGATGGTCTCTGTTGGTCTCTGATGGTCTCTGATGGTCTCTGTTGGTCTCTGATGGTCCCTGATGGTCTCTGACGGTCCCTGATGGTCTCTGATGGTCTCTGACGGTCCCTGACGGTCTCTGACGGTCTCTGACGGTCCCTGATGGTCCCTGATGGTCTCTGACGGTCCCTGATGGTCCCTGACGGTCTCTGATGGTCTCTGATGGTCTCTGATGGTCTCTGATGGTCCCTGATGGCCCCTGATGGTCCCTGTTGGTCTCTGATGGTCTCTGATGGTCTCTGATGGCCCCTGATGGCCTCTGATGGCCTCTGATGGTCCCTGATGGCCCCTGATGGTCTCTGATGGTCTCTGATGGTCCCTGATGGTCCCTAATGGTCCCTGTTGGTCCCTGATGGCCCCTGATGGTCTCTGTTGGTCCCTGATGGTCCCTGATGGTCCCTGTTGGTCCCTGATGGTCCCTGTTGGTCCCTGATGGCCCCTGATGGTCCCTGTTGGTCTCTGATGGTCTCTGATGGTCTCTGATGGCCTCTGATGGTCCCTGATGGCCCCTGATGGCCTCTGATGGCCTCTGATGGTCCCTGATGGCCCCTGATGGTCTCTGATGGTCCCTGATGGCCTCTGATGGTCCCTGATGGCCCCTGATGGTCTCTGATGGTCTCTGATGGTCCCTGATGGTCCCTGATGGCCCCTGATGGTCTCTGATGGTCTCTGATGGTCCCTGATGGTCTCTGATGGTCTCTGTTGGTCTCTGTTGGTCCCTGATGGTCTCTGATGGTCTCTGATGGTCTCTGTTGTCACTTGAGTCACTTCTTCTTCGTACTGATGGCCCCTGATGGTCTCTGTTGGTCTCTGATGGTCTCTGTTGGTCTCTGATGGTCTCTGATGGTCTCTGTTGGTCCCTGATGGTCTCTGATGGTCTCTGTTGGTCTCTGATGGTCTCTGATGGTCTCTGTTGGTCTCTGATGGTCCCTGATGGTCTCTGACGGTCCCTGATGGTCTCTGATGGTCTCTGACGGTCCCTGACGGTCTCTGACGGTCTCTGACGGTCCCTGATGGTCCCTGATGGTCTCTGACGGTCCCTGATGGTCCCTGACGGTCTCTGATGGTCTCTGATGGTCTCTGATGGTCTCTGATGGTCCCTGATGGCCCCTGATGGTCCCTGTTGGTCTCTGATGGTCTCTGATGGTCTCTGATGGCCCCTGATGGCCTCTGATGGCCTCTGATGGTCCCTGATGGCCCCTGATGGTCTCTGATGGTCTCTGATGGTCCCTGATGGTCCCTGATGGTCCCTGTTGGTCCCTGATGGCCCCTGATGGTCTCTGTTGGTCCCTGATGGTCCCTGATGGTCCCTGTTGGTCCCTGATGGTCCCTGTTGGTCCCTGATGGCCCCTGATGGTCCCTGTTGGTCTCTGATGGTCTCTGATGGTCTCTGATGGCCTCTGATGGTCCCTGATGGCCCCTGATGGCCTCTGATGGCCTCTGATGGTCCCTGATGGCCCCTGATGGTCTCTGATGGTCTCTGATGGTCTCTGATGGCCTCTGATGGTCCCTGTTGGTCTCTGATGGTCTCTGATGGTCTCTGATGGCCTCTGATGGTCCCTGATGGCCCCTGATGGCCTCTGATGGCCTCTGATGGTCCCTGATGGCCCCTGATGGTCTCTGATGGCCTCTGATGGTCCCTGATGGCCCCTGATGGTCTCTGATGGTCTCTGATGGTCCCTGATGGTCCCTGATGGTCTCTGTTGGTCTCTGATGGTCTCTGATGGCCCCTGATGGTCCCTGATGGTCTCTGTTGGTCTCTGATGGTCCCTGATGGTCCCTGATGGCCCCTGATGGTCTCTGATGGTCTCTGATGGTCCCTGATGGCCCCTGATGGTCCCTGTTGGTCTCTGATGGTCTCTGATGGTCTCTGATGGTCTCTGATGGCCCCTGATGGTCTCTGATGGTCCCTGATGGCCCCTGATGGTCCCTGATGGTCCCTGTTGGTCCCTGATGGCCCCTGTTGGTCTCTGATGGTCCCTGATGGTCTCTGACGGTCCCTGATGGTCTCTGATGGTCTCTGACGGTCCCTGACGGTCTCTGACGGTCTCTGACGGTCCCTGATGGTCCCTGATGGTCTCTGACGGTCCCTGATGGTCCCTGACGGTCTCTGATGGTCTCTGATGGTCTCTGATGGTCTCTGATGGTCCCTGATGGCCCCTGATGGTCCCTGTTGGTCTCTGATGGTCTCTGATGGTCTCTGATGGCCCCTGATGGCCTCTGATGGTCCCTGATGGCCCCTGATGGTCTCTGATGGTCTCTGATGGTCCCTGATGGTCCCTGATGGTCCCTGTTGGTCCCTGATGGCCCCTGATGGTCTCTGTTGGTCCCTGATGGTCCCTGATGGTCCCTGTTGGTCCCTGATGGTCCCTGATGGTCCCTGTTGGTCCCTGATGGCCCCTGATGGTCCCTGTTGGTCTCTGATGGTCTCTGATGGTCTCTGATGGCCTCTGATGGTCCCTGATGGCCCCTGATGGCCTCTGATGGCCTCTGATGGTCCCTGATGGCCCCTGATGGTCTCTGATGGTCTCTGATGGTCCCTGATGGCCCCTGATGGTCCCTGTTGGTCTCTGATGGTCTCTGATGGTCTCTGATGGCCTCTGATGGTCCCTGATGGCCCCTGATGGCCTCTGATGGCCTCTGATGGTCCCTGATGGCCCCTGATGGTCTCTGATGGCCTCTGATGGTCCCTGATGGCCCCTGATGGCCTCTGATGGCCTCTGATGGTCCCTGATGGCCCCTGATGGTCTCTGATGGTCTCTGATGGTCCCTGATGGTCCCTGATGGTCTCTGATGGTCTCTGATGGTCCCTGATGGTCCCTGACGGTCCCTGTTGGTCTCTGATGGTCTCTGATGGCCCCTGATGGTCCCTGATGGTCTCTGTTGGTCTCTGATGGTCCCTGATGGTCCCTGATGGCCCCTGATGGTCTCTGATGGTCTCTGATGGTCCCTGATGGCCCCTGATGGTCCCTGTTGGTCTCTGATGGTCTCTGATGGTCTCTGATGGTCTCTGATGGCCTCTGATGGTCCCTGATGGCCACTGATGGTCCCTGATGGCCCCTGATGGTCTCTGATGGCCTCTGATGGTCCCTGATGGCCCCTGATGGCCTCTGATGGTCCCTGATGGCCCCTGATGGTCTCTGATGGTCTCTGATGGTCCCTGATGGTCCCTGATGGCCCCTGATGGTCTCTGATGGTCTCTGATGGTCCCTGATGGTCCCTGACGGTCCCTGACGGTCTCTGTTGGTCTCTGATGGTCTCTGATGGCCTCTGATGGTCCCTGATGGCCCCTGATGGCCTCTGATGGCCTCTGATGGTCCCTGATGGCCCCTGATGGTCTCTGATGGTCTCTGATGGTCCCTGATGGTCCCTGATGGTCTCTGATGGTCTCTGATGGTCCCTGATGGTCCCTGACGGTCCCTGTTGGTCTCTGATGGTCTCTGATGGCCCCTGATGGTCCCTGATGGTCTCTGTTGGTCTCTGATGGTCCCTGATGGTCCCTGATGGCCCCTGATGGTCTCTGATGGTCTCTGATGGTCCCTGATGGCCCCTGATGGTCCCTGTTGGTCTCTGATGGTCTCTGATGGTCTCTGATGGTCTCTGATGGCCTCTGATGGTCCCTGATGGCCACTGATGGTCCCTGATGGCCCCTGATGGTCTCTGATGGCCTCTGATGGTCCCTGATGGCCCCTGATGGCCTCTGATGGTCCCTGATGGCCCCTGATGGTCTCTGATGGTCTCTGATGGTCCCTGATGGTCCCTGATGGCCCCTGATGGTCTCTGATGGTCTCTGATGGTCCCTGATGGTCCCTGACGGTCCCTGACGGTCTCTGTTGGTCTCTGATGGTCTCTGATGGCCCCTGATGGTCCCTGATGGTCTCTGTTGGTCTCTGATGGTCCCTGATGGTCCCTGATGGCCCCTGATGGTCCCTGATGGTCTCTGTTGGTCTCTGATGGTCCCTGATGGCCCCTGATGGTCTCTGATGGTCCCTGATGGTCTCTGTTGGTCTCTGATGGCCTCTGATGGTCCCTGATGGTCTCTGATGGTCCCTGATGGTCCCTGTTGGTCTCTGATGGTCCCTGATGGTCCCTGATGGCCCCTGATGGTCTCTGATGGTCCCTGATGGTCCCTGATGGTCCCTGATGGCCCCTGATGGTCTCTGATGGTCCCTGATGGTCTCTGTTGGTCTCTGATGGCCTCTGATGGTCCCTGATGGTCTCTGATGGTCCCTGATGGTCCCTGTTGGTCTCTGATGGTCCCTGATGGTCCCTGATGGCCCCTGATGGTCTCTGATGGTCCCTGATGGTCCCTGATGGTCTCTGTTGGTCTCTGATGGCCTCTGATGGTCCCTGATGGTCTCTGATGGTCCCTGATGGTCCCTGTTGGTCTCTGATGGTCCCTGATGGTCCCTGATGGTCTCTGTTGGTCTCTGATGGCCTCTGATGGTCCCTGATGGTCTCTGATGGTCCCTGATGGTCCCTGTTGGTCCCTGATGGCCCCTGATGGCCCCTGATGGTCTCTGATGGTCCCTGATGGTCCCTGATGGTCTCTGTTGGTCTCTGATGGCCTCTGATGGTCCCTGATGGTCTCTGATGGTCCCTGATGGTCCCTGTTGGTCCCTGATGGCCCCTGATGGCCCCTGATGGCCCCTGATGGTCTCTGATGGTCTCTGATGGCCCCTGATGGTCTCTGATGGCCCCTGATGGTCCCTGTCAGTCCCTGGTGACCCCTGGCCCCTCTTCCAAATATAACCCCCCCTCCCCCCCCCCACCTGTTGTTGTTGATTTACGGAGTCTGTAAAGCCCCGGCGCTCCTGAATGAGGCGCAGTAAATCCTGGTCGTTGACTCTGGGCTGGACGGGTGTGGATCCTCACTGAGCGTGCTCAGAGGCGCTCGGCAGCTTATTGTTCTCCGTTAATCCGGACTCCCCCAGCTGTCAGATTAACCCTGCGCTCGCTGCCGTCTGACTCTTCTCACATAACACTTAACACCCCCCCTCAGCTGCTCCCAGCGTTCCCAGCGTTCCCGGGTCAGAGCTCCGAGGACGAGCCTGTTGTCTCTCTGTTGGGACTTCCTTTGAAAACAATACTCCCACATTCCGACCAACACTTGAACCCACCATCGGATTCACTTCACCTAAGCTCGGAGCCCCGGGGTCAGAGGTCACGGCCGCCACTCTAAATATGACCCATCAGCCTCTGATAAACACCTGCAGACAGGAAGTGATGCGTTCACTGACTCATTCTATTACACAGGAGGTGTTCAAGTGCTGCTGGGAAAGTCCAGTATTAACACACACACACACACACACACACACACACACACACACACACACACACACACACACACACACAGACGGCAGCTGAGTAAAATTCAAGAATCAAACGAGACAACTTGTTTCACTTTTTATCTTTACATTCATTTTTTATTTTTACCTCCTGAATTTATTTTTAATCTCTCCAGCTGAGTTCAAACTGTTTTCTCTCAGAGTTTTATATTTTATTTATTCTTATCTTTTTTAATTTATACTTATTATGCAACATCTGAATTTATCCTCTGCAGATCAGTAAGGGATTAACTTATCTTAAGTTTATATTATCTTTTCTTTTATCTTGATTTGTCTTTATTCACACGATGAGTTTAAGGCCAGCAGCTTCTCATTTGAAGGAAAAGTAGTTAAGTTAATTTACGACATTTATCAGACCTCAGAGCAGAGTTTATAAAACATGTGTCACAAATGCATCACCTGGAAACACCTGGAAAACCTGGAAACACCTGGAAACACCTCCACCCTCAACACGTCCATCCCTCTGTCCATCCTGTGGACAGATCCCTCCTCATTTCTTTGGACTTTGGCCAGACTGTGTTTGAGACCCACTCACATCACAGCTGTGCAGTAATCAGCATGTTGCTGAGCCTCACCTGTCAGGTGGAGCGCTCACTAATGAACACCTGCACTGTAAAGAGGCTGAAGTGTGACACCGTCCAGCTGGATTCCTTTAGACATTATTTCCCGTCCTGCTCCAAACTCCTTTTAAATAATCTGATATTTTAACAAATCCGCACGTGTCAGTGAAAACACGTGACTGTAGAAGGACGAGATAAAAGGCGTCACATGTCGACAGTGTTCTTATTAATTCGACATCAATATAAAGACAAACTGTGTTTGATATGAACTTTATAACTCTCCATTAGCCTCCGTTAGTCAGCTGAGCTGTTGTTGTTTCCCTCTCTGCAGTGAGGGCTGGTTGGTGGATCAGACACAGAGGACACTCAGACTCCATCAGGAGCACAAACAGTAACACAGTGACCCAGCAGCGTCCTCACAGTCTGCGTCCTGACTGTGAGGACGTGTGTCCACAGTGGACTCTGTCTCTACTGTGAGTCTGACTGTTGTTTGTCCAGCTGTCCTCCTGACAGGCAGACAGACACGTGGCTGACCCACCGCCGCAGGTCAGAGGTCAAAGTGTCTGCTGCTAATGTCTCACCAGAGACCTCGACAGCTGACACACTGGTCACAGTGGGAGTGTTGCTGGTTGCTGGTTGAACTCCCAGCATGCTCAGCAGTCTTTAAAGTGAGCGGCGGTGAAGGTTCAGGTCAGAGTGACATCACAGCTTAGTGTATAATATAAAACAGTAAATAGATGAAGTGGATCATTGTTATGTTTAACCTCATATTCAGTCTCTACAGGTGGCGCCGCAGAGCTCAAATAACAACAGCGTTGGTGGGTTTGCTGGTGGGGGGCGTGGTTTAAGGGGCGGCGGCGATCATCTTGGTCATCTTACACAGCAGCTGAGGTTTCTGACCTCATGAGCTGCTCATCAGTTTGATGGGAACAACAGGTCTGACCTTGTCTGTCTCTTCTTCTTCTTCTTCTTCTTCTTCTCTGCAGGAAGTGACTGCAGCTGTAATGTCACCAACAGTCGCTGTGACGAGAACAGAGTCTGCAGGTGAGACGTCTATCAATAATCACATGATCAATAATCCGCTGTTAAATACATGACATTCCTTTCCTAACCCTAATCTATGTAACTTTACATATGTACGTAACTTTCCTAAACCTAACCTACGTCAGGATACTCGTCAGGATACTTGTAGAATACTCGTCAGGATACTCGTCAGGATACTCGTCAGGATACTTGTAGAATACTCGTCAGGATACTTGTAGAATACTCGTCAGGATACTCGTCAGGATACTTGTAGAATACTCGTCAGGATACTTGTAGAATACTCGTCAGGATACTCGTCAGGATACTTGTAGAATACTCGTCAGGATACTTGTAGAATACTCCTCCCTGCAGAGGTTCTTCAGGTGCGTCCACCTGGTCGGAGACCCAGAACATTCTGGAGGGATTATTTTTCTCACCTGGTTTGGGAAAACGTCCGGATCCTCCTCCAGGAAGTGGAGACGTTGCAGAGGATCATAACGTGTCTCTGTCCATCTCTGTGTCCACAGATGTGACCCTGGTTGGGACGGCGAGCGCTGTGAGCGCTGTGTGCCAATGCCTGGCTGTCGTCATGGTTCCTGCGAGCAGCCGTGGCAGTGCAGCTGTGCGGCGGGCTGGGGGGGGCGTTTCTGTGACAAAGGTTAGCATTGTTTACTGTGTGGGTCAGAGGTGGAAACGTTTTGGGCCAACAGGTGAGGGGATGTTTCATGTTTGATGTTTCAGACCTGATGGCGTGCTCGGAGCGGCAGCCATGTCAGAACGGAGCGACCTGTGTGATGGAGGACAGCGGTGAATACAGCTGTCTGTGTCCTGAGGGTTTCCACGGCCGAGACTGTCAGCTGAAGACCGGCCCGTGTCACCAGAGGAGGTCAGAGAGGCTCGTTATTAACCCTCGGCGCCGTCACATGATCACCGTGAACACGTTTCTTCTTTGTGTGTTTTGTCTCCAGGTCTCCCTGTAAGAATGGTGGTCTGTGCGAGGACGCTGACGGCTTCGCAGCGGAGTTGGTGTGTCGCTGCCTGGCGGGCTTCACAGGGCCGCACTGTGAGACTGACGTGGACGACTGCCTGATGAAGCCATGTGCCAATGGCGCCACCTGCCTGGACGGCGCCAACCGTTTCTCCTGCATCTGCCCCGACGGCTTCACTGGGCGCTTCTGCACTGTCAACCTAGACGACTGCGCCAGCCGGCCCTGCCTCAACGCCGGACGCTGCCTGGACCGCGCTGGAGGTTTCCACTGCGTCTGCCGACTCGGCTACACCGGGGCCACCTGCGAGACGCCACTGAGGAGCCACGAGCCCGGCTGGACGACGCTGGGGTGGGAGGGAGGAGGAGGAGGAGGTGGGGCTAAGACCCAGAGGAGCAGCACCACTGGTAGCAGGAACAGCAGTCATCATGGCGACAGGCTGTTAAAGGTGACAGTGAGTGAGCGCAGCGGCGGTGGCGGCCTGACGGAGGTCCAGCTTATTGTCCTGCTGGTGCTAGCAGGGGTGACGCTGGGCGTGGTGGTGCTGACCGCCGCCCTTGTGCTGCAGGGTCACTGCAGGGACTGTGGCCACGCCCCCTTCTGGCCACTCACATCATCATCATCACAGCAGCGAGGACAGAAGAGCGGCCGACGAGCACGACAGGACGAGCCAGAGTGTCAGATCAGCTTCCTGAACGTAGCAGAACCAGAGAAGAAGAAACTAAACACTGACGTCATTTAGAGAAAACAAACACAGAGGGGGAGGAGCCTGAACTGTTCATGTGTGACATCATCAACATGTATGTTACATTCATCATGTGACACAAACAACAACCAGAGACCCTCTGTTTATTCCACAGTCACAACCTGACGCCTACATCACCCACAGTGCAACTCTGTCTGCAGCAGCCTACATTACCCACGGTGCACTTGCAGCTGCTAAGGTGTCACTCCGCTCTGACTCCGCCCCCAGATGCTGACTCAAAAGACATCACTTGAGGACATTTATCAGACATCACACAGGAGACACTGAAGGCTTTGTGCTGCTGTTTAATACACCTGGAAACACCTGGAGACTCTGTCAGACACCTGGAGTCACCTGGAGACTCTGTCAGACACCTGGAAACACCTGGAGACTCTGTCAGACACCTGGAAACACCTGGAGACTCTGTCAGACACCTGGAGTCACCTGGAGACTCTGTCAGACACCTGGAGTCACTCCTGGAGACTCTGTCAGACACCTGGAGTCACTCCTGGAGACTCTGTCAGACACCTGGAAACACCTGGAGACTCTGTCAGACACCTGGAGTCACCTGGAGACTCTGTCAGACACCTGGAGTCACTCCTGGAGACTCTGTCGGACACCTGGAAACACCTGGAGACTCTGTCGGACACCTGGAGTCACCTGGAGACTCTGTCAGACACCTGGAAACACCTGGAGACTCTGTCGGACACCTGGAGTCACCTGGAGACTCTGTCGGACACCTGGAAACACCTGGAGACTCTGTCGGACACCTGGAGTCACCTGGAGACTCTGTCAGACACCTGGAGTCACTCCTGGAGACTCTGTCAGACACCTGGAGTCACACCTGGAGACTCTGTCAGACACCTGGAAACACCTGGAGACTCTGTCGGACACCTGAAGTCACTCCTGGAGACTCTGTCAGACACCTGGAGTCACCTGGAGACTCTGTCGGACACCTGGAGTCACTCCTGGAGACTCTGTCAGACACCTGGAGTCACACCTGGAGACTCTGTCAGACACCTGGAAACACCTGGAGACTCTGTCGGACACCTGGAGTCACTCCTGGAGACTCTGTCAGACACCTGGAGTCACACCTGGAGACTCTGTCAGACACCTGGAGTCACCTGGAGACTCTGTCGGACACCTGGAAACACCTGGAGACTCTGTCGGACACCTGGAAACACCTGGAGACTCTGTCAGACACCTGGAGTCACACCTGGAGACTCTGTCAGACACCTGGAAACACCTGGAGACTCTGTCAGACACCTGGAGTCACCTGGAGACTCTGTCGGACACCTGGAGTCACCTGGAGACTCTGTCAGACACCTGGAAACACCTGGAGACTCTGTCAGACACCTGGAAATACCTGGAGACTCTGTCAGACACCTGGAAACACCTGGAGACTCTGTCGGACACCTGGAGTCACTCCTGGAGACTCTGTCAGACACCTGGAAACACCTGGAGACTCTGTCGGACACCTGGAAACACCTGGAGACTCTGCCAGACACCTGGAGTCACCTGGAGACTCTGTCAGACACCTGGAAACACCTGGAGACTCTGTCAGACACCTGGAGTCACCT
Source organism: Epinephelus awoara (assembly GCA_035609425.1). Classification (NCBI taxonomy): domain Eukaryota; kingdom Metazoa; phylum Chordata; class Actinopteri; order Perciformes; family Serranidae; genus Epinephelus; species Epinephelus awoara. The sequence continues at coordinate 903,451 of CM069308.1, read as the reverse complement.
GGAGACTCTGTCGGACACCTGGAGTCACCTGGAGACTCTGTCAGACACCTGGAAACACCTGGAGACTGAAGAGTGAACTCAGTGATGTATTTCTGTAGTTTCTATAGTTCTGAAGTTCATGTGATAAACTTCTAGAAACACCTGGAGTCACCTGGAGACTCTGTCAGACACCTGGAGTCACCTTGAGACTCTGTCAGACACCTGGAGTCACCTGGAGACTCTGTCAGACACCTGGAAACACCTGGAGACTCTGTCAGACACCTGGAGTCACCTGGAGACTCTGTCGGACACCTGGAGTCACCTGGAGACTCTGTCAGACACCTGGAAACACCTGGAGACTCTGTCAGACACCTGGAAATACCTGGAGACTCTGTCAGACACCTGGAAACACCTGGAGACTCTGTCGGACACCTGGAGTCACTCCTGGAGACTCTGTCAGACACCTGGAGTCACACCTGGAGACTCTGTCAGACACCTGGAAACACCTGGAGACTCTGTCGGACACCTGGAAACACCTGGAGACTCTGCCAGACACCTGGAGTCACCTGGAGACTCTGTCAGACACCTGGAAACACCTGGAGACTCTGTCAGACACCTGGAGTCACCTGGAGACTCTGTCGGACACCTGGAGTCACCTGGAGACTCTGTCAGACACCTGGAAACACCTGGAGACTGAAGAGTGAACTCAGTGATGTATTTCTGTAGTTTCTATAGTTCTGAAGTTCATGTGATAAACTTCTAGAAACACCTGGAGTCACCTGGAGACTCTGTCAGACACCTGGAGTCACCTGGAGACTCTGTCAGACACCTGGAGTCACCTGGAGACTCTGTCAGACACCTGGAAACACCTGGAGACTCTGTCAGACACCTGGAGTCACCTGGAGACAGACACAGGTGTGTGTGCTCAGACTGACAGAATGTTTTACACACCTTGTTGTTTGAAACAAATTGAATGAACTTTATTGACAATGTTTAACTCTACAGACTCGTATAATAACCTGACCAGCTTATAAAGAGTTAATTTATTATCTGCCGCTGCGGCTGTCAGCAGCTCAGAGACAGGAAGTGATGCGTCCATCAACACATGAACGTTCTCACTCTGATCCAACATGTTGGTCAGTGACCTTCAGAGGAGCTGGAGGTCGTTCCCTTTGGACAGCCTCCAGTCTTTATGCTAAGCTAAGCTAACCAGCTAATGGTTATCATGGTAACAAAACAAATGTTTTTTATTCTCTGTGTTGCAAACATGAACTGTGACCTCAGAGTCTCTGTCATTAAACACTGGAGCACACTAACACACATAAATCCATCTGTCACTGAGCTGTCTGTCCACGTCTTCACTGTATTAAAGGTGACATCAGCATTTTTCGTCCTGGACTCTACCCTCCTTATTCCTGAGGGCACGACTGTAGAAATAATTATGGGCGGGACTTCCTGTGAGATAGCGAAAGTAGCATTAAGCTAGTGAGTCCCATAGACTGTCTGTGGTTAGTCCCAGTGGCTAGTCTTGGTCAAAGTCATTTCAGCCTTCAGTTTATTATTAATAAATATTTAACTAACGTTAACTCAGCATTTTCTAAAATGTCTCTGTGGAGCTCTGGTAGCTGTTGCACTGACGACCAACAACCAGTCTGAGCTACATGTTTGTCTTCAGCAACTGTGTGTTGAACATGTGACCAGGACAAAAAGGGATTGTTCCTGTTGCCATGGTTACCGTTGACATGAGACATAAAACCACAAGAGTTTCACGAGACATAGCGAAGACAATGACACGTACACTGACAGGTGCGTCGCTCAACGTCAGTACGTGATATCCCTGTCTCTCCCCTCTGACTTCATCTCAACCCGCGTTAGAAAACTGCTCGTTATAAAATAAACTCAGCAACATACCTTGAATTATATATTTAGTCATTAAAGCTGAGAATGTTACTGATGCTGTTTCTTTTACCACTACTTTTTATTACTATGACTGAAGCCTGCTAAATTCAGCATCATGTTTCACTCAGAACAGTTTTTAATAAATCAGAATAAAAACAACAACGCGTAAACAGCGTCATCAACGCAGACGAGCGGAGGATCAGCTGGAAACATCACATTTATTCACTTTACATGGAGCTACAGTTAAAATGAGTTATGTTAAATGTTTGCTGAATGTGTTAGTTTCTCTTAATAAGTCATCAGAAATCAGAAATCATCTTTACAAGGAGCAGATGTGACCTTAAGCTGCTCACGCCATGTTAAAGTTATTTTAACGGAGCAAGGAGGCGAATTTCCGTTTCCGACTTCCGTTTATAAGTAAATATGCTGAACCATTGCGATGGATTCAGAGTTTGCAGTGAGCCAATTATGTTCCGCCTCGTTAGTTCACCGCACGGAGCGTTTAATCTGGCAACAACTGCAGCCGGCTCAAACGTGATTGGTCAATATCACGCGGACTACAAACAGCCTACAACTGGAAACCAGGGCTCTTCCGCTCTTCTTCCAGAGGCAAGATGTCCGGGGTTTGCCTACAGACTCTACATTCACTGGATGTACAGTGTACAGTATGTGTCAATCTTCCCCCAAAATCAGATTCGAATTTTTAATGTTTTTTATGTTAAAAATTCGAATAATATTCAAATTTTTCCTTGGTATAGGTATTGGTATAGGTATAGGCCTACCACCGCATTTTTATATTTTTTTGTGTTATAATGATGTTATTTTAATATTTTGCATCACATGCAAAAGTGAGCGTCTCCGGCTTGACGTGTTGCTCCTCCTCACTTCAAGTCGCTGTCATTAACTTTTAACCTGCAAAGGCGGCAGTGCCGCAACATTGTAGGAATTTCTGAAAGCCTTTGTGAACATTTTAATAGTTACACATTAAAACACTATTTATTTGCAATTAATCTATTGAACGACCGCGAAGCATGAGCAAACAGGCTGTGGCACTTCGGATCAAAGAGATGCGCCCCGTCACTGTCAGTGCAGGGCTGACAGGGCGCCCTCTGCTGAGAAGAGAGAGAGGAGATGGATTGTAGGTCTGTTTGTAAACAGGGCTTCTCTGACAGTCATTATTTCCTCAAAAAATATCTCTTAATGCACGGCAGAGCGAACCTTAGTTTACAACTTAGCATATGCTTATTTTTACAATAATTCGAATTGTTTTTGAATAGAGAAGTTTGTTCTGACAGCCGTAGTGTGCTAACAGTGTGTTAGTGAGTTAACAGTTTGTTAGCTGTGTGTTAGCTGTGTGTTAGCAGTGTGTTAGCTGTGTGTTAGCTGTGTGTTAGCAGCGTGTTAGCAGTGTGTTAGCTGTGTGTTAGCAGTGTGTTAGCTGTGTGTTAGTGAGTTAACAGTTTGTTAGCTGTGTGTTAGTGAGTTAACAGTTAGTTAGCTGTGTGTTAGCTGTGTGTTAGCAGCGTGTTAGCAGTGTGTTAGCTGTGTGTTAGCAGTGTGTTAGCTGTGTGTTAGTGAGTTAACAGTTTGTTAGCTGTGTGTTAGTGAGTTAACAGTTTGTTAGCTGTGTGTTAGTAAGTTAACAGTTAGTTAGCTGTGTGTTAGCTGTGTGTTAGCAGTGTGTTAGCTGTGTGTTAGCTGTGTGTTAGTGAGTTAACAGTTTGTTAGCTGTGTGTTAGTAAGTTAACAGTTTGTTAGCTGTGTGTTAGCTGTGTGTTAGCAGTGTGTTAGCTGTGTGTTAGCTGTGTGTTAGCAGTGTGTTAGCTGTGTGTTAGCTGTGTGTTAGTGAGTTAACAGTTTGTTAGCTGTGTGTTAGCTGTGTGTTAGCAGCGTGTTAGCAGTGTGTTAGCTGTGTGTTAGCAGTGTGTTAGCTGTGTGTTAGCTGTGTGTTAGTGAGTTAACAGTTTGTTAGCTGTGTGTTAGTGAGTTAACAGTTTGTTAGCTGTGTGTTAGTAAGTTAACAGTTTGTTAGCTGTGTGTTAGCTGTGTGTTAGCAGTGTGTTAGCTGTGTGTTAGCTGTGTGTTAGTGAGTTAACAGTTTGTTAGCTGTGTGTTAGTAAGTTAACGGTTTGTTAGCTGTGTTAGTGAGTTAACAGTTTGTTAGCTGTGTGTTAGTAAGTTAACAGTTTGTTAGCTGTGTGTTAGCTGTGTGTTAGCAGCGTGTTAGCTGTGTTCTAGCTGTGTGTTAGCAGTGTGTTAGCTGTGTGTTAGCTGTGTGTTAGTGAGTTAACAGTTTGTTAGCTGTGTGTTAGTAAGTTAACAGTTAGTTAGCTGTGTGTTAGCTGTGTGTTAGCAGTGTGTTAGCTGTGTGTTAGCTGTGTGTTAGTGAGTTAACAGTTTGTTAGCTGTGTTAGTGAGTTAACAGTTTGTTAGCTGTGTGTTAGTAAGTTAACAGTTTGTTAGCTGTGTGTTAGCTGTGTGTTAGCTGTGTGTTAGCAGCGTGTTAGCTGTGTTCTAGCTGTGTGTTAGCAGTGTGTTAGCTGTGTGTTAGCTGTGTGTTAGTGAGTTAACAGTTTGTTAGCTGTGTGTTAGTGAGTTAACAGTTTGTTAGCTGTGTGTTAGTAAGTTAACAGTTAGTTAGCTGTGTGTAAGCTGTGTGTTAGCAGTGTGTTAGCTGTGTGTTAGCTGTGTGTTAGTGAGTTAACAGTTTGTTAGCTGTGTTAGTGAGTTAACAGTTTGTTAGCTGTGTGTTAGTAAGTTAACAGTTTGTTAGCTGTGTGTTAGCTGTGTGTTAGCTGTGTTCTAGCTGTGTGTTAGCAGTGTGTTAGCTGTGTGTTAGTGAGTTAACAGTTTGTTAGCTGTGTGTTAGTGAGTTAACAGTTTGTTAGCTGTGTGTTAGTAAGTTAACAGTTAGTTAGCTGTGTGTTAGCTGTGTGTTAGCAGTGTGTTAGCTGTGTGTTAGTGAGTTAACAGTTTGTTAGCTGTGTGTTAGTGAGTTAACAGTTTGTTAGCTGTGTGTTAGCTGTGTGTTAGCTGTGTGTTAGCAGTGTGTTAGCTGTGTGTTAGCTGTGTGTTAGTGAGTTAACAGTTTGTTAGCTGTGTGTTAGCTGTGTGTTAGCTGTGTGTTAGTGAGTTAACAGTTTGTTAGCTGTGTTAGTGAGTTAACAGTTTGTTAGCTGTGTGTTAGTAAGTTAACAGTTTGTTAGCTGTGTGTTAGCTGTGTGTTAGCTGTGTGTTAGCAGCGTGTTAGCTGTGTTCTAGCTGTGTGTTAGCAGTGTGTTAGCTGTGTGTTAGCTGTGTGTTAGTGAGTTAACAGTTTGTTAGCTGTGTGTTAGTGTGTTAACAGTTTGTTAGCTGTGTGTTAGTAAGTTAACAGTTTGTTAGCTGTGTGTTAGTGAGTTAACAGTTTGTTAGCTGTGTGTTAGTAAGTTAACAGTTTGTTAGCTGTGTGTTAGCTGTGTGTTAGCAGTGTGTTAGCTGTGTGTTGGCTGTGTGTTAGTGAGTTAACAGTGTGTGTTAGCTGTGTGCTAGCAGTGTGTTAGCTGTGTGTTAGCTGTGTGTTAGCTGTGTGTTAGTGAGTTAACAGTTTGTTAGCTGTGTGTTAGTAAGTTAACAGTTTGTTAGCTGTGTGTTAGCTGTGTGTTAGCAGTGTGTTAGCTGTGTGTTAGCTGTGTGTTAGCAGTGTGTTAGCTGTGTGTTGGCTGTGTGTTAGTGAGTTAACAGTTTGTTAGCTGTGTGTTAGTGAGTTAACAGTTTGTTAGCTGTGTGTTAGTGAGTTAACAGTTTGTTAGCTGTGTGTTAGTAAGTTAACAGTTTGTTAGCTGTGTGTTAGCTGTGTGTTAGCAGCGTGTTAGCTGTGTTCTAGCTGTGTGTTAGCAGTGTGTTAGCTGTGTGTTAGCTGTGTGTTAGTGAGTTAACAGTTTGTTAGCTGTGTGTTAGCTGTGTGTTAGTCAGTTAACAGTTTGTTAGCTGTGTGTTAGCTGTGTGTTAGCTGTGTGTTAGCAGTGTGTTAGCTGTGTGTTAGCAGTGTGTTAGCTGTGTGTTAGCTGTGTGTTAGTGAGTTAACAATTTGTTAGCTGTGTGTTAGTAAGTTAACAGTTTGTTAGCTGTGTGTTAGCTGTGTGTTAGCTGTGTGTTAGTGAGTTAACAGTTTGTTAGCTGTGTGTTAGTAAGTTAACAGTTTGTTAGCTGTGTGTTAGCTGTGTGTTAGCTGTGTGTTAGTGAGTTAACAGTTTGTCAGCTGTGTGTTAGCTGTGTGTTAGTAAGTTAACAGTTTGTTAGCTGTGTGTTAGTGAGTTAACAGTTTGTTAGCTGTGTGTTAGCTGTGTGTTAGCTGTGTGTTAGCAGCGTGTTAGCTGTGTTTTAGCTGTGTTAGCAGTGTGTTAGCTGTGTGTTAGCTGTGTGTTAGCAGTGTGTTAGCAGTGTGTTAGCTGTGTGTTAGCAGCGTGTTAGCTGTGTGTTGTGTGTTAGTGAGTTAACAGTTTGTTAGCTGTGTGTTAGTGAGTTAACAGTTTGTTAGCTGTGTTAGTGAGTTAACAGTTTGTTAGCTGTGTGTTAGTAAGTTAACAGTTTGTTAGCAGTGTGTTAGCTGTGTGTTAGCTGTGTGTTAGCAGCGTGTTAGCTGTGTGTTAGCTGTGTGTTAGTGAGTTAACAGTTTGTTAGCTGTGTGTTAGTGAGTTAACAGTTTGTTAGCTGTGTGTTAGTAAGTTAACAGTTTGTTAGCTGTGTGTTAGCTGTGTGTTAGCTGTGTGTTAGCTGTGTGTTAGTGAGTTAACAGTTTGTTAGCTGTGTGTTATTGAGTTAACAGTTTGTTAGCTGTGTGTTAGCTGTGTGTTAGCTGTGTGTTAGCAGCGTGTTAGCTGTGTTCTAGCTGTGTGTTAGCAGTGTGTTAGCTGTGTGTTAGTGAGTTAACAGTTTGTTAGCTGTGTGTTAGCTGTGTGTTAGCAGTGTGTTAGCTGTGTGTTAGCAGTGTGTTAGCTGTGTGTTAGCAGCGTGTTAGCTGTGTTCTAGCTGTGTGTTAGCAGTGTGTTAGCAGTGTGTTAGCTGTGTGTTAGCAGCGTGTTAGCTGTGTTCTAGCTGTGTGTTAGCAGTGTGTTAGCTGTGTGTTAGCAGTGTGTTAGCTGTGTTCTAGCTGTGTGTTAGCTGTGTGTTAGCAGTGTGTTAGCTGTGTTCTAGCTGTGTGTTAGCTGTGTGTTAGCAGTGTGTTAGCTGTGTTCTAGCTGTGTGTTAGCTGTGTTCTAGCTGTGTGCTAGCTGTGTGTTAGCTGTGTGTTAGCAGTGTGTTAGCTGTGTTCTAGCTGTGTGTTAGCTGTGTTCTAGCTGTGTGCTAGCTGTGTGTTAGCAGTGTGTTAGCTTTGTGTTAGCAGTGTGTTAGCTGTGTTCTAGCTGTGTGTTAGCTGTGTGTTAGCTGTGTGTTAGCAGTGTGTTACCTGTGTGTTACCTGTGTGTTAGCTGTGTTCTAGCTGTGTTCTAGCTGTGTGTTCGCTGTGTGTTAGCTGTGTGTTAGCAGTGTTCTACCTGTGTGTTAGCTGTGTGTTAGCTGTGTTCTAGCTGTGTGTTAGCTGTGTTCTAGCTGTGTGCTAGCTGTGTGTTAGCTGTGTGTTAGCTGTGTGCTAGCTGTGTGTTAGCTGTGTGTTAGTTGTGTGTTAGCTGTGTGTTAGCTGTGTGCTAGCTTGCTTGGAAAGAAGAGTCAGAGTCGTCATGGTTACGAAGCTGTAAACAGTTTAATAATTGTGACATCAGAGCAGCAGAAGGAACCAACAGAGCAGAACTACATTCATCAGAAACACACTGAACTAACACCTGTCTGTCTGTAAGACACTTGGTGTGTGTTAATAAAGTTTTGTGCCGCCACTCATCTCTATATGTGTGTGTGTGTGTGTGTACAGGTGCTACATCAAACCATGCAGAGCATGTGATTGGCTGTTAGCCATCAGGTGATCTGACAGAGAAGTGCAGTGCAGAGAAACAAACATTCAAACCAAACAAAGTGAAGGTTTAACAGGAAGTGTGTGTGTGTGCGTGTGTGTGTGTGCGAGAGGGAGGGGTCACATCTCAGTCTCAGCCAATAAGCTCTCACCTAGACCTGATGTCAGCAAGACCATCTGGGGGCTGGAGTCTGTGGGGTTAAAGAATGACACGTTTAGAGTCTGCATGTTTTCACACTGTTGAAGCAGCTACAAGAAGCCTCGGTGTGACGCTGACGTGTCAAAGTTTTGTTTTGATTGATCACAACTTTTGCATGGGAAGTGGCGTACGCCTTTTTTAGGAAATTTGTTTGACAGTGAGTTGTGCGCTAGCAACAAAACTATAAAAGAAGTAAAGGTCATGACGTCAGTGACGGTGTTTGAATTCTGCGTCAGAGCCAGAGTTTGGTGTCAAACTGTAACACATCACATCTTTGTTGTTTCACCTTTCACTCAAAAATCCTTCAAACAGATTGTTGATAAAATAAACAAATAAATAAACATTGCTGATGTCGACATTTTTCATCGTTTGTTTTCCTTATTGGTCACAAACTGATCACAGATCTGTCCGTCAGCCGCAGCTGAGTTCCTGCTGGGTCCACGTTAGCTAACATTGCATCATGATACAGACATGTACAGGGCAGGTTCGACTTGTTGTCAGATATATATATATATACGTTAATGCCTCTGATTATCATTATTATTATTATTATTATTATCTGACGGGACTCATGAGTTTGCCTCAGTTATTTTCATTCACACTAACGTTAGCCTTCCAAAGTTAGCCTATGTTATTAGCAAACATACACACAAGTTGTGACAGCGTATCTCAACTTGCATACTTCTGTACTAAACACGTGTGCACTATGTGCGTTTATAGTAATGGAAAATGCAGTGTGCTACTGGCAGACAGTTCTTACCCTCAATGGTCGGCAACTTTGTGACGTAGCAAACTTTTGACGTGGCAGCTGAGGACAAATTTAGTTCTACATGTTCTTTGCACTAAGTACCAAGACTGTTAAGGAACAGAAGCCGTCAGTAATGTTTGTTGGGTCTGGAACGATTTGGTACCGCAAACAAAAACACAAAAGTGATCATGTTACCTTGCTAGCTAACGTTAGCATTCCCCTACTAGCTAACTTGCTCCTAGCTACGGCAGCACACTGACGATGTGGTGTAAGTTTGGTTTATGTGTGGGACGAGGAAAGGGTCACATGTTCGCGATAATCCTCCACCGTCGCCACTTCCTGTAAGTGCAAAAGAAGTACGTAGTGTGCATAGTGTACGACACTAAAGTGTACTAACAGAAGGATGAGATTAGAGACACACTGTATGTGAATGCCACACAGAGTGCTGAGAGTGCGCTGCTCTGGAAAACCCAACGGTACATTCTCCAAATTAAAGGTCCAGTTTGTGTCAGAGTGCGCTCACACACTCAGAGTGAGTGTTTCTGAACGCACCGCTCACATCATCTTCCTCCATCGTCTAAAACAAGACAACACAACTTGTTAGCTAGCGCTAGCTAATGTCTGTGGGAGGCTAAGCCCCGCCCACCAAAACACGTCACACTGTTTACCAACAGGGTCGATGCTAACAGCTGGTAGCTTAGCTATCACGGACCCAACAGAGGCTTCGTGCAGCTGACGGACAGATATCAATTACTCAGAAAACAAACACACATTTAGATAAAACAGTGTCAGTGAACATCATGTAACGTGTGCTTGTAATCTGGTGGGAAGATTTTTCAGTCAAAGGTGACACAATAAAGATACGATGGGTTACAGTGTGACGTGACTCGAACAGAACTGACTCCAAACTCTGGCTCTGACGCTAATTTCAAATGCATAATCTTTCCCTGTTTTATAGTTTTGTTTATTGTGACGTTATATTTTGTGGTTGTGGCTGATTCTGGATCAGAATCGAATGCACGGGAGAGAACAGATTTAAAACTGGTCCTGAGTCAGCCTCTGCCTCCGACACAGGTCTGTGATATCTCTTTATCAGATACAAAATGTATTAATACACACATCAGAATATGAATCTATGTACGCCATGTTACAGATATTAATCTGTCACAGCCACAAAAACACGACCTCGTCACTGTGCAACCTGCAAACTGCTGCCTTTAAAAGATTAAAATAAGTCACATCTTTGGAGAAACATCCGCCTGCAGAGCCGGAGAGACGACTCTCAGTTTTATGTTGTACAGACAGAGATTGTTAAATACATATTTTAGATTGTTGTTTTAAAAATAACGTTAGCCGTGCAATCACAGTTATTGTTTAAAGCAGAAATAGAAAACCTTTCTACTACCTAGCTTGCAAGAATATAGTAACTTATTTCACCACAGTTCATTTTAGGAGGACCGCTCCAAGGAAACGTGTACTGTGTTTAGATGATCAAACAGACGATGGATCATGTTTGTTTCTGGCTGCAGCGTTAGCTCGCTGGAAAGTTTACACTTTAACATGTTGATTAAAAAACGTTGCTGTCTTTTGATACAATGACTTGTAACAGCAAAGTTTTTAATCAACATTTTGAAGTCGAAATAGACAACTTTCCAGCTAAAGGGCACGTTAGCGCTAGCTAGCTAAGTATAATTTATAGTTAGTGTATCGTCTGATAGTTTAAACAAAGAACACATTTTCTCACAGTGGGCCTTCTAAAAAGAGCAGTGGTTGAATTATTCCATTACGATCGGGGAGTTGATTCGCAGACACTAGCTAGCGCTAGCATAGCTAGCTATTTGAAATGTTGACTCCTCCCACTACTGTGAAGTGATTCGCTGAATTAAAAACTGGTAAGTTTTTGACTGGCAGGATTGTGAGCCTCTGATTGGCCACATTAAAAATGATGATGATACCCGACCCTCTCAAGCTCGCACATGTGCACGTCTAAAATGGCGGCCCTTCGGCTCTGCAGGGGGATGATACTGTGTCTTTCCATTATGAAGTGGAGCACCACTTCTGTCCACAGGGGGCACCAACGTCAACACCATACGAAAGGTCCTTGCAGCTGCTTAACTTTAAACTCTGTAACGTCACACACTGCTGATCAATATCCAAATTATTTATCAGTTTTCAGATTGATTTCCTTTGTCTCAATTCATCAGTGTTAATTTGAAAAACAGTCACCTTTAACTTTCTATGAACCCACGACGTGACTCTGAGAGATCAAACTTTGGGCGCAGCCAGGCTAACTGTTTCCAGTCTTTATGCTAAGCTAAGCTAACCAGCTGTAGCTTCAAGTTCACTGCACAGAGTGCGTTAACGACCAGGATTTATCTAAATGGTGAACTGGTCCTTTAAAGAAAATCAGTCTAAAACTGATTTAGAAAATGTCTGAATATATATACACAAATATTTCTAGAACTTCGGCTAAACATGTAAAACCACACGTTTAATGTCCCGTTCACATACACGTATATTTTTAATATTTTCCTCTCCGTTCAGAACAATTCCGTCCATACGACCTTTGTTTTCCAAAATACGTCCGCCCACACTAAAACACAAGAATATTCCAGGCGCTCAGTGGACCAATGGGTGGCGATAAAGGCTGCTCCTTAGGAGGAGTTTTCAAAAATCTGTTTCAGTGATCTGAAAGTGTTCGTGGACGAGACGCCAAAACGTTGAGGAAAATATTTGTTTTCATAAATGCGTGTCTCCGTGTGGACGGGACCTCAGTGTTTCCTCTATGTCCACTCAGAGTCAAAGACTTATAACATAAAAATAGCTCAGTTTGTTACAGTCAGTGGATTCACTGAAGGAAACAGCCGGCCCGGTCCACTCGGTCCACTCGGTCCACTTTGTGCGGTCGGTTCTACGTTCTTTAAGTTAATGATGAGTCATAACAATAATGCTGCCGTGAGCTTTTAACCAGAAATCATACAGGTCTGTAACAAGCCAGGACCAGGATCATGGCCAGAATAAGACCTGGAGCTGGACCAGGACCAAAACAGAATCAGGGCTAGAACAAGGACCAGGACCAGAACTAGATCAAGACCAGGACCAGAACTAGATCAGAACCAGGACCAGAGCCCGAACTAGAGCAGGGGCTGGACCAGGACAAGGGCCAGAGCCAGGACCAGGACCAGGAGCTGGACCAGAGCTTGATCAGGACCAGAATCAAGACCAGAACTGGGACCAGAACAAAGGCCAGGAGCTGCATTTGGCCCAGGGCAAGGACCAGGAGCTGGACCAGAATTAGATCAGGAGCTGGACTAGACCAGGACCAGAACCACTGCCAGGACCATTACCGGAACTAGACCAGGACTAGTACCAGCACATAAGACCATAGCCAGCAGCTGGACCAGGAACAGAGCCAGAATGATGGCCAAGCCCAGTACCAGACCAGGAGCTGGACCAGTTTAAGGATCAGGAGCTGGATCGGGGTCAGGACCAGAATCAGAACAGGAGCTGGACCAGAACCTGAAAGAGACCAGCACCGGAACTAGATCTGGGTTAGGACCAGGATCAGGACCAGGAGCTGGACCAGGACCAGAGGACCACAGCCGAGTGGAGTCACAGAGGAACCACAGAAGAAGAACAGATCCTCAGATAAAGGTCTTCTACTGGAAATACAGAACATGACTGGGATTAAACCAATTTAACCAGAACCACACTGAGACCTCTACAATACAGAACACAGACCTCATACTGTCACCGAAGACACAAACACCAGAACCAGATCATACTGGGTCAGCTTGTACAGAACAAGACTGATACTGGGCCAACTGGGACAGAACCAGACTAAGAATGGGTCACTGGGCCAGAACCAGGTAACTACTGGGTCATCTGGGACACTTTCAGGTATACTGGGCTCCTTGAGACAGAACCAGTTCAGCTAAAACTAGAATACTAATACCAGTATGATGAACTGGACCAGTAGAACCAGAAGTAGCTCCTGTACCAGTAGAACCAGTATAATAAGCAGCACCAGTAGAAAAAGTACAATAAAGTAAACCCAGTGTCCTGGTTGTGTCCTGGTTCTGAACCGGTTTTAAGTGGTCTGTTCTGTTGGACCAGTATGGAGGGTAGAGTGGGACAGCTGGGGGTGAGGACAGAGGGGGGAGTGTTCAGCCCTTACTGCTGTGCGGGAGCCAGGCGGGGGGCTGGTACTTGTCTCTGATTGGCTGGTACTTGTCTCTGATTGGCTGGTACTTGTCTCTGATCGGCAGCAGGGCGTTGCTGGAGGTGGGGCCAGGCTGTAGGGGCGGGGCCTCTCTGTCATCTTCGTCCTCTCCTTCAGACAGCAGGTCACAGATCTGCTGCTGCAGCTCTGGACTGATGTCGTTCTCCGCAAGGACCAGGACCCGCAGGCTGGTCGGGTAGTTCTCCACCATGTCCAGGAACACCTGGATCAAACATCAGACACATTTAAAGACCAATCAGATCCCTTCAAACATGGTGACATCACACCTACAGGACCCTGGTTTCAAGAGTGTGAACTTGGACCAGGTTTGATGTTGGACAGAGTCCAGATCAACGTCTCCCCCTGCTGGACAAACAGCTGAATGACTGAAGGATGAGGATGATGAGGAGAAGACAGGAACAGAAGAAGAAGAGAGGAGGACTGAGAAGTGATTGGTCGACCTGTGCTGATTGGTTAGACAGTCCGGTTCCTTCCAGGTCCAGAACCTCCAGAGTTCTGCTGGACGCCACAGCAACCGCCAACATCCCCGCAATCTGATCACCTGAGAACAGAACCAGAAGAACCAGGGCGTCATCAACAGCCAGCAGACAGCAGCCTTTATCTGTCCGTCTGTGTGTGTGTGTGTGTGTGTGTGTGTGTGTGTGTGTGTGTGTGTGTAACGTACCCAGTGGGTTGTAGTCTAGGTTGAGCACTCTGAGCTGTGAGCTGTGAGCCACGGCGATGGCGAGGCGAGCCCAGCCTTTGGAGCTGATTCCTGGGTTAGCGCTCAGAGTCAGCTCCCTGAGACCTGCACACACACACACACACACACACACACACACACACACACAAACACACACACACACAAACACATACACACACACACAGCGCTGTTACTACACACTGAAGGTTCCTTTACACAACACGTGTCTGAAAGTTATATTGAAACGTTCTAAATGATGACATCATAATTCATCATAGTTTGTTGTTTCTGTTTCTTTTTTGAGAACTCTAAAATAAACTGAGCACTTTATGAGCCGACTGTTTGTCTGTCTGCAAATGTTCCTCCTGGTGATGTTGACGTGACAGTGGAGAGTTAAACCCTCCGGCGTGCGGTGACGGCGTGTGAACGTCCACGCTGCTGAATTCAGGTCATCTGAGCCTGAAATAACAGGAGAGGAGTCCCAGGAGACAAAGTGTCCTCCGAGCTGTATTGAATATGTGTCCACTTCCTTCAGACTGCAGACATTTCATCAGACCTGCTGCTCCCTGACAGTCTGACTCGTCTGACTCGGACTCGTCTGACTCGGACTCGTCTGAACGGAGACGGAAAAAACAGAGACGGAGTCAGAGCTGAAGTCAAAATGTCTCTGTGAGACATTCAGGACGGTAACACTGTCTGATATGTGATGATGTCACTTCCTCTGTGTGTGATGTCATCTGAGCCTCTCTGTGGTTTGTGGTGGTCAGACGGTCCGGCTGTGCGGCGCATGTTAGTGCATGTGACGAGAACGACCTGCGGGTCACCACCAGGAGAGTTACTACGGGGTGTTAAGGAGGTCACTGTGGCGTCACCGGGTGGTTGCTATGTGGTTGCTAAGGTGTTCCAGGTGGGTTCTGTGACCAGGTACGAACATGTTTGAGCGTCTCAGGTGTTGGTTACCTGACTTTGCTCCGTCGGGCGGCAGCATCCCACAGATCAGACCGAGCGCCTCGTCTCCCAGCATGCAGTCTCCCAGATCCAGACAGACTAGTGCCGGGTGGGTCGACAGGGCCGAGTTCAAGGTCACCAGGCCGGCGTCCAGCAGCGGGCTGCCATGGAGACTGAAAGGGGGCGGGGACAGAGTCAGCGAGGTCACCTGACTGAACCGTCAGCACTTGTGTAGAGGCAGTGAATCAAACACTCGTCGGTACTCACAACAGCGTCTGCAGCGAGCGGTTGGTTTTCAGGGCGTCCGCCAGGTGTCGCGTCCGACTGATGCTGGAGACCACGCCCAGGTTCAGGTTGAGCTGAGCAAGCGAGCGCGACTCTGCGACACTGTGGCAGACGCGGCCGAAGTCGCGGTCGGAGAGTTGGCAGCCGCGGACGGACAGCAGCCGCACGCTGTCCTCCTTCAGGCTCTCGCAGATGTCCTGAACCTCCGCCGCCGACAGCAGCTCCCCCGTGATCTGGATGGAGGCCGGTAGCATCCTGGACCGGACTGGGAGCACTGGGAGCACTGGAACACCTGGAGAGACGAGAGACCCAGACGTCTGACCTCTACTGGTGAAAAGCAGGTACTGAACTGACAGGTGACATCACTTCCTGTCTAAGCTCCGCCCCACTAACTCCATTCAATGAGAGTGAACCACGATGTGTTTGTACGTTTTCTAGAAACGATGTTTTTCTTGTATCAATATTATTATTGATCCGATCGGTGTGAACACACAGTTATATTTTTATTATTGATTATTATTTATTGGGTGTCGTCCAGAGTGACTCAAACTGCAGCGAGTTGCAACTGTTTCCCAACAAATATGAGCCAAAGTGGCCTCATGGTGGCGCTGTTCAAATGGCCACGCCCCTCACACCGGAAGTCAGACTAACTTGAAATGTGCTGACCAAAAACAATCTCTGGAATCTTTGCTCATTTGCATAATGTGATAAACAATAATTTATCAATTTCTGTTATTGATGAGCATCAATAAGCTCTTTGATCAGTAATCAATAGGTGCTGATCATGATGGTCTGATCACTGATCACTGATTGATACCTTCAATAAGTCCACACACACACACACACACACACACGCACACACACACACACACACACACCGGAGCTGATCAATAATCAAAGTATGGATGAGCAGGAGCTGGAACCGATCAGCCGATCAATGAGGAGCTCTGATTGGTTCTGAAATAAGGAGATCAATTGACCTGTTAAATGATCGATCAGCTCACGCGGGGAGGATCGGGTCTCTCACGCGCTGATGTCATCGTTGGCTGCTCCGGTGCCTCTGATCCCGCCGCAGGCCACGCGCCGGTTCTGGTCCACAGTGACGGACATCAGAGGCGATCGATCCCGGTATCGATTGATCGGGTTTGATGAGAGGCGGGCGGCGGGGCGACGCAGCGGGGGTCGGTGTCCTGGAGGCGGGCAGGGGGTCGGTGTGTCGGTCGTTGTGAGCTCCGTGAGTCCCGGTGTGTTTCTGCAGGTGACCGTTACTATGAGACACAGAGAGAGGAGGAGGAGGAAGAGGAGGGAGGGCTCACTCTGACAGGTTTCCGGGAGACACAACATGAAGCTGATCAATACAGATAATTATTACTCATAGTAATGAGTCTATATTGATTATCTAACATTTATCAGCATCAGAGGAAAAAATACAAAATAAATAACAAAATGATGAAACACAAATTCACATCACTTAGATATTACATTACAACAACAACAACAACAACAACAACAAAACTATTATTACTGTAGTATTTTAAAGCTGAAGGTAACTAAGAAGCAAACTGTGGCTGAAAGCTTAAATAAATAAATAAGTAATAACTGAGATAAAAATTATTTTGTCAAACTATAAACTTTTCTTTAAACTAACATATAAACTATTAGATTTTGATTAAATAATATAATAAATAATATAATAAAGTGTGATAAGCCGGTGGTGTATTAAAAAGGTATTAAAAGAAACTAGACACCGGCCCATTATGTCAAATTTTACCAATAAAATATCAATCTATATTTTCCACATTGATTTTGTTATTTCAGTGTGTCAGTTTGAGACGGATCAGAAACAGGATGTCAAAAATAAATAAATAAATAAATAAAGATGATCTCACTCTGTATTTTTAAAATAAGGAAATATCTTCGTCAATAAAGTTTTAAAGCGCCTCCTGATCAGAGTGACACCTCTCGCGATAGACGATCTTTGCAGCTGTGACGTCAGCTTTAATCCTCCTCCTGTCGTCACGCGCGCAGAGAGACGATTATCAGGTTTATTAATAAGACGTGTTATTGATTACTGATCAGAGTTTGTCTGCTGCAGCTCATCGATCAGCTCGTGCCTCCTGATAAAACAAACAAACCTGACCCAATCACCTGACACAACTTCCGGCCCTGGTTTTTAAAATAAGAGCACGCGCCCCGACGTTATTGGTGTTTTTATTTTGTAAATCTGTTTTATGATTTCATGGGTTCATTTCACATATTTATCTTTCAGAGAATTTTAATCTGTTTCGTGTTTTTTAAAACAAAAACGTGTTTATGTTTTTTTTATTATATTAATTAAAATTAGAATTTAAAATCAAGGATAATTAGTTTGTGTTTCTGATGGACTGAAACTGTGTCTTGTGTTGGAGATCAAACTTACAGAAACTATAGCAGATAAAAATGTAATAAATGTGTAAGCACTGACACAGAAGACACTTTTGCTTTTCATGTTTTTATTTATATTTTTTATTTTATAATTATTTTGTGTGTTTGTTAAAATCCTGTCACTGTGATCAGATGACTCGTTTCATTTAAGATCATTTTATTGTTTTATTGGTTGTGTTTTGTATTTTTAATTTGTGTATATTTCAAAGACACATCTCTGAACATGCGGATGCTCTGTATTTGTTCATAAACACATTAACTTTTAAACACATACATGAATACAAATATAGATGTGGATGAAATAAAAGTACTACATAATCATGGAGCACATTTCTGTCAGTTTTGTTGTCATTATTAAATAATAATAATAATAATAATAATAATAAATCACAAGAAACGATGAATTTATCTGAGAAACAAAAACAATTAAAAGGAAAGAGTCAAATTTCATACAGTAAGTAAACAGACAAATTAAATATAATAAAAATA
Source organism: Epinephelus awoara (assembly GCA_035609425.1). Lineage (NCBI taxonomy): Eukaryota > Metazoa > Chordata > Actinopteri > Perciformes > Serranidae > Epinephelus > Epinephelus awoara. The sequence goes on along the minus strand of CM069308.1, from coordinate 885,629 downwards.
AAAGTGATTAACTTAATGAAACTAACGTTTTCTATAATTTATGTGTTTATTAATTTATTCTTTTTATTGATTTATTGTTATTATAATTCTATTTCATTGTGTTGTTTTGTTTCTTGTCGTAAATTATGTTGTAAACGAAGTTTTTTATTTAAAATAAAAATGTATTTTGCGCCAGGCGTCAGTCGCCGAGGTGAAGTTACTTTGAAGTTGGTCATTCACTCCGTCATCTGGATGAACGTCTGTCCAACTTTCAACCTCAAACTAACTTCGCCGCGGTGCGTCAGCTTTGTGTTGCGGCGTGGTGACGTATCAGGAAGTGTCCCGATCAGACAGCAGCTGCAGCTAGCAGGCTAGCAGCGGCTCAGTGGGAGCAGACAGACAGACAAACAGGTGCGCAGGCAGACGGACGGACAGACAGGTAAGAAACTTCACCTGTGGATGGTTAGTAATTCTTCTTCCGGTAAACTAAAATCAGAACAGGAAGCAGAACGAGACACATTAATAACCGGACTGTTAGCTGTTAGCTCCGTTAGCTTTGTCGCAGCTCCAGATGTTTTTCAGCATCATGTGTCACCTGCTGACAGGTGAGCAGAGCCGGAACAGAACCGACTACCTGCAGCCTGCATGACGTCATCAGCCGCAGCCACGCACGGTGACAAAACACTCCGTGGCTCTGATGTCAGCATGTGTTAGCATGTGTGAGCTCGTGTTAGCTCAGAGTTCCTGACTACAGAACATCCTCCAACTCCTCAGTCTGTGACGTCACACACATCATCTGACAGATTAATTTCTCCTGAACATCAACAATACAAACAGTCTGTGAATGTGGAGAGGTAAACAAAGACAAACAGAAGTAAACAAAGACAAACGGAGGTAAACAAAGACAAACAGAGATGATAAATAAAGTGACAGGATGATAAACTCTACGTCATGTCAGCGTGATGAACCTGCACACAGGTGATAGACACAGGGTTCATACTTCCTGGTCAGTAGGTGTCGCACTCACTCTCGCTCCACTCTTCAGTTCTGCAGGTTGCCAGGTTGGTAAAGGACACACACTGGAGACAGCGATGTGAGGAGTCTTCTGTGGTGTAGTAATGAAACAATGATAATAATAAATGATGAATCCTCTCCTGTGCACTCTGTAACACACTGTAACAGTCTCCATAAAGCATTTGTAGCTACTCATCACTGATGCTAATGTAATTAGTCAGTTAGGATCCTTTGTCGTGGTGGACACACGGATTCCCTGATTCAACAGCGTCCTGTACACACAAACACCAAAGTGTTCTTGACATTAAAACGGCAAATATATTCCTCTGTTATAATTTATCACCAATAATAATAATAATAATAATAACATGATAGTTCGGCTGGACTAGATATTTGATATATTCAGCAGATAAATCTTTTTACGACCCTGCTGCATTAGTTAGCAAACATTAACATTAGCTTACCTGTGCAGAAGGATAGCAGAAACCTCTGTGTGGCTTTTTAGCCCTTTTTCTGCCTTCAGCTGACTCCAACGATCAAAAGCTGAACCCATGTTTATTCTGGTTTTGCTTCTCCGTTGGTCGGCTAGAATTTGTGACAGATAGCGCTGGGACGACGCCATACCTCTGCAGCTATCACAATCTGGCAACCCTGAGCCCCCAGGGGTTGCCAGGGGGCGCTATACCAAACTCCAAAAATACACCAAAAATCAAGAATACATGTATCACGCCGGTGTCTTTAGTGAAGATATCCCACAGCAACAGAAAGCAGTCTTTATAACTTATCAAAACAAATCAGAACAGACCTTGTTAAATAAATGAAAACAACAAAAGCAACATTACAGTGACATGTAGTGTTTTACTTTGTGTATCGTCTGCGGACTGCTGAGTAACTGTGATGTCCGGCTGATCAGGTCCAAGCTGTTTCACTTCCAGCTTCTCCTGCAGCGTCCTCCTCTCAAATGGTGCTGTTTTTAAAGACTTCACCTTATTTTCTGTCTCCGTCTCGTTCTCGCTCAAACTCAAACTCGCCGCCACTGTTTAGGAGCTGTTTAGTGGAGGCGGAGGTCCTCCATGATTTGATTTAATCACGATTCAGAGGCAGTGATGTGTTGATGAATTGATTATTGATACATCAGAATGTTTGATTTCTATGTGATTTAATTTTCTCACTTTGTGACCACGTGATACTTTAAAACACGGCGTGCTGTATCTGTAGTGACCCTTCATCACATTAACAGCTCACAGTGTGGCTGTTGTGCAGATGTGCAGACGGTAAGGAACGGTTCTTTTGGTACCATCCACAACTTTTCACTGTGGGAACAGAAACTGAGATCGAGCTGAACTCCCCGGTGGAAACAAGGTGTTGGAGCCAAGCAGGAGAAACATGACTGCACATATTCAGCAAGTGTCACACACAGGAAGTAAACCTGGAAACTAGAAACTTTTTGGAGCATGCACCAGACATGCAGTTGTTACTGACAAGGCAAGTTTGTTTCTACAGCAGCTCAGAGTGCTCTACATTAAAAATATTAAAACCCTCAAGACAATGTGTGAAAGACACACATCATAAAAGGACACTTAAAAAACAATTTATCACTACAAAATATATGAAGGTGAACTCATTGGCGTTGAGCCACTAACTCACGAACCTGGAGGAAATTCTCATGGAAGAATCTGATTTGTTTCTTTATTACACCAAAACTGAAAAGTTTGCCTGACGTACTGAGGCCACTGTGTCAGGTAGACAGTTATCCAGGAGGTCAGGAAGCGATCTACTCCCATCCCCTCCAGACGGTCCCTCAGTGTAGGGGGCTGGATGGTATTAAAAGCACTTGAAAAGTCAAGGAACAGGATCCTCACACAACATCCCAGCTCCTCCAAGTAGGTGTAAGCCTGATGCAGCATGAAAAGAACCACATCTTCCACTCCCACGTGCTCCTGATAGGCAAACTGGAGGGGGTCTACCGCATCAGTGACCTCTGACCTCAGGAAACGGGATTCCAGGGTCTTCATAATGTGTGATGTTAAGGCCACCGGTCAGTAGTCATTTAACTCAGCCGAGGTGTCGTCACAGCGCGCAGGCGTCGCGACATGCACCCCCTTGCGCGCCGCTCAGCTCGGCGGCAGAGCGGTGCTCTCTTGCGCCGCGGTAGCACATACACAATGAATGGGTTCGTCGGCAGAGGTCTGCGCTTTGTGCGCTCTGTGTGAAAAGGGCTTTACTTCCACACAGCCCAGCAGCGGTACCGTGGCGAACGGTCCCTAAAGGCCTCTACCCATGATCAGCTGTAAAACCGCCTTGCGCTGGCTGTCCCATTGTTTGTCTATGGAGAGGGGAGCAACGCTTGACAAAGCGGCACCGCTACCCTTGGCGTTGCGCACCGCTCTGATTTTCCGCCTGAGCGCTGCGCTCAGAGTTGAAATTATTTGAACTACGGGGAGCGGAGCAGGCTTCCCCAGAGATCCGCCGCTTAACCCGGTCCATCTCCTCCACGCTTTGACTTATTTCCACCCAGCCGACAGTGGGACTCATATTCATTGTGCCGACAGTGGCTTGGAAAACCACCCATGTCACACAGGGAAGAGGGAAGGCGACTGGAGTTCCTCCAACCTTGGCGGTTAGATTATCATATTTTTTTATTGACAAAAATATAGGCTGCTTCGGCTGTTTTTTTTATGTGCACATGTGCCCCTAAATATTTTTTACAGTTTGCACACACCTATTTTTAGTCGCAAATGCGAGTGAAACGCTTGCACTGTCGAGCCCTGCCCTGTTTGTTGTCCTGTGGCTCCAGTAGTACAGTCCAGTCTGTATTCAGAACAGTCTCTGAGAGACTCATTGGTCTCTGGGGACCACTTTCTGACTGAGCGTGTGGTAACAGGCAGCTTTAATACACAGGGTTTATATGATATGATATAGATCCTCAGTCTCTGCACTGTTAAAGTCTGACCCAGAAACTCTCAGAGACAAGAGAGGAGCTGATCAGCAAAGAGGCTGAACTCCACCAGAGCCAGACAGCCTGGCAGGATAAATACACCGCTCTGGAGCGCACCTCAAAGGACCTGGCTGAGAAACAGCAGAGCCTGGAAACAGAGGTTACGCAGCTGGTCGCCAACAAGGCGGAACTGGAGGACCTCTGTTTGTACATCAACAAGAAGAGGAAACGCTTTTTGTTGTTTCCAAGGAGGTCTTCTGATGACAGAGAGACCCAGCTGCAGAAGATGAAGATCAAAATGCAGCAGAAGGCAGCAAAAACAAGAGGAGACGAGAAGATGGAGGAGGAAGTGGAGGCTGCTGATTGCTCAGCTCATGCTGGGCATCAGTAGCTCCCATAGATTAGATTAATACATCAACTTGAGGGTTTTCTCCTGGTGCTCAGGCTCACCCGACAATGTCAGTCACATTTGAAAAAAACCCATCAACAACAATAATAATAATAATAATAATGATATAACAATCAAATAAGAGTTCAATGTTTCTGTGTCTCTGAATAAGAATAGATACAATGTGATACAAAGTGTAAGAACTAGTATCTGTTATGGTTTAAACACCTCTGAAACTGATCAATGAAACTGATCAATAACAAAACGATCAATGTAATAAAAGATGTTCCAAATTTAACAACAGGAGCTGGTTCTGTAGGGATCAAGAATGTAGCCAGACTAAAAACTCACAATGAAAAGTTCATCATTTATTTATCTGTCTGAGTCACTGTTGTTGTTTAAGTGTCTCCTAAAAACATATCTGAGCTGTCTGTCTACTTTATTGATCTCTGATTGGTTTTAAACCCAAACACGTTTGTTTCCAGACATTTCCAATAATATTTAACTTCAGAGTATTTTAAAGTCCAAAATTCTAAATTCATTAAAAAATGATGGATGTAATTATTTCCAAAATTTACAAAATGTTTTTATTTAGACAGATGTTCTGCAATGCGGTGAGATGAGCTGACTGCTGCAGCTGCTCCTCTGTGGAGAGGGTGTCTGTCAGTTTGTACGGTGTGCCCCTCTCCACCACAGCTCTTACTGGGTCCAGTCTCCTGCCCAGCACTGATCCAGCTTTTTGAACCAGCTTGTCCAAATGCTTGGCGTTTTTGTCTGTTAAGCTACTTCCCCAGCACACTGCAGCGTAGAGAAATGCACTGGCACATGACATGTTCTCCCTGTGTCAGCGTGGGTTTCCTCCAGGTGCTCTGACATGTTCTCCCTGTGTCAGCGTGGGTTTCCTCCAGGTGCTCTGACATGTTCTCCCTGTGTCAGCGTGGGTTTCCTCCAGGTGCTCTGACATGTTCTCCCCGTGTCAGTGTGGGTTTCCTCCAGGTGCTCTGACATGTTCTCCCCGTGTCAGCGTGGGTTTCCTCCAGGTGCTCTGACATGTTCTCCCCGTGTCAGCGTGGGTTTCCTCCAGGTGCTCTGACATGTTCTCCCTGTGTCAGCGTGGGTTTCCTCCAGGTGCTCCGACATGTTCTCCCCGTGTCAGCGTGGGTTTCCTCCAGGTGCTCTGACATGTTCTCCCCGTGTCAGCGTGGGTTTCCTCCAGGTGCTCCGACATGTTCTCCCTGTGTCAGTGTGGGTTTCCTCCAGGTGCTCTGACATGTTCTCCCTGTGTCAGTGTGGGTTTCCTCCAGGTGCTCCGACATGTTCTCCACCCCTCCACGACCCTCAAGAGATTAAGCGGTTACGGAAAATGAATAAATGCAGATATATTTTAAAAAGTCATTGAATGAAAATAATACATGTTTATGAAATTTCACAAATAAAATAAAATACTACTTTATATTTTACACAGTTATTTATTTTAGTATTTTATTGCTGTATTCAGTGTCACTAAAAATAAAGATTTAAGTGAAAAAAACATTTCATTTAAGACAATGTAAAATTGAATTAAATAGACAGGTATAAAATTCAAGAATAAATGTTACAGTGCAACATTAGATTCAGTGTAAAGAGCTGCAGGTCTCTGGAGTTTGTTCCATAAAAACATGTTGAGTCTCGTGTCTGTGGACAAGAAGCAGACGTGTCCCTGAAGACCTGAGGTCAGAGACAGGTCTGAGAGACAGGTCAGAGACAGGTCAGAGAGACAAGTCGGAGACAGGTCCTAAGGTCGACTTTCTGACAGACAGGAAGTCAGTGTGAACGCTGGACTGAACAGGCGCCGTCTTATAGTCCAGTATACAGATCTAATTATACATCCATGGCTGTCTCCCCCCTGTCTCCCCCCTGTTTCCCCCTGTCTCCCCCTCAGTGCGGCTGTCTCTGTGGATGGAAGTGTGGAGCTCAGCGATGGGACCGGAGAGAGTCTTACCGAACTCTGAGGACGAGCTGGGGGAGGATGAGCGTCCGGCCGACGGAGCTCTGCTGCCGGTGTGGAGCGGGGGGGAGGGAGGGGGTGAGGAGGAGGAGGTGGGGGAGGAGGAGGGGGGAGAGATGGAACTGGACGGAGAGGAGGAGGAAGAGGAGGAGGAGGAGGTGAACAGCGGAGGATATTATTACCAGCCTCTGAACCAGGAGCCCGACGGTGTGAACAGCGCCGAGCAGGCGAGGGAGGAGGGGGAGGAGACGGTGGACACCCCCTCCCATAACGAGCAGCTGCAACAGGTGCAGCACAGGATAGAGGTGAGTTCAATCAATCAATCAATCAATCAATCAATTTTATTTATAAAGCCCAATATCACAAATACAATTTGCCTCACAGGGCTTTACAGCATACGACATCCCTCTGTCCTTTAGACCCTCACAGCGGATAAGGAAAAACTCCCCAAAAAAACCCCTTTACCGGGGGAAAAAATGGTAGAAACCTCAGGAAGAGCAACTGAGGAGGGATCCCTCTTCCAGGACGGACAGACGTGCAGTAGATGTCGTACAGAACAGATCAGCATAACAAATTAACAGTAATCTGTATGACACAATACAGTAATCTGTATGACATCCTCGGTAATGACAGTAGCTTACAACAACATTCATGAAAGTAATAATACTGTCGTTATAGTTCTGGCTACTGTGGTACAATATGTTGAAAGTATATATTAGTATCAGGCAGTCTACATGTATGATAATATCATATGTCTATAATAGCAGTAGAAGTATGACTAATGATTAATGATGGCAGCAGCAGCAGCAGCAGCAGCAGCAGGAGGCATCTGGCAGGACCACGGCAGCAGCACAACCACACACGTCACACTATCCAGGCACTGCTGCAATACGAGTTAACCTGAGAGACAGTGGAGCACAAAGGCTCCGGAGAAGAAGTCAAGTTAGTGACATCCAGAATGGCCGAGTAAAATAGATACAGTAATAGGATACGAGAGAGAGAGGGAGAGAGAGAGAGAGAGAGAGAGAGAGAGAAGGTGCCCGGTGCATTAAAGGTGGTCCTCCGGTAGACTAGGCCTAAGTCAGCCTAACTAGGGGCTGGTACAGGTCAAGCCTGAGCCAGCCCTAACTATAAGCTTTATCAAAGAGGAAAGTCTTAAGTCTAGCCTTAAATGTGGAGACGGTGTCTGCCTCCCGGACCGTAACAGGAAGATGATTCCACAGGAGAGGAGCCTGATAGCTGAAGGCTCTGGCTCCTGATCTACTTTTGGAGACTTTAGGGACCACGAGTAACCCTGCGTTCTCAGAGCGCAGAGTTCTGGTGGGATAATAAGGCACTATGAGCTCTCTAAGATATGATGGAGCTTGACCATTTAGAGCTTTATAAGTTAACAGTAGGATTTTTAATTCAATTCTGGATTTTACAGGGAGCCAGTGCAGAGAAGCTAAAACAGGAGAAATATGATCTCGTTTCTTAGTTCCTGTTAGTACACGTGCTGCTGCATTCTGAATTAGCTGAAGAGTTTTTAATGATTTACTAGAGCTACCTGATAGTAGAGAGTTACAGTAATCCAGCCTCGAGGTAACAAAAGCGTGGACCAATTTTTCTGCATCTTTTTGGGTCAAGATAGGCCTAATTTTTGCAATATTACGCAGATGAAAAAATGCAGTCCGTGAGGTTTGTTTTAAATGAGAATTGAAAGACAGATCTTGATCAAATGTTACTCCGAGGTTTCTTACGGTAGTGGTAGAGGCCAGAGCAATGCCATCGAGAGAAACTATGTCATCAGATAAAGAGTCTCTGAGTTGTTTGGGGCCAAGAACAATAACTTCAGTTTTGTCTGAATTTAACATCAGGAAATTGGTGCTCATCCAGGTTTTTATGTCTTTAAGACAATTATGAAGTTTAGTTAATTGATCCCTTTCTTCTGGATCCATCGATAAATACAACTGTGTATCATCCGCATAACAATGGAAATTTATAGAGTGATTTCTAATGATGTTACCTAAAGGAAGCATATATAGAATAAATAGGATTGGTCCAAGCACAGAACCTTGCGGAACTCCAAAACAAACTTTAGTACGTACGGATGATTCATTATGAACGTCAACAAATTGAAAACGATCAGATAAATAAGATTTAAACCAGCTTAGTGCAGAACCTTTTAGGCCAATTAGGTGTTCCAGTCTCTGTAACAGAATTTCATGGTCAACAGTGTCAAACGCTGCACTAAGATCTAAAAAAACAAGTACAGAGACGAGTCCTTTGTCTGAAGCAATCAGAAGGTCATTTGTAATTTTCACTAGAGCTGTCTCAGTGCTATGATGCGCTGTAAATCCTGACTGTAATTCCTCAAATAAATTATTATCCTGGAGAAAATCACACAGCTGGTCTGCGACTACTTTCTCAAGGATCTTTGACATAAAGGTAAGATTAGATATTGGTCTATAGTTGGCTAACACCTCTGGATCCAGGGTGGGCTTTTTTAGTAGAGGTTTAATTACAGCTACCTTAAAAGACTGTGGTACATAGCCTGTTAATAAGGATATATTGATCATGTCTAATATATGGGTGTTAACTAAAGGTAAGACCTCCTTGAGTAGCCTAGTTGGGATGGGGTCTAAGAGACACGTTGATGAGTTCTGCCTGGCAATAGGTCACTCACTGCGTCACACCTGAGCAAAGAGAGTCATGTGACCTCGAACAATTAAGAGGAACACTTACAAAGATACTCAGGTCAGCGTACGATGTTATAACAATACTCAGGTCAGCGTACGATGTTATAACAATACTCAAGTCAGCGTACGATGTTATAACAATACTCAGGTCAGCGTACAATGTTATAACAATACTCAAGTCAGCGTACGATGTTATAACAATACTGAGGTCAGCGTACAATGTTATAACAATACTCAGGTCAGCGTACGATGTTATAACAATGCTCAGGTCAGCGTACGATGTTATAACAATACTCAGGTCAGCGTACGATGTTATAACAATACTCAGGTCAGCGTACAATATTATAACAATACTCAAGTCAGCGTACGATGTTATAACAATACTCAGGTCACCATACGATGTTATAACAATACTCAGGTCAGCGTACGATGTTATAACAATACTCAGGTCACCGTACGATGTTATAACAATACTCAGGTCACCGTACGATGTTATAACAATACTCAGGTCAGCGTACGATGTTATAACAATACTTACGTCAGCGTACGATGTTATAACAATACTCAGGTCAGCGTACAACGTTATAACAATACTCAGGTCAGCGTACGATGTTATAACAATACTCAGGTCAGCGTACGATGTTATAACAATACTCAAGTCAGCATACGATGTTATAACAATACTCAGGTCAGCGTACAACGTTATAACAATACTCAGGTCAGCGTACGATGTTATAACAATACTCAAGTCAGCATACGATGTTATAACAATACTCAGGTCAGCGTACGATGTTATAACAATACTTACGTCAGCGTACGATGTTATAACAATACTCAGGTCAGCGTACAATGTTATAACAATACTCAGGTCAGCATACGATGTTATAACAATACTCAGGTCAGCGTACGATGTTATAACAATACTCAAGTCAGCATACGATGTTATAACAATACTCAGGTCAGCGTACGATGTTATAACAATACTTACGTCAGCGTACGATGTTATAACAATACTCAGGTCAGCGTACAATGTTATAACAATACTCAGGTCAGCATACGATGTTATAACAATACTCAGGTCAGCGTACAATGTTATAACAATACTCAGGTCAGCATACGATGTTATAACAATACTCAGGTCACCATACGATTTTATAACAATACTCAGGTCACCGTACGATGTTATAACAATACTCAGGTCAGTGTACGATGTTATAACAATACTTACGTCAGCGTACGATGTTATAACAATACTCAGGTCAGTGTACGATGTTATAACAATACTCAGGTCACCATACGATGTTATAACAATACTTAGGTCAGCATACGATGTTATAACAATACTTAGGTCACTGTACCAATGTTATAACAATACTTAGGTCACTGTACCAATGTTATAACAATACTCAAGTTAGCGTACGATGTTATAACAATACTCAAGTCATCGTACGATGTTATAACAATACTTAGGTCAGCGTACGATGTTATAACAATACTCAAGTCAGCGTACGATGTTATTACAATATTCAGGTCAGCGTATGATGTTATAACAATACTCAAGTCAGCGTACAATGTTATAACAATACTCAAGTCAGCGTACGATGTTATAAAGATACTTAGGTCACTGTACAATGTTATAACAATACTTAGGTCACTGTACAATGTTATAACAATACTTAGGTTAGCGTACAATGTTATAAAGATACTTAAGTCACTGTACGATGTTATAACAATACTTAGATCACGGTACAATGTTATGACGCAACTCATGTTTCACGATACTTGGGTCACAGTACAATGTCATCATGATATTTAGGTCACTGTCCGATGTTATCACAATACTTAGGTCACAGCATGATGTTATCGCGATACTTAGGTCACTGTATGATGTTATCATGACACCTAGGTCACAGTACAATGTTATAACGAAACTTAGGTCACTGTATGATTTTACCACAATACTTACGTCACAGTACAATGTTATCATGATACTCAGGTCACAGTATGATGTTTCACAATACTCAGGTCACTGTACAATGTTATCACGATACGTAGGTCACTGTACGATGTTATCACGATACGTAGGTCACCGTATGATGTTATCACGATACATAGGTCACCATATGATATTATCACAATACGTAGGTCACAGTACAATTTTATCACCACACTTTGGTCACAGTATGATGTTACCACGATACGTAGGTCACCATATGATGTTGCCACGATACGTAGGTCACCATATGATGTTATCACGATACATAGGTCACCATATGATGTTATCACGATACATAGGTCACCATATGATGTTATCACAATATGTAGGTCACCATATGATGTTATCACGATACATAGGTCACCATATGATGTTATCACGATACCTAGGTGACCATATGATGTTATCACGATATGTAGGTCACAGTACGATGTTATCACAATACCTAGGTGACCATATGATGTTATCACGATACATAGGTCACCATATGATGTTATCACGATACCTAGGTGACCATATGATGTTATCACGATATGTAGGTCACAGTACGATGTTATCACGATACAAAGGTCACCATATGATGTTATCACGATACATAGGTCACCATATGTTGTTATCACGATACATAGGTCACCATATGATGTTATCACAATATGTAGGTCACCATATGATGTTATCACGATACATAGGTCACCATATGATGTTATCACGATACCTAGGTGACCATATGATGTTATCACGATATGTAGGTCACAGTAAGATGTTATCACGATACATAGGTCACCATATGATGTTATTACGATATGTAGGTCACAGTACAATGTTATCACGATACTTAAGTCACCATATGATGTTATCACGATACCTAGGTCACCATATGATGTTATTACAATATGTAGGTCACACTACAATGTTATCACGATACCTAGGTCACCATATGATGTTATTACGATATGTAGGTCACAGTACGATGTTATCACGATACCTAGGTCACCATATGATGTTATCACGATATGTAGGTCACCATACGATGTCATCATGATACTTTTGTCGCCTGCAGGTGATGGGCCTCCACCTCCCTGATGCTCCGCCCGCAGAGAGTGACGAGGAGGAGGACCCTGAGGGGGCGGCGGCCCTGAGGAGCCGAGCGTCCATCCCCATGGATGCAGGTCAGACCTCAGTAGTGTAGAACAAGTCTGTGGTACTCGTACTCGAGGCTTTGATCTTCTCCTGCACTCCATGTGTAGTTACATTACACATCAAAACATATGAAGAGTTTATGAAATATGTTTTTTATTAAAATGTTATACAAGTCCACCTGGTTCAGGGTTAGTTCATTCAATCAATCAATCAATCAATTTTATTTATAAAGCCCAATATCACAAATCACAAAAACAGTAGAAAGCTCAGGAAGAGCAACTGAGGAGGGATCCCTCTTCCAGGACGGACAGACGTGCAATAGATGTCGTACAGAACAGATCAGCATGATAAATTAACAGTAATCCGTATGACACGATGAGACAGAAAGAGAGAGAGAGAGAGAGACAAAGAGAGAGAGACAAAGAGACAGAGAGGGAGAGACAGAGAGAGAGAGACAGAGAGAGATGCAGAACAGACGGTAATGACAGTAGCTTACAACAACATTAATGAAAGTAATAATATTATAATTAATAATAATATATTAATATCTGGCAGTATACATGTGTGACAATAATCATATGTGTATAATAACAGTAGAAGTATGACTAATGATAACAGCAGCAGCAGGAGGCATCTGGCAGGACCACGGCAGCAGCACAACCACACACGTCACACTATCCAGGCACCGCTGCAATACGAGTTAACCTGAGAGACAGTGGAGCACAAAGGCTCCGGAGAAGAAGCCGAGTTAGTGACATCCAGAATGGCCGAGTTAGCAAGATGCAGTAATAGGATACGAGAGAGAGAGAGAGAGACAGAAGGTGCCCGGTGTATTATAGGTGGGTCCTCCAGCAGACTAGGCCTAAGTCAGCCTAACTAGGGGCTGGTACAAGGCAAGCCTGAACCAGCCCTAACTATAAGCTTTATCAAAGAGGAAAGTCTTAAGTCTAGTCTTAAATGTGGAGACGGTGTCTGCCTCCCGGACCGTAACAGGAAGATGATTCCACAGGAGAGGAGCCTGATAGCTGAAGGCTCTGGCTCCTGATCTACTTTTGGAGACTTTAGGGACCACGAGTAACCCTGCGTTCTCAGAGCGCAGAGTTCTGGTGGGATAATATGGCACTATGAGCTCTCTAAGATATGACGGAGCTTGACCATTTAGAGCTTTATAAGTTAACAGGAGGATTTTAAATTCAATTCTGGATTTTACAGGGAGCCAGTGCAGAGAAGCTAAAACAGGAGAAATATGATCTCATTTCTTAGTTCCTGTTAGTACACGTGCTGCTGCATTCTGAATTAGCTGAAGAGTTTTTAAGGACTTACTAGAGCTACCTGATAATAGAGAGTTACAGTAATCCAGCCTTGAGGTAACAAAAGCGTGGACCAATTTTTCTGCATCTTTTCGGGTCAAGATAGGCCTAATTTTCACAATATTACGCAGATGAAAAAAATGCAGTCCGTGAGGTTTGTTTTAAATGAGAATTGAAAGACAGATCTTGATCAAATGTTACTCTGAGGTTTCTTACGGTAGTGGTAGAGGCCAGAGCAATGCCATCGAGAGAAACTATGTCATCAGATAAAGAGTCTCTGAGTTGTTTGGGACCAAGAACAATAACTTCAGTTTTGTCTGAATTTAACACCAGGAAGTTGGTGCTCATCCAGGTTTTTATGTCTTTAAGACAATTATGAAGTTTAGTTAATTGATTACTTTCTTCTGGCTTCATTGATAATTTAATAATTTCTAATGATATTACCTAAGGGAAGCATATATACTGTAGAATGAATAGGATTGGTCCGAGCACAGAACCTTGTGTTCATTAATATGCCAAAAAACGTCATAGTATAGCATGTCGTCCGAAATCATGAAAAAACATCATAGTATAGCATGTCGTCCGAAATCATGAAAAAGTCATAGTATAGAAAAAACGTCATAGTATAGCATGTCGTCCCAAATCATGAAAAAACGTCATAGTATAGCATGTCGTCCGAAATCATGAAAAAAAGTCATAGTATAGCATGTCGTCCGAAATCATGAAAAAACATCATAGTATAGCATGTCGTCCGAAATCATGAAAAAACATCATAGTACAGCATGTCGTCCGAAATCATGAAAAAACATCATAGTACAGCATGTCGTCTGAAATCATGAAAAAAAGTCATAGTACAGCATGTCGTCCGAAATCATGAAAAAACGTCATAGTATAGCATGTCGTCCGAAATCATGAAAAAAAGTCATAGTATAGCATGTCGTCCGTAATCATGAAAAAAAGTCATAGTATAGCATGTCGTCCGTAATCATGAAAAAAAGTCATAGTATAGCATGTCGTCCGAAATCATGAAAAAACATCATAGTATAGCATGTCGTCCGAAATCATGAAAAAACATCATAGTACAGCATGTCGTCTGAAATCATGAAAAAAAGTCATAGTACAGCATGTCGTCCGAAATCATGAAAAAACGTCATAGTATAGCATGTCGTCCGAAATCATGAAAAAACGTCATAGTACAGCATGTCGTCTGAAATCATGAAAAAAAGTCATAGTACAGCATGTCGTCCGAAATCATGAAAAAACGTCATAGTATAGCATGTCGTCCGAAATCATGAAAAAACGTCATAGTACAGCATGTCGTCCGAAATCATGAAAAAACGTCATAGTATAGCATGTCGTCCGAAATCATGAAAAAAAGTCATAGTATAGCATGTCGTCCGAAATCATGAAAAAACGTCATAGTATAGCATGTCGTCCGAAATCATGAAAAAAAGTCATAGTATAGCATGTCGTCCGAAATCATGAAAAAAAGTCATAGCATAGCATGTCGTCCGAAATCATGAAAAAAAGTCATAGCATAGCATGTCGTCCGAAATCATGAAAAAAAGTCATAGTATAGCATGTCGTGCCAAATCATGAAAAAAAGTCATAGTATAGCATGTCGTCCCAAATCATGAAAAAAAGTCATAGTATAGCATGTCGTACGAAATCATGAAAAAGTCATAGTATAGCATGTCGTCCCAAATCATGAAAAAAAGTCATAGTATAGAAAAAAAGTCATAGTATAGCATGTCGTCCGAAATCATGAAAAAAAGTCATAGTATAGCATGTCGTCCGAAATCATGAAAAAAAGTCATAGCATAGCATGTCGTGCCAAATAATGAAAAAAAGTCATAGTATAGCATGTCGTCCGAAATCATGAAAAAAAGTCATAGTATAGCATGTCGTACGAAATCATGAAAAAGTCATAGTATAGCATGTCGTCCCAAATCATGAAAAAAAGTCATAGTGTAGCATGTCGTCCCAAATCATGAAAAGAAGTCATAGTATAGAAAAAAAGTCATAGTATAGCATGTCGTCCGAAATCATGAAAAAAAGTCATAGTATAGCATGTCGTCCGAAATCATGAAAAAAAGTCATAGCATAGCATGTCGTGCCAAATAATGAAAAAAAGTCATAGTATAGCATGTCGTCCGAAATCATGAAAAAAAGTCATAGCATAGCATGTCGTGCCAAATCATGAAAAAAAGTCATAGTATAGCATGTCGTCCGAAATCATGAAAAAAAGTCATAGCATAGCATGTCGTCCGAAATCATGAAAAAAAGTCATAGTATAGCATGTCGTCCGAAATCATGAAAAAACGTCATAGTATAGCATGTCGTCCCAAATCATGAAAAAAAGTCATAGTATAGCATGTCGTCCGAAATCATGAAAAAACGTCATATAGCATGTCGTCCCAAATCATGAAAAAAAGTCATAGTATAGCATGTCGTCCGAAATCATGAAAAGAAGTCATAGTATAGCATGTCGTACGAAATCATGAAAAAGTCATAGTATAGCATGTCGTCCCAAATCATGAAAAAAAGTCATAGTATAGAAAAAAAGTCATAGTATAGCATGTCGTCCGAAATCATGAAAAAAAGTCATAGTATAGAAAAAAAGTCATAGTATAGCATGTCGTCCGAAATCATGAAAAAAAGTCATAGCATAGCATGTCGTGCCAAATCATGAAAAAAAGTCATAGTATAGCATGTCGTGCCAAATAATGAAAAAAAGTCATAGTATAGCATGTCGTCCGAAATCATGAAAAAAAGTCATAGTATAGAAAAAAAGTCATAGTATAGCATGTCGTCCGAAATCATGAAAAAAAGTCATAGCATAGCATGTCGTGCCAAATCATGAAAAAAAGTCATAGTATAGCATGTCGTCCGAAATCATGAAAAAAAGTCATAGCATAGCATGTCGTGCCAAATAATGAAAAAAAGTCATAGTATAGCATGTCGTGCCAAATAATGAAAAAAAGTCATAGTATAGCATGTCGTCCGAAATCATGAAAAAAAGTCATAGTATAGAAAAAAAGTCATAGTATAGCATGTCGTCCGAAATCATGAAAAAAAGTCATAGCATAGCATGTCGTGCCAAATCATGAAAAAAAGTCATAGTATAGCATGTCGTCCGAAATCATGAAAAAAAGTCATAGCATAGCATGTCGTGCCAAATCATGAAAAAAAGTCATAGTATAGCATGTCGTGCCAAATCATGAAAAAAAGTCATAGCATAGCATGTCGTCCGAAATCATGAAAAAACGTCATAGTATAGCATGTCGTCCGAAATCATGAAAAAAAGTCATATATAGCATGTGGAATGTGATTTTATTTTAAGTCGTTGATTCTTCATTAAAAGATTTTTCATCACAACAGTTCAGTTTTATTATTCATTATTAATGATTACTTCAAATTCAAATAATAGACGACGTTAAAGTTAGTGACGAACTCGTTCATTTGGCAAATCTTCACAAAAATAATTTTTATTCAGTTTAATAAATTCAGTTCAACATTTAAAATCCAAAACAAAAACTTTATTCTTTGTCATGAATCTTGTTTCACGCTGATCACCACAGATATCTGTCGAACAAACAGGAAACAGGAATAATCTTTATTGAGACTTTTACAGAGCATTCAGATAAAAGAGCTGTGCTTCCTGTCCTCTGACATCACTTCCTGTGTCACTGCAGACCACGTGGAGCTGGTGAAGAGGACGATGGCAGCCGTGGCGTTACCGTCTCTCGGTGTGCCGTCGTGGGCCAGAGAGATCTCAGACGACCAGTGGAAGGACCTGGTCCAGAACACGCTGCAGAGCCGACAGAGCGCCGCCACCCTGCGCTTGCCACGTAGGGCCAACATCAACGGACCCTGAATGCACCACGACTACGTCAACAACCTCTGCTGTCCCTGAACACACCACAATAACAACATCAGTGAACCCTTAAGGTATCATGACCACGTCAACAACCTCTACTGTCCTTGAACACACCACCACAGCTCCAACTACTTCAACACATCCAACAACACTAGGACAGTGGATTGTGACACACTGCTGCAGCTGCCACAACCTCTACTGACCCTGAATGCACCATGACAACATTAACAGAGCCTGAAGACACCATGCCCATGTCAACAACCTCTACTGACCCTGAATGCAGCACCACCACCACATTACTAACTTCTACTTACCCTGAATTCACCATGACAACAATGGACCATGAACACACCAGTCACACCAACAGTCCTTACTGACCATGAATGCATCACTGCAGTTTCAATGACATTAACAGACCCTGAACACACCATAACCATGTCAACAACTTCACCCGGGCCTGAATGCACCACCACCGCTTCAATATCCATGGACCCTGAAGGCACCAGGACCACTTCAGGGACCCTGTTGGAGAGCTGGGAAAGAACAGGATGACAGAGTTGAATCACAACATCAGTTTGTTTTGTTCAAAGATTTAAAGTGAAGCTGCTGAAACTGAAACGTCTGTCTGTTTTTTAGTCTCAATAAATATTCAATTTGAACTTTCTGCCTGATTAATAAAAGATTTATTTTTTCTCCATCATAGTTTCACCTGCGGCAGGTGAGTGTCGACTCACTAAAAATACCAACAACTTTCCCATGATCCTAGTGTTGAATAAACGACTAAAGAAACCGCTGAAACGTTTCTGTTTTGGTGACGTCAACAAAATCTCAGAATAATAAACATCAGACTGATGAAGTCGACATGTAGAACATCTGCACGTTCACCGCGTGCCATTAAAATCACATCTGGAAAATTTAAACTCGAGTTCAGATCTAAATTCAAATCTTTGACGTTCAGTTTCAGTTTCTGTCTTCAGATCAGCTTCAAGTGAACGGACACAGAGACCACCTGAGTTCTGGTTCAGCTGACGGACCTCCACATCAGGTCCTCTCTGTCACATCAGGACTCAGCTGGACTCACCTGGTCTCAGCTGGACTCACCTGGATTCAGGACCTGGCTGTAAACATGTCATCACAGTCTACAAGAGAAAACTGGATCACATTTATTCATAAGAATAAAAATCTGAAGCTAAATTAAAGCCAAATTATATCACAGTGAAAAAACACTTGAAGCTAACTTAGCTTAGCTCTCTAGTCTTCATATTTGTGCCATAATTTACAACCACAACAGGTTATGCTAACATTAGCCAGTGAGCTAACAAATGTTTGCTCACTACACAAACTGTATGCTGATGGTTTAGTCCGCTAACGCTAGAAAGTTAACGTTAGCTAACTAACTTAAAACATTTTTAGCAAAACAAACCTTAAATTAAAATCATGAATATTTTTCTTGACCTCTGTTTTATCTGAGATATTAAAACCAACAAATGTCAGTGGGTTAGCAAAAGCTAAGCAGTGAAAGCTAACATTAGTAAGAGAGCCAAAGAAGTCCTCAACTGACATTAGTTAGCTCAGGAGCTAATATGAGCTCACGAAATAATGAGCATAGTTTAAATAATAATTGCGACACAATGAAAGATTAAAACTATATACTAAAGTGCCTGATTTAGTGCCTGACCTCTGCTTGTTAGCTAGTGAGATAATGTTAATTAGCATTAGCAAACTAATATTAGCTAATATGCCACGAAGCGACCATATTGTGGTTATCCAACATATTCAGTTTGTTTTCATGGTTCAGATTGGTTTCATTTCATCACTCCAACATTAGCTAACATTGAAAAACTAAAGTCAGTTACATTAGTTAGCTGAGGTTAGACAAATGACAGCTAGCTCGCTAACATTAGCTAACCTAGGGTGATACTGAATTTAAAATGAAAATGGTAAAAAGAAGAATATTAACCAACACCGAAGATATCATCCAGCCGTTGCTTGTTAGCTAGTAAGATAATGTAAATTAGTAACTCTGCAAACATAGTTCAGGGGTGTTTATTTTGATGTCTCTCACATTAGCCAACAGTATTAAACTAATTTAAAATCACTTAAACTAGTAGCTGGTGGGGTGTTAACCAGCTAGTTAACTTTGTTGGTAGGCTAACCTGAGCTAACTGTTAGCTTCTGAGAGAGTAAACACATTAAACCATGTTGAGAGAGAAGAAAAAAGTTAGCACACGGGCTAATGTCACAAGCAGCACAACTTGCTCCATGCTAGCTGGCTAAGCTAACACTATCTGTGACGTTCTTAATTGTAGCTTCAGTTTTTTCTTCTCCAGAATAAATTTGGTTCAATGTTTTTTTGTTGTTGTTAACATGATTATTTAATAAAACTGAATCGTCTGCTAGCTAACGTTAGCATGACGTGATTTTCCTCCTTTAGGTAAAAATGTCCAGAAAAGTTCCTAAAAATATTCTTTAAACCGTCCGACAATGTGGAAACAAGTTAAATCTGATGTTTACAGAAGAAGAGAAGCGGCTCGGTTTGATTTTTAATCCCACAAAAGTTCTTTTTCTTCTCTAACCAACAGTTTTTAACCAAATATTCTTTACAAAGTGAAACAATTTTATTCTTAATTTGTGCAGAAACTTTTACCGTCGTCTGAACAAAAGTATAAACTGGAAAATTTTCTAGAAACCAGAAAATTAGTGGGAAAAAAAGAATGATTAATTCTGCTCTCGTCTTCTGTTCAAACAAAGTGAACTTTTTAATATTTTGGATGAAGTCACTTCCACCTTGAAGCCTTTCACTGAAATGTTTTATCTTTCATGTTTCGCTTGTACAATAATCTGATGGTGTGTGTATAATTAATATATAAATATATAGAGTGTATGAATGTGTTTGTGTCAGAGACAGAAACTGTGATTGTCAAACATGTTCCACTTTATTTCCTTTTATTTTGTTCTGTACACGAACGTCTGTACAAAATCTCACTTTCATACTATGTAATGTTCTAATTAAAGTACAACGTATGTACAGGATGGCGGGAAGCAGCGCTCGCGTTTTAGTGTCACAGATCGCAGTGATGGTTTCTTTCTTTCATGAAATGTTTCACCTTGGAGTCAGTTTATCAAGAACTGCGCCGCCGCCGCCGCCGCCAGACAAAATAAACCTCTCTGCAAAGTATTTCTCAAAGAGCTGATTGGACCCTGCGACGAGTCAGAGAGCGGATCTTTAGAGTTTGTTTCAGGGGATTAAATGTGTCAGTAACAGTGAACTGACCTTCATCTCTCATCATCATCATCTGCGGACTCAGTCGTCGTCAAACATCCCAACAAAGACAGAAACTACCGTCAAAACAAAATCAGAAAACTAACATCAGTCTGTGCAGTCAGAGAAGTCACTGAAGTTTAGTTTGTCTGATGTTTTTATTTGTTTATTTATATTTATTTATTTGTGTTTATTTGATCAGAGTATTGATAATAATCAATGATTTAGTTTCATATCATTTATAAGTGCTGATACAAAGTGGAGTTGTGAGCGCTCTCTGCTGGACAAACTTTGAAATAACACTGATCAGCTGATCGATCGGTTCAATGGTCTCAGGATCAATAAAGACACTCAGACTCACACATGCTCGCCCCCTGCTGGACAGACTACACACAAAGTCCACAGGAAGTGTGCAAAAACGTCTCAGATGAACTCTTTGGACTCGGAGCTGTGGCGGCTATTTTGTCCAGTGGCGGCACAGAGAAGTGGGCGGGGCTAACCCACCCCTGGAATGGTTGATTGACTGACAGCGTATCACACGACAGCGAGTGGAGGATGATGTGCGGCGACTCAATGGAAAGCAGCCGACCAGGAAGTAAGATAAAAAAAATAAAAGAGCTGTAAACGTCACGGCCTGTAAGAGAGGGGGTGTGGCCTGTATGTGAGGGGGCGTGGCCATGCGTCCATATACACGACAGTATCCACCAGTAACTGCACATGAAGGTTTTCAGAGTCATGACGGTTCTCATGTTTCTGCAGCAACAGGTGAGACGCATCACGTCTTCAGGTGGGATACAGCACGTCACTCCTACGGTGACGACGAGCTTCATTATTTTAGACACAGACAGACGGACGGACATTTTGTCATTTTCACTCACATCAGTAAACGCTCTGTAAATGTCATCAAACTGCAAAATGTCCCAAAACGCAAACACTGAATTTCAAACAAATCCTGTCGCAGAAAAACGTTTGTCGCAACTTTTCGTTCACTCTGGTGCGTTTCTTAAAGGTAATACACGAGCTAAAAAACCCTACTGAACAGTAGTGAGCTCATTTTTAACGGGACAATCGAATAATTTTCTGGCGTTTTTTCTGTTTCATTTGTTTGAGGCGCGACTTGTGGAGGAGTGAAATACGGCCGAGGAAGAACCCAGTACATTTTGGTGTGAATCTAAATCTCGAGGCGAATACATGAATTATTTTAACTTTCGTTAATGCTGTGAAACGGGATATTTGAACATACAATAGCTGCGCTTTTTGTTTTTGGTGGGAAAAATGCACTTTAAATTTTAACACGCAATAACTGTCAATTTTTTTGTGTGTTTTTGTCAGAAAAATGCAGCTTGACATCATTTATCAAATATTTTCGTTGAGGAAAAAACGCACTGTAGCAGCAGTGCACTCTAAAATATTTACTGAATATTTCATTCATTGTGTGTTCGTCAAAACAATGCACTGCAAACGTCATTTATTGCACATTCTCATCCGAACATTCACTTTAATCAAATGATTTTTTTTTTTCCGGAAAAAATGCACTTTAACTTTAGTACTTCCTGTCAGCTGATTTGTTTTGTTTTTGTCAGAAAAATGCACTTTGACAACATTTGACGAACGTTTTTAATGACGAAAAATGCGCTTGAACAATACTAAGTTTTCTGTCAGTAATAGTGCGCTATAAAGTCTTTACTGAATATTTTTGTCTGAGAAACAACTACGCTAACATTTGTGTTTGTAAAAACAAAAGCACTTTAAATGATATTTATCGCACCTTTTCAGCCGAACATTCACTTTCATGCACTCCTGTCAGTTAAAACTAAGTGACATTTATCACGTGTTTTTGTGCAGACAAAAAATGCACTGTGATGACATTTATCAAAGGTATTGAATGTTTTCAATGAGGAAAAACGCGCTTTATTGACACTCAGTTGTCTGTCAGCAAAAGCGCACTCAAAAACTTATATTTAGCGTTTCTTTCAGAAAAAAATCATTGACATTATTTTGCCAGAAAAATGCACTTTAAACATTTTTTTAATGTTACTCATTAAGTGTTTTCATGAGGAAAAATGCGCTATGACATTTTTCTGACAGCAAAAGTGCACTCTAAAACTTTTACGCACATTTTGGATGAGGAAAAATGCGCTTTATCAACAGTCTTCTGTCAGCAAAGTGCACTCAAACTTCAGCGGTTTTTGTCACAAAAATTAACTTTTAACATTTCTTGCATGTTTTCATCCGAACATTGACGTGTTTTTGAGGAAAAATAAAAGCACTTTATCGAAGGTATTGAATGTTTTCGATTAGGGAAATGCGCTTCCATTTAGAGTTTTCTTTCAGCAAAAGCGCGCGGTAAAAATATTACTGAGTGTTTGACAGGAACAAATGTCGCTACATTAATGTACTTAAATGTTTATCAAATATTTTCAAGAAGGAAAAATCCATTTTAACAACAAACAAAACCTACCAGTTTTTCTGTTGTTGACAAAAATGCGCTTTGATGACATTTAATTTTTTGTTTTGAATTTTACCGAACTGTTTGTGACATGAACTGAAATTGAAACACAGTCAGTGTTTAATAAAATGAGCAAACTTTGTGTGACGACGACACGTGACCCTGAAATACTCGGGTTATTTTCACTTGTTAAAACTTGCTGTAACTTTTAGACAAACGAAACCATGTGAAATGATTATCTTTGTTACAAACTTTATTTTTTATGGCACAGAATGCGACAGCATGAAACAGTGAAAGTGGAACACAGCTCAGACGATGTTGTAAACTGAACCGAGACAGCAGAGGATCATGGGAAACTGGAGGAGTTAGGGGTTTTTACCGGCTGATGCGTTTTTAACTTTTCTGTTTTTTAACGTTTAAAAATCACTGAATTTCATCTCGTTCATCAGCAAAGATGTGTCTTTAACAAGTCGAGGTCCAGGCTTTTATTTTGGCGAGATGTATTTGTATTTATCATGTGATGTTGTTGAGCATCCTGTTTGACGGCGTTCGGACTCGTTAGGTCCTGAAACAAACGCCGAACCTTAAAATTCAGACAAACTGTTGGGTTTCGTTGCAACGTCGAATGCTTCGCTCACTGACGTTCACGCTGAGACGCTTCTTCAGTGGCATTATGTCCCATAACGCCTGAACGTCTCGTTTTATTCACAAGCACAAACAAGTTTTTGTTCTTTAAGTATTTCAGCGCTGACGACAAAACACCCAAGTGACGTTCGGACAGAAAACGCCTCCTCACGCAAACGACTTCTCTCATTGGTTCAGAGTCGATGACGTCATGACAGCGTGGACTTACGGAGGACGAAAAATGACACAAGTATCAATACATAAATGTTTACAGGAGTAAACAAATAAAATGTTGAAATGAAATAAATAATTTATAAAAAAAAGTGTAGTTTTACAAAAATGTTCAAATTAATTTAAGAGTTTCATTTCAGTTCAGTTTAACGATCAGCTTTGATTTATTTATTTATGTTTTTATTTATTTCAACTTTTTTAATTCATTTATTTTGGTATTTTTTTAAACTTTTTTTCTGTGTTGACAGTTGAGTCGTTTCTTTTCCTCCGTACGACCGACGAACATTAAAATAAAACAAACGTTAATAAATGAAGTTGGACTCAAAGGTCTGATCTGTCAGGTGACCAGCTGGATGCTGATTGGACGTCTACATTCACTGTGTCTCTTCGTCATCATCATCATCATCACCATCAACAGTCCATCTGAAGCTGCTTCAGTCATGAGTCCACCACAGGTCCGTGCTGACAGGTGACTGGTTGGGTTAGGTGAGGGGGGGGGGGGGGGGGGGGCCTCTGGAGTGAAGCGGCTGTTGGAGCGAGTCAGTGAACTCATCTGTGCTGCCTTCAGGTGTCACGGGACAGACGTGATGTGTCGGAGCTCTTTTCCACAGCAGGAACACAACAACCTGAGACCAGTCAGAACCGGTATGAACCAGCAGGGTCCTGCTGCGTAACTCTGTTTTACAAACCAGAACATTTCAGGCTTTCAACACTGAGCAGGCGACAGGAAGCAGCTGATAGGTTTTTTTTTTACACGTCAGTATGAATTCATTTAAAACAGGAACAGAGGAGACATAAATGTCACGTCTTCAACAGAAAATATTTCAGCAGCATTCGGTCGGGATAAAAACTGGACGGGAAATAAAACAGCGTTTCTGTAAATACCAACGTACCCTGAACGTCTCTGTTGCTGAGGATTAAACTGGTCTTTGTTTCATTATGATCTTTATTCGTCTGACAGTCTGTACCTTTACATGTCAGAGTCGTACAGTAGAGCAGCTGATTGGTTTTAGATTTAAGGGATTAAATGCTCCGAGGACTCAGACGGAGTTTAACGTTTGAGCATCGCAGAGAATTTGAGAAAATAAAAACCTGGAGAAATAAAGATGTTTCAGATTTGAAGGGGTGAAGTTGTTCTGGCAGAATACGGTGGGACCGCAGCAGAAACCGAGACGACGCGTTCCTTCACAGCTCGCAGAGTTCCCGCTGTGGAAAAGTCCTGTTGGTGATGCGTTCAGGGACCGTCAGTCTGTGCGTGTCCAGGGCAGCGTTGCGGTCACCTGGCGGTGTTGTGATGCAGGTGCAGATGACACAGTTTGAGACAGGACGCGGGACGGACGTCTACACAGTGTCCTACATGTTCTGGACCACCAGGGGTCAGACGGTTGTTTTTGTTCTTTGAACGCAGCGTCAACTCCGCCCTCATCCGACCCCAGCACAGCTTCCTCCAATCAGAGAGAGTCAGGCTCAGAAGGGACCGCCCCCCCTGGTCAGAGAGCTTCCTGATTGGCTGTCAGGTACTCCTCAGCTCTCTTATGAGCCTCCAGAGCTTTGATGGTGTAGACGTCCTGCGGCAGCTCCGACTTCCTCCTCATCAGGACTTTGTCCTTCTTCAGGTCCTTCAGACCCTGCGCAGGGACAAAAACACATTCAGTCAGTCGGCCAATCAGCTGCTGAGCTACCATGTGACTGAGTGACGGGTCACCTGCGAGGCTTCGCTCTCCACAGTCTTCTTCAGCAGCTGGATGTCTTCAGCCGTTGGAGTCTCCGTCTCCATCGAGTACACGGCCACGGAGCTGTCGCTGTAAAACATGTACTGCACACACACACACACACACACACACACACACACACACACACACACAGGACAGACAGAAAGTGAC
Organism: Epinephelus awoara; assembly: GCA_035609425.1. Lineage (NCBI taxonomy): Eukaryota > Metazoa > Chordata > Actinopteri > Perciformes > Serranidae > Epinephelus > Epinephelus awoara. Next base: position 859,870 of record CM069308.1, on the reverse strand, counting down.
TAACTTAGCAACATTACCGCTACAAACTACCCATAATGCAACAGTGTGATAAAGTGGACAGAGGACCTGGAGGCCACGCCCCCTTATTACCATTTACAGCTAAACACAGATTGGAGCCATAAACAAACAGTGACAACAACAGCAACAATGGGACGACTGTGATAATCAGAGACAACAGAACTGACCTCTTCCTGTGGGTGGAGCCCAGGGCGGAGGGGGTGGAGCTTATTGCTCTGAAAGAAAGTCAAACAGAGTTAATTAAATATAAGTTTAATAACAACAAACACATCAAGGTCATTGACTGAGTCTGAAGGTCGTCTGTGTCCTACTGCTGGACTTTATGTCTGGTTTACTGGGACACGTGTGAGGACACAAGGGAGGAGACAGGACACGTGAGGACACAAGGGAGGAGACAGGACACACGTGAGGAGACAGGAGACATGTGAGGAGACAGGAGCCATGTGAGGAGACAGGAGCCATGTGAGGAGACATGTGAGGAGACATGTGAGGAGACAGGACACAGGAGGGTCCAGTACCTGAGGGTTCTGTCGGGCCAGCTCTTCGATCTTATGCCAGATCTCCTCTCGCTCCTTCAGCTTGTACTTTTCTCTGCAGACAGACAACTGTTCAATAACTGATGATCACTACATGGTAACCATAGTGATTATGATGATGATGATGATGATGGTGTGGTTACTTTTGTTTCTCAGCCTTGTACTGCTGCGTGCAGTCATCAAACAGCTTCTGGTTCATCTCCATGAAGAGCTTCAGAGCGTTATAGATCAGACCATGGATTGTCCTGAGGAGGAGGAGAAGGAAGAGGAGGAGGAGCAGGAGGAGGAGGAAGGGGATGGGAGGAGGAGCTGTGTTACACAAACACTCTGTCAGACACTCGACAGCCACAGTGTGTACAGTCGGGCTTGACGCTGTGACAAAAGTTTCACAGGTTTTTATGACCCCGCCTGACAGGCTGCTGTGGCCTGTTCAAGTGCTGGAAGCTGTTATTTACGTGGCAACACATGAACGCAACACAGGCTCCACTCCATTAGTGCCGTGCTCGGTTATAAATGTTGCGCTCTAGTGTGCTCACCTGTGTGTGTGTGTGTGTGTGTGAGAGTCAGAGCCCCTTGTTACAGTGAACAGAGTATTGATCCTGTTATTGATCAGGTGAGTCAATAAATCAATTTTATTTATAAAGCCCAATATCACAAATCACAATTTGCCTCACAGGGTTTTACAGCATACGGCATCCCTCTGTCCTTTGGACCCTCACAGCTGATCAGGAAAAACTCCCCAAAAAAACCCTTTAACGGGGGAAATGGTGTGTGTGTGTGTGTGTGTGTGTGTGTGTGTGTGTGTGTGTGTGTGTTACTTGTTCCAGTGGCTCTTGGAGTTCTTGTAGAGGGCGGGGAACATGATGGGGAGGATCTTGGCGGCGTTGTCACTGATCAGACTCATGATGTACTCGTTATTCCAGTAATACAGAGCTCTCTCTGCCACCTGCACACACACACACACACACACACACACACACACACACACACACACACACACACACACAGACCTGTGACTCACAGTCAGAATCTTAAACCGTCTGACCACCAGGACGCCAACATTCATGTTAAAAGTCCAGAAACAAACTGCATCAAACTGTCAGACAAACACAGGTCATGGCTCAGGTCATGGCTCAGGTCATGGCTCAGGTCATGGCTCAGGTCATGGTTCAGGTCATGGTCATGGTTCAGGTCATGGTCATAGTTCAGCACATGGTTCAGGTCATGGCTCAGGTCATGGTTCAGGTCATGGTTCAGGTCATGGTCATGGTTCAGGTCATGGTCATGGTTCAGGTCATGGTTCAGGTCATGGCTCAGGTCATGGCTCAGGTCATGGCTCAGGTCATGGCTCAGGTCATGGTTCAGGTCATGGTTCAGGTCATGGTCATGGTTCAGGTCATGGTTCAGGTCATGGCTCAGGTCATGGTCATGGTTCAGGTCATGGCTCAGGTCATGGTCATGGTTCAGGTCATGGCTCAGGTCATGGCTCAGGTCATGGCTCAGGTCATGGTTCAGGTCATAGCTCAGGTCATGGTTCAGGTCATGGCTCAGGTCATGGTTCAGGTCATGGTTCAGGTCATGGCTCAGGTCATGGTTCAGGTCATGGTTCAGGTCATGGCTCAGGTCATGGTCATGGCTCAGGTCATGGCTCAGGTCATGGCTCAGGTCATGGTTCAGGTCATGGTTCAGGTCATGGCTCAGGTCATGGTTCAGGTCATGGCTCAGGTCATGGTTCAGGTCATGGTTCAGGTCATGGCTCAGGTCATGGTCATGGCTCAGGTCATGGCTCAGGTCATAGCTCAGGTCATGGCTCAGGTCATAGCTCAGGTCATGGTTCAGGTCATGGCTCAGGTCATGGTTCAGGTCATGGTTCAGGTCATGGCTCAGGTCATGGTTCAGGTCATGGTCATGGTTCAGGTCATGGTTCAGGTCATGGTCATGGTTCAGGTCATGGTTCAGGTCATGGTCATGGTTCAGGTCTCATTACCTGAAAGTGTGGGCTGGACACACACTTGGCGAGCTGTCTGAAGAGCGGCTCCTGGACTTTCACGAACTCTGACGGCTCGATGACGTCCAGGATCTCCTCCAGCTCGTTCAGGAACATCACCTCCTTCGGACTGTGAGTCTTTGGCCAGAACTTCAGCAGACCCATGATCACCTGCAGAGGTCAGAGGTCACGGGGGTCAAACTCCTGAGCTCCTCCTTCACACAGGGTTTTTCTACTCTAATATCTGCAGTCTTCTTCACAGGTGTGTCCCTGTTCACGTGTCCACCATCTGTACGTTACTATGGAAACCATCAGCAGCATCAGAACATGTTGTCATGGAAACAGGAAGGACTCACCGGCTCCGTCAGGCTGCTGTCTTTCTCCAAGAACTGGACCACACAGTACGCCAGCTGCACAGAGACAGACAGACAGACAGACATCAGAGTGAATAAGTTGTCAGTGACTGACGGACGGGCAGACAGACAGACAGACAGACAGACGGGCAGACAGACAGACAGACAGAGACCCAGACAGGCGGACTCTGACCTGTGGGTGGTAGACGCTGAGAGACTTGACTTTGTGCAGCGGCAGCAGAACTCGGATCAGAAACATCTTGTGTTCCTCTTTCAGAGGGAGAGCGAAGCCATTGATTATGCTGACGGACAGACAGACGGAGGGACAGACAGACAGACAAACTGTTAGAGCACTGATTCATGTTCAGTCCCTCCAGGATTTCAAAGCAGTTTTTCTAAACTACAATCAGTTTACATCAGTTCATCATTAAGACCAAGTAGACGTTTGTGCCACACTTGAAGCTGTTCTTGAGATATCACATTCACAAGAATGAGATCTATATAAGGTTACAGCAACCTTGGCCTTTGACCCTTGACTAACAAAGACTTTGTTGAGTCCAAGTGGTTGTTTGTGCTTAAATTTGAAGAAATTCTCTTGAAGCCTTCTTGAGATATCGTGTTCACAAGGATGGGACGGACGGACAACTTGAAAACATAATGCCTCCAGCCGCAGCTGTCACCGGTGCAGAGACATAAAAGCATGTTTTCAGAGGTCACAGTGACCTTTGATCATCAAATTCTTATCAGTTTATTCTTCAGTTTGTGCCAAATTTGAAGAAATTCACTCAAAGCGTTCTTGAGTTTGACACACACAAGATCACAGCAACCTTAACCTTTGACCTGTGACCACCAAAAACTAACCAGGTCATCCCTGAGTCCAAGTGTCCATCTGTGCCAGATTAAAAGAAATTCCCCTTAAGGTGTTCTTGACATACTGTGTTCACAAGGATGGGACGGATGCACGGACAACCTCAATACCTCCGGCCACAGCTGTCATCAGCGCGGACGCATAAAAATTGCGTTGCATGACGTCATGTTTATACATATATTTTTGCAGAACAAGAGATAATTGCTAAAATAGTTGCGATGATGTCACAGACACAGAGCCAGCATTCAAAGAGCATCTCCGTGAGCTGCTCTCCTCCCCATGCTCTCTCTGCACGAGCTAACACTCCATAATGTGATGTCATCGCAGCATCACATCACAGAAGCCTCGCAGCGCCGGTCACCATCCAACACCGAGCTGTTAATCTAGCACCGACTCTGAAATATTCTGTTGGGTAACATTAGCTGTGAGATGCTAACAGTTAGCCTGTCACTGTGTGACTCTGAGCTCCTGCTGACGCAGCCTCATGATCACCTGAGAGAATCAGCACGCTGCACGCAGCTCTACGATGACATGAGATTGGACATGTTTTAAAGAGTTAAATTTGTGGAAAAAACTGTGGTGATCAGACAAAAGGTGAGGTCACGCAGAATTCACAGGGATTGGCTAAATCTGGGTTAACGGCTGCCATCACAATGTAGCAACGTCCTGCAGCAACTAATGTTAAACAGCTTATGTTTTGAATCCATCGCCAAGATGGTAATAAACACTATGTGTGTGTGTGTGTGTGTGTGTGTGTGTGTGCGTGTTACCTCCCCAGGATCTCCAGCAGCTCAGCAATGCCATTGTGATGTTCGGTCTCATAGATAAATCTGAAACACAGCAGCACCAGTCAGACACACAGACTGGGAACACTGGTTTATCCTCACGTGTCTAACTGGGAGTGTGTGTGGCTCTGACCTGTAAAAGATGTTGTTGATCTGGCGGCGGATGTAGGCGCGGAGGCCGAGGAACTTGCCGTAGATGCGGTGTAAGATGGTCTTCAGGAAGTCTCGCTCTCGGGGGTCCTCGCTGTCGAACAGCTCCAATAGCTTCAACACAAACACTGAGGTCAGAGCTCCTCCCCCAATCACAGGTCGATCTACAGTCAGAGCTCCTCCCCCAATCACAGGTCGATCTACAGTCAGAGCTCCTCCCCCAATCACAGGTCGATCTACAGTCAGAGCTCCTCCCCCAATCACAGGTCGATCTACAGTCAGAGCTCCGCCCCCAATCACAGGTCGATCTAGCGTCAGAGCTCCGCCCCCACTCACAGGTTAATCTACAGTCAGAGCTCCGCCCCCAATCACAGGTCGATCTAGCGTCAGAGCTCCGCCCCCACTCACAGGTTAATCTACAGTCAGAGCTCTGCCCCCAATCACAGGTCTAGCTACAGTGAGAGCTCCGCCCCCCCCCCCAAAAAAAAAATCACAGGTCGATCTACAGTCAGAGCTCTTCCCCCAATCACAGGTCGATCTACAGTCAGAGCTCCTCCCCCAATCACAGGTCGATCTACAGTCAGAGCTCTTCCCCCAATCACAGGTCGATCTACAGTCAGAGCTCCGCCCCCACTCAGACGTCAGGTCTCACCGACATGACGAACTTCTGGTCGATGTATTTCTTGGCAATGTTCGGCTGGAAGTCTGGAGACTCCAGGAAGCGAAGGAAGAACTCGTAGACAAGCTGTGGACACAAACACAACGTCACGCCATGATCACATGACACCGAACTGAGAACACAGACAGACAGACAGTGTACCTGGAGGTGAGGCCAGGCAGCCTCCAGCGTTGGTTCGTCCTCCTCAGGATCAAACTCAGCTCCGGTTGGATTAGAGGACGGAGGAAGAGTCCGGAACAAGTTCACTGAAAACTGAACACACACACACACACACACAACACACACACACACACACACACACACACACACACACACAGGTCAGAGGGTAACCAGCAGTAAACAAACGTGGCGACATCATTGGTGGTGGCTCTAAGGTGGAATTTATACTTTTGTGTTGAACGGACGCCGCAGCCTGACGTGCACCTCCTCAGAGATGTGACTCCATGTCACAGTGACGCAGACCTCCTGTCTGTCTCTGTGAGCTGAAACCATTTCCCTCAGTGGAAACAAAGCTTTGATTTACTTTAATTTCACAGATAAGAAACAATAAATAGTGAAGACAATAAAGCCTCCACACACTGTGTGTGATTTATCCTGGCTGAAATATGAGCAGAGCAAATCTCTGCTAGCTGTTAGGCTAATTTATACAATGTAGAATGTCATAGGCTTGTGCTAATAATGTTAGCATGTTGTATTTGTGGGGAAAATGTGTCCAGATAAAGACAAGTGTTTGTCTGTGAATGCGCTTTAACTGAGGCTGAAGAAATTTTGTTTTGAAAGGCCACCACCCTCGCACCTTATTTCAGACAGACTTGAAATTCGACACTCATGGTCAGGTGAATTGGTTCTACGAAAGCCTACAGAACCGTCAAGGTCTGCCCACTAGACTGTCGGCCATATTGAATTTTTTTGAAAAACCCCTCCTGAGGCATTGGTCCCATTTGTACCAAACGTTCTGTGGATCATCATGGGATGAAGCTCTTTCAAAGTTATCAACAGCTTTTAACTTTAGAGGGGGCGTGGCTCAGCATGTAAATGGAGTTTACTCCTGAACCGTTGAGCCGATCATCACAAAACTTGTAGGAAATGTTGACATAAGTATCTGAATCATCAATGAAGTTTGATTCAAATCCACCGATAGGGGGCGCGACACAAGCTAAAAGATAAGCTGCACTAAACTTAGGAGGACGGATCAGATCTCACAGTCTGTATGAGGGTTTAGACACTAGCACACATTTAACGTTTGTGTGTTTGTTCCCCATCAGATTAAATGAAGACAAAGTTGAGTTCGTCCTCATGTCCTCAGTGTGTGAGCCTGTGCGTGTCCTCACCATGAGGACAGCCTCGGGGTAGATGCACTCGGTCACCACGTCACTGTTGTGTGTGATGTACTCCACCATCTCGTTGAGCCCCGCCCTCTTCACCTCTTTGTACTTGAGGTCACTGAGCGGGTCGCTGACAAAGTCAAACAGGACGCAGCACTGACGGAGCTTCTGCACAAACAGCTCCTCACGCTCCATCAGGGGCGAGTCTGAGGACACCACAGAGGAAGAACAGAGTCAGGACACACCAGAGAGAAGGAGGGAGGACAGGAGACACCACAGAAGAAGAGAGGTCAGGAAACACCACAGAGGAAGAAGAGAGGACAGGAGACACCACAGAGGAAGAACAGAGGTCAGGAGACACCACAGAAGAAGAACAGAGGTCAGGAGACACCACAGAGGAAGAACAGAGGTCAGGAGACACCACAGAGGAAGAACAGAGGTCAGGAGACACCACAGAAGAAGAACAGAGGACAGGAGACAGTTTTATGAGACAGATGATGGTTTGAGTTCAGATGAACAGACAGTCCTGAGCTTAAAGCGACACTTACCTTTCTGGAAATTTTACACTTTTCTTTGTTTAGGTTAAAATGCTATTAAAAAGCTGATGGCACATTGAAATGTGAGTGAAATCCAGCAAAGATAAAAACTCGTAATTATATCATTCTCATATGATTCTAAGAAAACTCAGCCAGTCATTGCATTCAGACCGAATGCAATGACTGGCTGCGCGTCCTGTCTGTCTTCCCCACGTGGAGGCCTCTGAGTGACATAACTGCTGGCATAACATCTCCTCCCACCCCCACAGCACAGCATCCAGTTGCTAATGGCTAACGTTAGCCTACTGTAGCGTAGCCTCTGAAACATTAACGTTATCTTCCTTGTGCGTTTCCACGTCCTAGTAACGCTAACGCTACTAACGTTAGCACTGTAACCTTATTGTAAAAATCATCAGTCATCAGTGACTGGTTGAGTTTTAAAACTCTGGGGTTGTGTTTGACTCTCTTTGTTGTAATGTTACACTTGCTCTCCTCTTCCATGTATCTAACGTTACCATGCCAACGCCTACATCTATCATAGACGTAATGAGGATGTAATGGAGGAGGGGGGGTAGGCCTTTGGAGGGAGGTGGAGTTGTGGATGTTCAAATGTGCTGTGTGAAATGCAGGAAAGGTAAGAGATGCTTTAAGTGATCCATGTTAGTGGAGTCAGTTACATAAGGGATAATGTATAGTGAGCCCCCTTCAGGGGTGCTGACACCGCACGATGCTACATTGCGCTGTAACCAGACTGATATTGTGCAGTGTGAACCTGGCATTACGTTTAGTTTTGATTAGGGTTAGGTTACCTTTGAGCGCAGGTAGTTTCTGCAGCTCTCTATTCTTGGTTAGGCTGAAGCGAGATGAACTCTGGCGGCGCTCCTTCTTCACCAGCTGAGGACCTCCAGAGTATTTGATCTTGTTGAGCTGAGTGGGAGGAGGCGTGCTGTTACTGGGACGCTTACTGCCACTCTGCTGCTGCTGGGACTGCACACACACACACACACACACACACACACACACACACACACACACACACAGAGGATTAAAAGTTAGGAGTGCATCTGTCTGTTTGACTGAACGTCCTTTAAGTCTGTGAAAATATTCATAATTCACTTTCAATCATTTCTTTAATTACAAGTTTCATGTCTCAGCGTGTCTCTGTAGTACATGTACTTAGCGTCCACTTTATTAGGTCCACCTTGCTGGTTGGAAACCCTTTTTAATTCTTGGTGTCATAGATTCACAACGTGCATCAGCTGTGTCTCAGTTCAGGCGCTGCAGCCTCTGAAGACGCATCAGCCAAATGGTCTCTGAAATGTGACGGTCTGGTCTGCGGAGGATTTCCTGGTTACATCACCAGTTGTTCTCTCCCTGACCTGTTGTTGTTCCTGTTACCTAGCAACCAGCTGCACTTTATGAAATAAGGAGTAAGCTAGTAAGTCAGTTAGCCCTAAATCACGGACCCACAGATTGTTATTATATAAATTTTAATATAATTCTTAAGGAGATGATTCACTGTGGAGACACTGCCGTGTGATATATTTCAGGCTGACGGAGTATTCTCAGTTAAATGAAGGTTGTTTAAGCTGTGTGCTTTTAGCTAACAGTGATGCTAGCAATAGTTAACCATTAGCTAGCTAACAACAGTTTGAGATGATGTGAGCTTTGTGACATGGTGCGTTATCCTGCTGGAAGTAGCCATCAGAAGATGGGTACACTGTGGTCATAAAGGGATGGACACGCTCAGCAACAATACTCAGGTAGGCTGTGGTGTTTAAACCATGCTCAGTTGGTACTAAGAAAATCTCCCCCACACCATTACACCACCAGCAGCAGCCTGAAGCGTTGATACAAGGCAGGATGGATCCATGCTTCCATCTGAATGTGGTTTTTCCAATCTTCTATTGTCCAGTTTTGAACTGTAGCCTCAGTTTCCTGTTGTTAGCTGACAGGAGTGGCACCTGGTGTGGTCTTCTGCTGCTGTAGCCCATCTGCTTCAAGGTTGGACAAGGTGTTGTTGCTTCAGAGATGGTCTTCTGCACACCTTGGTTGGAACCAGTGCTTATTTGACTTCCTGTTGCCTTTCTATCATCTTGAACCAGTCTGGCCATTCTCCTCTGACCTCTGGCATCAACAAGGCATTTTGGCTCACTGGATATTTTCTCTTTTTGGGACCATCCTCTGTAAACCCTAGAGATGGTTGTGCTGAACATCCCAGTAAATACTCAGACCAGCCCGTCTGGCACCAACAACCATGTTAACCACGTTCAAAGTCACTTCAATCACCTTTCTTCATCATTCTGATGCTCCGTTTGAACTTCAGCAGCTCGTCTTCACCATGTCTACACGACTAAATGTTAATGAGCTGCTGACCCATGACTGGCTGATTAGATATGTGCTTCAACGAGCAGCTGAACAGGTGTACCTAATAAAGTGGCCGTTGGGTGTACATCTTTGTTGGTGTAAATTAAATCTGATCAGTGTGATCATTGATCAACAAACAAACAGCAGAAGCTTAAACAGTTGGGTTTATTAATCTGAAGCTTCACTGTGTCCTTCACTTCTCTCTCTGTTTCTGTTGTAGCTCAATAACTCTTCTTCTATGTGTCTTATGTTTCAATTTTCCTCGTCATGATTTGAGCTGTTTGATTGATTTTAACAAATCATATAAAGAACTTTGTGGATGAAATGTGTCCTGCTGATAAACTGGAATCTGAAATACTGATCTCCAATAATCAGTATTGGTTAAACTCTGATTTTAAACTTTATTGATCCTCTCAGGTGTCGTTTGTTTCTTTACAGTGAGACGTCCTCTGTGCACAGCTGTGTGTGTGTGTGTGTGTGCGCGCTGTAGTGAACAGCGGCAGCAGTGTCTCCGTGCCTCCCTGCAGACACAACACGTGACCGCTGAACTCCATCATGTGTGCTTTATATTTAAACTCTCACCTCGTCTGAGTTCTCCGCAGCTACAGCAGCATCTTTCCCCCCGCTGCCGCCACTACCACTGCCGCCGCTGCTCGTACTGTTCTTCATGCTGCTTTTAGCACCTTTGGTTGTTTCCTGTCACACAGGAGAAAAGTGGAAGGAACATGTAGGAAAGACATCAGGGGCCGGTTTCACCAACAGGGCTCACACCTAGTCTTAAGCTAAGTCGGTCGTAACTTGATGTTCTAAGTCCAACCTAATAGTTACGCTGGTTGGACCATCTAGGCTTATCAGGGTATATGCAGGAGTCCTGAGGTTAATTTCAAGACCTTTTGAAGACTTTTTTAAGACCTTCCAAAAAAACCTTAAGACCTCATCGTCACTTCAAGCTGTCGTTAGCAGCAACGCATCTTTAATTTACTAAACAGTTGTAGTTTGCAATTAAATCTATGGAGCACAAACATAGAACAGAACTCAGATAAGATGAGAAGAAAATAAAGCTTGAAAGAATAAATTAAACCAAAGGCAGGTTTATTAAAATACACCTTAGGTCATAACAAATAACACAGCTCTACAGCTCAACATCAGCTATTCAAGGCCAACTTGCTGAATCAATCAATCAATCAATCAATTTTATTTATAAAGCCCAATATCACAAATACAATTTGCCTCACAGGGCTTTACAGCATACAACATCCCTCTGTCCTTTAGACCCTCACAGCTGATCAGGAAAAACTCCCCAAAAAAACCCCTTTACCGGGGGAAAAAAATGGTAGAAACCTCAGGAAGAGCAACTGAGGAGGGATCCCTCTTCCAGGACGGACAGACGTGCAGTAGATGTCGTACAGAACAGATCAGCATAACAAAAACAACAACCTTATGGCTAGCCCGCTGCATGTGGGATTTAGGTCTGACCCAAAAACATTTGAAGCTTCGAAGCTTCGTTCAATGGCACGGGATTCGATTGTGAAGGAAAAAATTCGAATATTCTGCCTTTTTTTTCTCACGTTTTTTGGGGGGCCATGAACGCAACACTAATCATGCCGTCCGTTTACGGTTGTTTTTTTCTCCTTCAGCCATATGTAAACTCAAAGAATGAGAAGCAATGTCTGTTAGGCATATAAGATTTCATGTTCCAGTTCCAGTTTGTGTTTTTAATTGATCGATTGTTCTTGGTTGGTTGACAAATAAAGGCCGGCCCCATTAGGCTGTTAAAGAAGTCATCTGGTCTGACTGTTGCATGAATTGCCTAAAAAAGTTTCACAGTAAATCAGAGAACAGGGATATTATTATTGCTACAGGTTATTTGAAATGGACAAAGGTATTCTTTACTGGTGAGTTAAGGGAGAATAGCTGTCATGTAATTAAAAAGAAAACATCTCCGACAAGGAAATAGAAAGCTCGACGTGCAGTGAACGGAGACCTATTATCCTGCTTGAACACAGACGACTAAATTCTTTCAACAATGTGACTCAAAATAATGATAAAATAGATTTTACTGATGTAAAATAATATGCTGATGGTGACATTTTCCACTGGTCCACTGCGCTCTGAGTCGCGCATCTGTCTGCTTGCGCTGCAGTGCGCTCAGGGTTTTAATTTTTAGTGTTAAATCACAAGTTAAACACTACTTATCAGCAACCACAAATGTTTTTCTTTTGTGAATATTTTATCTTAATTCTAGAGTTGCAAGAAACGACCTTTTCGCCATAATTTGTAAGTTATTAACTTTTTTGGACATTTTTTCCCTTGTGTCGGGCAGCAACGCAGCACTACCACCAGCCTTACAGTTGCTGATTGCGGGGCGTCCCCAAACACGTCAACAATGATGTCACTGTAAACTGAGGTTTTCTGGGAGGACTCCCGCCAAACATTTTGTTTTGCCTTGCTGAGGAGATCTTTCCACTTCTTCCTAATGTCAGCCTCTGTATGAAGGCAGCCAGCGTCTGAACACACACTGATGTGCCCCGTTATCTCTGCACACACCGACTGTTTCTTCTTATTTGTGATGATGTTTGACTGCTTGGCAGTCAACACGTCTCTGTGCTGGCTGTACAGCTCGATTCATTTTCAAATTTCAATGTCGGTAAAGTTAACCTCTCTTTTTCGTTGATCCTCCATGTTTTCTTCAAATCTTAAACTGTAATAAACTGTCAACACAGATGAGAGGGGCTGTCAACTGTCAAGCACGCGGGGTGAATCAGCAGTGCGTCATGTGATGTCACCGTGCTCCTCTAGACAGGCCGCGTGCAGCATTTCGGGGGCATTCACATGGACGCGCAAAGCTAAAACTGGCGTAGCTAAGACCAGGCGTAAGCCCTATTAAGTCCACTCCTTAAGACTGGTCTTAACAAAGACTGTCTTAGGAGTTATGACCAGGCGTAGTAAAGACCAGTTGGTGCAACCGGCCCCTGTATTTCAGACATACAAACTGGTCATCAATCACAGTCTGCTGCTTTTAAAGAGAGTAGTGCTGCACGATTCATCTAATCGTCGTGACGTCAGGCTGTGCGATGACATAACTGCACCAAAGGCTGCGATTTGCAATTTAATGTAAATAAATGTTAACGTGTGTGCCTGTGAACGTGACTACCTCTCCTGTAGTGTGTGGAGTTTGTTGACATCACGCCCACAAGCTATCCTGGTGTGTGCAGCACGTATGGTCAGGTGACCCGCCGGCGTGCAGCAGGGACCAACACAGACGCTGAAGAAGAGCACGAGCACAACCATGAACAGGCTGAGTTGGTGGCTAAAAAAACACAACGTCTATTACATGGCGATACTTTGGATTCAGGTACGGCGACGTTGAACAGAAAGACGTGCTGTGTAAAAGTTTAAAAGTTAAAGTCGCCACGTCAACACGACCAATCTATATCAGCACTTGAGACAGCACAGAGGAAAGCAGGAAGAGTGCATGTGAGAGAAAGACAAGCCGTGTAACGTTAAACACAAAGAGACACCTGAAAGACACCAGAGCCTCATAAACAACAAAGCACAGTTACACAAACATCTGTAAGTGTCACGGGGAAATCACGGGCTCCATAACAAACTATATAATTACAAATTAAAAGTTGAGCAATTTAGCTCGGTTGACACTTGGCATGCTGCTGTGTTTGTAATTTACTTGACAAAGCCTGAACGCAACACAGGCTCGCTCCGCTGTGTGTCCAGTGTCGTGCTGCGCTGCTGTGTGAGCAGCGTGTTTGACTGTGCTCAGTCTGTTGATGTCATTAACACACTGTCCATAACAATAACTCTGTCAGGTCAGGTCAGTGCCCCCGATATAACGTAGGGAAACACTGAATCAACAACAAGACTCATGATACCATTTATTGATTATATTGTAATCACAATCATACATTTTTATCAAATCATGCAGCACTAAAAGAGAGTCGTCTTTTTGTCTGTAAAATGTCACAAAACTGAGGAAAACGTGTCCGATGGGACGTCTTCATGTCTCATTTTGTCCAACAAACAGTTCACACACAAAGAGACTCAGCTTAACAGTGACTAAAACATCACTAAAATGATTCACGCTGTCTCTTTATCCTTTCCAAACCTGACAGCATGTGAAGGCAAAGAGCAACAAAAGAAATGACCCCAAAAACTGCATGAAATTAGTAGAAAGAGGAAATTAAAAACAAAAAAAAATCAGAAGAGATAAAATTTAAAACAAAAAAACAGAAAAAAATAGAAAATTAAAAATTATTAAAAAAAAGATTTTTATTTTTTTTAGAAAAAATAGAAAATTAAAAATAACTTAAAAGAGAAAATTAAAAACAAGCAAATTAATATAAATAAACAAGGAAATGACCTGAAAGTGCTTAAAATTCAGTATTTAAATAAAATAATTTTAAGTATGTACTTACAATAATAATAATAATAATAATAGTAAATATATTTTTTCCCTTTTTTGAGAATATAATTTTCTAAATCTACATTTTTTTTCAATTTGTAGGACATTTCTTATCAAGTTGCTCGTTGCCTGTTTGCCCCATGTTTGTGAAAGACATGGCAGCGATCAGCTCGGGGTCAAAGGGTTAAATACATGTGAACGCAGCACAGTAAAAGTGACGTGGCTCCAGGTGTCAAAGGGTTAATACTCACCTGTACACTGACACATTTCACACAGCTGATTAAACGTCAGCACGTCTGTGATGACTAAACTTTAATTATTGATTCGTCTGCTAATTCAATCATCAATAAATGATCAGTGAAAGTCTGAGACGATGTGTTCAGGTGTCGTCCTGTAAAACAGATTGACAAAGATCTGAAACAGACAGAAAGCTTTCAGCAGCCACTGAGAGGATTCATCCACTGAGTCAGCTCCAAATGCTTCAAAACACCTGAGTGTCTCTGATACCTGATCAATCAATCAATCAATAAGGCTGTATGATTCTTTAAGAAATATTACACAGTATTTCTACACTGTGGTACTATGCTTATTGCTATTGATACTACAACTATTATTATCATATCATTAGTATTATCAGTAGTGAGTGCTTTTACTTCTTCTCAGTATTTTCTTGTGCTGATACATCAGAGTGCAGCACTGTAACTTGTAACAGAGTATTTCTACACTGTAGTATAATTATTATTAGTACATATACTGTGATGGTGATACTTCCGCACTTCTGAATGCAGAGGTTTAAATTGTAACAGAGTATTTGTTCACAGTAGTATCAGTACTTTAATTTCTTAAGCTACATTCTGATGCTGCTAATTTTTAAATGCAAGACTCTGACCTGTAACAGCAGCATGAGTACACAGCAGTATGAGTACACGGCGGTATGAGTACTCAGCGGTATGAGTACACGGCAGTATGAGTATTTGGCAGTACTCATACTGCCAAGTACACAGCAGTATGAGTACACGGCGGTATGAGTATTTGGCAGTACTCATACTGCCAAGTACACAGCAGTATGAGTACACGGCGGTATGAGTACTTGGCAGTATGAGTACTTGACAGTATGAGTACACAGCAGTATGAATACACGGCAGTATGAGTACTTGGCAGTATGAGTACTTGGCAGTATGAGTACACAGCAGTATGAGTACTTGGCAGTATGAGTACTTGACAGTATGAGTACACAGCAGTATGAGTAAACGGCAGTATGAGTACTCAGCAGTAGGAGTACACGGCAGTATGAGTACTCGGCAGTATGAGTACTCAGCAGTATGAGTACACAGCAGCATGAGTACTCAGTACTCAGCAGTATGAGTACACAGCAGCATGAGTACTCAGTACTCAGCAGTATGAGAACACAGCAGCATGAGTACTCAGTATTCAGCAGTATGAGAACACAGCAGCATGAGTACTCAGTATTCAGCAGTATGAGAACACAGCAGTATGAGTACTCAGCAGTAGGAGTACACGGCAGTATGAGTACACAGCAGCATGAGTACTCAGTACTCAGCAGTATGAGAACACAGCAGCATGAGTACTCAGTATTCAGCAGTATGAGAACACAGCAGTATGAGTACTCAGCAGTAGGAGTACACGGCAGTATGAGTACTCGGCAGTATGAGTACTCAGCAGTATGAGTACACAGCAGTATGAGTACACAGCAGTATGAGTACACGGCAGTATGAGTACACGGCAGTATGAGTACTCATTACTCAGCAGTATGAGTACACAGCAGTATGAGTACACAGCAGCATGAGTACTCAGTACTCAGCAGTATGAGTACACAGCAGCATGAGTACTCAGCAGTATGAGTACACAGCAGTATGAGTACACGGCAGTTTGAGTACACAGCAGCATGAGTACTCAGTACTCAGCAGTATGAGTACACAGCAGTATGAGTACTCAGCAGTATGAGTACACAGCAGTATGAGTACACGGCAGTGCAGTATGAGTACTCAGCAGTATGAGTACACAGCAGTATGAGTACACGGCAGTGCAGTATGAGTACACAGCAGTATGAGTACATAGCAGTATGAGTACACGGCAGTATGAGTACTTGAGTACTCCAGCTGTGAATAACAAACAGCTGGACGGTGTCCTGTTCGGTCATCAGAAGCGAACATCAGCAGACAAACTAACAGAGTGTGGCTGAGCTAACAGCTAACCTGCTGTGTGGCTCTCAGCTGGTTAGCATCACATATTACATGTTTAATGACGACACACATGAATGAATGAGTCACACTTTCATCTGCCTGTTTTCTCCTGGATGAATAATTTACGGTGAGGAGGCAGCGGTTCCTCCCGGAGCTCCAGCTGCAGCAGCCTCTCCATCTCTGCAGCTAACATAAGCTAGTTAGCGAGGACGCTACCTGCTGGCTAACACCCCGGTTTACCGCTGTAACACTGGGACACCGCCGGTAATGTGTCCTTTAACCCGAGTTCTGTGTGTCACCGGCGGACACACACATTTATACCACCGCTACAAACTCCGCAGCTAGCGGTTAGCTTAGCCGTCCTCTGCTAGCGGGGCCTTAGGAGGTTGCTGTGTTAGCTAGCGCTACTCGATCAAATACAAAGTCTTCATCAGCTGCTTCAAAGCCGCCATGTTTGATACTTAAATGACTGATGTGGCGGTGAAGACGCCGCCAGCTCACCTTCTCCTTCTTGGTTTTGTTCGGCATCTTGACTGTGCTGCACGGACGTATTTCCACGGAGACTCCGTGAGCTTCTTCCCCGGGACTCAGACGCTGTCACTCGGTCTGTCTCAGCTCGCTGCGCCCGCTCCCGGCCCGCCCAATCCGATTGGCTGCTGACGCGCGCATCCTGCCTAGCAACGCGTGGACAGATTTTTCTGATTGGCTGACTGTGGTTTTAGTGATGAGGGTGAGGCTGAAGGGAGGTGAGGCAGGACCGGAGTCTTCCCCAGCAACACACCACACCTTCAGCCACAGCTGGAGCAGTACAAGTACACCTGTTACTGCAGGACAAGTACACCTGTTACTGCGGGACAAGTACACCTGTTACTGCGGTACAAGTACACCTGTTACTGCGGTACAAGTACACCTGTTACTGCAGGACAAGTACACCTGTTACTGCGGTACAAGTACACCTGTTACTGCGGTACAAGTACACCTGTTACTGCGGTACAAGTACACCTGTTACTGCAGGACAAGTACACCTGTTACTGCAGGACAAGTACACCTGTTACTGCGGTACAAGTACACCTGTTACTGCGGTACAAGTACACCTGTTACTGCAGGACAAGTACACCTGTTACTGCGGTACAAGTACACCTGTTACTGCAGGACAAGTACACCTGTTACTGCAGGACAAGTACACCTGTTACTGCAGGACAAGTACACCTGTTACTGCGGTACAAGTACACCTGTTACTGCAGGACAAGTACACCTGTTACTGCAGGACAAGTACACCTGTTACTGCAGGACAAGTACACCTGTTACTGCGGTACAAGTACACCTGTTACTGCGGTACAAGTACACCTGTTACTGCAGGACAAGTACACCTGTTACTGCAGGACAAGTACACCTGTTACTGCAGGACAAGTACACCTGTTACTGCGGTACAAGTACACCTGTTACTGCAGGACAAGTACACCTGTTACTGCGGTACAAGTACACCTGTTA
Source organism: Epinephelus awoara (assembly GCA_035609425.1). Classification (NCBI taxonomy): domain Eukaryota; kingdom Metazoa; phylum Chordata; class Actinopteri; order Perciformes; family Serranidae; genus Epinephelus; species Epinephelus awoara. Next base: position 842,154 of record CM069308.1, on the reverse strand, counting down.
CTGCGGTACAAGTACACCTGTTACTGCAGGACAAGTACACCTGTTACTGCAGGACAAGTACACCTGTTACTGCGGGACAAGTACACCTGTTACTACAGGACAAGTACACCTGTTACTGCAGGACAAGTACACCTGTTACTGCGGTACAAGTACACCTGTTACTGCAGGACAAGTACACCTGTTACTGCGGTACAAGTACACCTGTTACTGCAGGACAAGTACACCTGTTACTGCGGTACAAGTACACCTGTTACTGCAGGACAAGTACACCTGTTACTGCGGGACAAGTACACCTGTTACTGCGGTACAAGTACACCTGTTACTGCGGGACAAGTACACCTGTTACTGCAGGACAAGTACACCTGTTACTGCGGTACAAGTACACCTGTTACTGCAGGACAAGTACACCTGTTACTGCAGGACAAGTACACCTGTTACTGCAGGACAAGTACACCTGTTACTGCGGTACAAGTACACCTGTTACTGCGGTACAAGTACACCTGTTACTGCAGGACAAGTACACCTGTTACTGCAGGACAAGTACACCTGTTACTGCAGGACAAGTACACCTGTTACTGCGGTACAAGTACACCTGTTACTGCGGTACAAGTACACCTGTTACTGCGGTACAAGTACACCTGTTACTGCAGGACAAGTACACCTGTTACTGCAGGACAAGTACACCTGTTACTGCAGGACAAGTACACCTGTTACTGCGGTACAAGTACACCTGTTACTGCAGGACAAGTACACCTGTTACTGCGGTACAAGTACACCTGTTACTGCGGTACAAGTACACCTGTTACTGCAGGACAAGTACACCTGTTACTGCAGGACAAGTACACCTGTTACTGCGGGACAAGTACACCTGTTACTACAGGACAAGTACACCTGTTACTGCAGGACAAGTACACCTGTTACTGCGGTACAAGTACACCTGTTACTGCAGGACAAGTACACCTGTTACTGCGGTACAAGTACACCTGTTACTGCAGGACAAGTACACCTGTTACTGCGGGACAAGTACACCTGTTACTGCGGTACAAGTACACCTGTTACTGCGGGACAAGTACACCTGTTACTGCAGGACAAGTACACCTGTTACTGCGGTACAAGTACACCTGTTACTACAGGACAAGTACACCTGTTACTGCAGGACAAGTACACCTGTTAATGCGGTACAAGTACACCTGTTACTGCAGGACAAGTACACCTGTTACTGCGGGACAAGTACACCTGTTACTGCGGTACAAGTACACCTGTTACTGCGGGACAAGTACACCTGTTACTGCAGGACAAGTACACCTGTTACTGCAGGACAAGTACACCTGTTACTACAGGACAAGTACACCTGTTACTGCAGGACAAGTACACCTGTTACTGCAGTACAAGTACACCTGTTACTACAGGACAAGTACACCTGTTACTGCAGGACAAGTACACCTGTTAATGCGGTACAAGTACACCTGTTACTGCAGGACAAGTACACCTGTTACTGCGGTACAAGTACACCTGTTACTGCGGTACAAGTACACCTGTTACTGCAGGACAAGTATACCTGTTACTGCAGGACAAGTACACCTGTTACTGCGGTACAAGTACACCTGTTACTGCAGGACAAGTACACCTGTTACTGCGGTACAAGTACACCTGTTACTGCAGGACAAGTACACCTGTTACTGCGGTACAAGTACACCTGTTACTGCAGGACAAGTATACCTGTTACTGCAGGACAAGTACATCTGTTACTGCAGGACAAGTATACCTGTAACTGCAGGACAAGTACACCTGTTACTGCGGTACAAGTACACCTGTTACTGCAGGACAAGTACACCTGTTACTGCGGGACAAGTACACCTGTTACTGCAGGACAAGTACACCTGTTACTGCGGGACAAGTACACCTGTTACTGCGGGACAAGTACACCTGTTACTGCGGGACAAGTACACCTGTTACTGCAGGACAAGTACACCTGTTACTGCGGGACAAGTACACCTGTTACTGCCGGACAAGTACACCTGTTACTGCAGGACAAGTACACCTGTTACTGCAGGACAAGTACACCTGTTACTGCAGGACAAGTACACCTGTTACTGCGGTACAAGTATACCTGTTACTGCAGGACAAGTACACCTGTTACTGCGGTACAAGTATACCTGTTACTGCAGGACAAGTACACCTGTTACTGCGGTACCAGTATACACACCTTATTATGACATCACAGCACACAGTCAACCAAACTTTATTGATTTATATTTACAAACATCCATCCATTTTTGTAATCGAGGGTGGAGCCTATCCCAGCTGACACTGGGGGAGAGGCAGAGTTCAGCCTGGACAGGTCACCAGACTATCACAGGACTGACACATAGAGACAGACAACCATTCACACTCACATTCACACCTACGGACAATTTAGAGTCACCAATTAACCTGCATGTCTTTGGACTGTGGGATGAAGTTGGAGCACCTGGAGGAAAGCCACGCTGACACAGGGAGAACATGTCAGAGCACCTGGAGGAAAGCCACGCTGACACGAGGAGAACATGTCAGAGCACCTGAAGGAAACCAACGCTGACACAGGGAGAACATGTCAGAGCACCTGGAGGAAACCCACACTGACACGGGGAGAACATGTCAGAGCACCTGGAGGAAACCCACGCTGACACAGGGAGAACATGTCGGAGCACCTGGAGGAAACCCACGCTGACACAGGGAGAACATGTCGGAGCACCTGGAGGAAACCCACGCTGACACGGGGAGAACATGTCAGAGCACCTGGAGGAAACCCACGCTGACACAGGGAGAACACGTGGGAGCACCTGGAGGAAACCCACGCTGACACAGGGAGAACATGTCAGAGCACCTGGAGGAAACCCACGCTGACACAGGGAGAACATGTCAGAGCACCTGGAGGAAACCCACACTGACACAGGGAGAACATGTCAGAGCACCTGGAGGAAAGCCACGCTGACACGGGGAGAACATGTCGGAGCACCTGGAGGAAACCCACGCTGACACAGGGAGAACATGTCAGAGCACCTGGAGGAAACCCACGCTGACACAGGGAGAACACGTGGGAGCACCTGGAGGAAACCCACACTGACACAGGGAGAACATGTCAGAGCACCTGGAGGAAACCCACACTGACACAGGGAGAACATGTCAGAGCACCTGGAGGAAAGCCACGCTGACACGGGGAGAACATGTCAGAGCACCTGGAGGAAACCCACGCTGACACAGGGAGAACATGTCGGAGCACCTGGAGGAAACCCACGCTGACACGAGGAGAACATGTCAGAGCACCTGAAGGAAACCCACGCTGACACGGGGAGAACACGTGGGAGCACCTGGAGGAAACCCACGCTGACACAGGGAGAACATGTCAGAGCACCTGGAGGAAACCCACGCTGACACAGGGAGAACATGTCAGAGCACCTGGAGGAAACCCACGCTGACACGGGGAGAACATGTCGGAGCACCTGGAGGAAACCCACGCTGACACAGGGAGAACATGTCAGAGCACCTGGAGGAAACCCACATAGGATCGAACCAGGAACCCTCTTGCTAACTACCACACCACCGTGCCGCCCTACATGTCAATGAGTCACAGGTTAAAGGGTCATTACAACATGTTTCTGTGTGTTCAGTATGAAGTTCAGTGCTGTCGAGGTTTTCTGAAGAGTTTCCTGCAGGGTCTGACTTTAATCACACATCATCATTTTTTTATTATTATTGTTTTTATTTCATGACAGAAACATCACAGCACACAATCATTCAGTTCAACCCAACTTTATTGATCTCTCACATTTCATACACTCATTGGTAAAAACACAGATAAACACAAAATATTCTGCAAGAATAAAATATTTATCTTTACGTAATATATATATATATATATATATATATATATATTTATATATATATATATATATATATATATATATATATATATATATATATATATATATATATATATACTATAATACAATAAAATGCAAAAAAAAAACCCAACCTGAATTCTAAAAACTACTAAAATATTAAATATATCCTTTTGTAAGAATAAGATATCTTTAAAATATAAATAGAATATACAATGTTAAGAATACATATATATTTAATAATTACATTACCATGATGCTTCCAATCAAGATTCCGTGCACTATTTTTAAGCAATTTGATGTTATCATAAAAAGTTTTCTGTGGAATGGGAAAAGGGCAAGAATTAAACTGAGAAAGTTATGTGCCCTATAAGGAGAAAGGTGGGTTGGGCCTTCCGGACCCCAGACTGTATCATTTATCCTTTGAAATGGCTATGATAGCCAAATATTGGGGTGGGACTGAGGATAAAGCAGATTGGATGGATATTGAATGCGAGCTGTGCAGGCCTTTTAATCCTATTGAAGTTTTGTCTCAATCCCCATGCAATATTTCAAACCCAGTTCTTTTACATTCAAGAGATGTTTGGATTACACTGCACAAAATGTTAAAACTTGCACAGGAGTTACAAGGATACTCTTCGTTGTGGCACAATCCTGCAATCCGTATTGGGAAGAATACTATGTACTGGAGGCAGTGGCATTCCCGTGGTATAAGCACCATTGGTGATTTGTATGAAAACAGTGTGTTCAGGTCATATAATAATATAAAGGAACATCTTGGTCTGGTTTGGGGAGGAAATTTCTGGAAATACTTGCAGATAAGAAGCTGTTTGATGTCTAAGTATCATAATGAGACTGATAATATAATTTCAAACTATATGCAACTACCACGGGAGAACCATAAAGCCTCGCAATTTTATAAAATGATTAATTCCTCCCAGAGTACTGACTTTGTGAGTGTGAAAATGATATGGCAACGGGACCTCGGAGAGGACATTGGGGATGATAGATGGTCCGAAATTGTTGCAGATTGTGGTAAATATGTGAAGGAAGCGAGGGGGAAGTTCACTCAATATAAAGTATTGCACAGATATTACTTTACACCATCCAGACTTCATAGTATGAAGTTGTTGAACAATAACCTGTGTTGGAAATGTAAGACGGAAATAGGAACCTTTCTACACTGTATGTGGGAATGTGGATTGGTTAAACCACTTTGGAAAAAGGTGTTGGAAATCCTGAGTAGATGGTCCGGTTCAGAGGTCCCTTTGAGCCCATTGTTGTGTTTGCTAGGGGACCGGTCGCAAGTGCCTAACATATCTAAATGTGCATTCTCTATTACTATTGTGAGTCTGATTACAGTCTGTCAGATTATCCTAAGACACTGGAAGGAAGCAAGGACTTTAATTCTGAAAGAATGGGTTGATAAAATGGTAGAAATAGCATCTTATGAAAGTATGCTCACTAGAGTAAACGGTAATCAGGAGGAAGCAGTGACGACTCTCTGGGACAGCTTCTGGACCTACATTGCAATTGACAACAGGTCTGAACAGACAGCAGTCTCCTGCATGACTCTGTGATCCTGTAATGTGTTTCATGATGTGACAAAAACTTTCTCCACTGGTCTGTTTTTTTTTGTTTTTTTTTCCCTTCTTCTTTTTGGATTTATGCACCTACTTATTTTATGGGACTTGAATTTTGGAGTCTACCTTCATATTGCAATATAATACAAATGTGCCAGATGTTTCTGTGACCTGGAAACAACAGCTTGTGAAATATATGCCATGTACCATGCCTTTTCAAAAATGAATAAAAATGAAAATTACAAAAGAAAAAAAGAATATATATTTAAAGTATAAATATAATCAAACAGAAACACTAAAATAATTCAATAATATGATACAATCAGGAACATATTTAAAAATTTTAAAAAATACTAAAACATTAAATATACCCATCTGTAAGAATAAGATAAATATTTATAGAATTATCTATAGAACAAATATAAAGAATATACAACACTGTAAAAAAAAATAAAAATACCCAACTGCAGTAACAGTGCCACACTGTAAAAAAAAAAAGTACAGTAACAGTAGCTGAAGTAAAACAGGATCATTCAGCTGAAGGAAGTTTAACGGCTTCATTTAACGACTCTCTGAATTTGATTTTAAACTTTACAAAAACCCAGAACTGAAGAAAAACAAACACATTTTCATGGATTTCAGGACTTTTCCAAGATATTTCAAGGATCAATAAAATAAATATGTTTTACCTTAACCCACCTGAGCAGCGTTTTTCAAACATCAGGTTCAAACTCTGTTCAAACATGATTTCAGTCAGCTGCCGGACAGGAAGAGGCGGGACAACAGCTGCTGGACAGAAAGAGGCTGGATGACAGGAAGAGGCGGGACAACAGCTGACGGACAGGAAGAGGCGGGACGTGTACCTGATGATAAACAAATGTCACGCCAATGAACATTAGAGCGACGCCACGCTGACAGCTTCAGGAAATAAATCCATTATTTTACAGGACACGGACGATTATCAGTTGATGGCTTTTCCAAAACTTTAAAAGGACTTTTATTAATTCTGTGACTTTTCAAAACTTTGAAAGACTTTTACAAATTCAATGACTTTTCCAAAACTTTCAATGATTTTTGTTAATCCCATGACTGTTCCAAAACTTTGAAGGACTTTTATTTATACCATGACTTTTCTAAACCTTCAAGGACTTTTATTAATTCCATGATTTTTCAAAACTTTCTATGATTTTTTTCAAATTCCATGACTTTCCAAAACTTTAAAGGATTTGTTCTAATTCCTTGACTTTTCAAAAACTTTCAATGATTTTTTTCCAAATTCCATGACTTTTCAAAACTTTCACTAAATTTTTCAAATTCCATTACTTTTCCAAACTTTCAATTACTTTTTTTTTTTTAAATTCCGTAACTATTCCAAAACTTTCAGTGACTTTTAATTGATTCCATGACTTTCCAGAACTTTTAAGGACTTCTACTTTTTCCATTTTACCAAAACTTTTCTTGACTTAACTAATTCCATGACTTTTCTAAACTTTAAATTTTTGTTAATTCCATGACTTTTCCAAAACTTTGAAGGACTTTTACTTAGTCAATGACTTTCCTAAACTTTCTATGACTTTTTCAAATTCTATGACTTTTCCAAAACTTTCAGTGATTTTACGAATTTCATAACTTTTCCACTTCCAATGACGTTTCATTGATTCCATGACTTTTCCAGAACTTTCAATGACTTTTTGTTGATTCCATGACTACCCAAAACCTTTAAGGACTTACTTATTCCATGACTTTTCCAAAATTTTCAATCACTTTTTATTGATTCCACAACTATACAAAACTTCTAAGGACTTTTACTTAATACATGGCTTATCCAAAACTTTCAATTACTTTTTATTAATTCAATGACTTTCCAACTTTCAATGATTTTTACTTATCCATGACTTTTCCAAAACATTCAATGACTTTTAATTGATTCCATGACTTTCCAAAGCTTCAAGGACTTTTGATTGATTCCATTACTTTTCCAAAACTTTCAATGTTTACAAATTGCATGACTTTTCCAAAACTTCCAATGACTTTTTGTTGATTCCATGACTTTACCAACCATTTAAGTGACTTTTAACTTATTCCATGCCTTTTCCTTGCTTTCAATGACTTCCTATTGATTCCATGACTTTCCAATGACTTTTACTTGTTCCATGACTTTTTACTAATTCCATGACTTTTCCAAACTTTCAATGACTTTTTTTCCTAATTCCATGACTTTTCAAAAAATTTCAAGGACTTTAACTAATTACATGACTATTCAAAACTTTCAATGACTTATATTTATTCCATGACATTTCCAGACTTCGAAATGTGACTGTGAAATTCCATGACTTTTCCAGGTTTTCCATGACCAGTCAATCAGGGTTAGGGACAATTTTGCCCACATATTTATTGTGACAAAGTATGTAGCTCTGAGACAGAGGAGGAAAAAGCAGAACCTGGAATACTTGAGTACAGTAAAAGTATCTCAGATTTGTAGGGTACTTGAGTAAAAGTACTCGGTTACAGGAGGACAGGTTTGTATAATAATCAGGACACATGGAGGCACTGTCATTTCTCCACTAACTTTTATTAAAACTACATGGAGCAACAGATTTTACAGGACGAGCAGTTGGTTTCTTTCCGACACCCGAACACTGACCTCGGATCAGAGCATCAACACATCGACTCGCTGAGCTGATTTTGGTCCGACTCTTCTTTCGTCATTTAAAAAAGGAAAAAATAAACTTGAATATAAAACAAGAAAAAAACAACAACAGGTGATGTGTTGGATGTTTAAACCTGTGGTCATGTGACAAAGACAGAACCGTGACCTTTAAAGGAACAGCATCACATTGAATTCAGAGTCAGGTGAGACGTAGGATATCAGTTTGACAAACGCGTTAATGTTTCCACCTGTAATCCTTTAAAACACGTCAATGGCTCCACATTTCCATAGGTAGTAAACAGAAAGTGCTTATTTTTGTAATCGTAGACGCCTGATGAAGAAATATTCAGTAATTCACAAATTGTATTTTTCAGATTTCTTGTCGTGTCAATCGTCTCTCAGAACCTTTGAATTACCCCTTGACCCTTGGATGGACCTGAGATTGGGTCTGATGACCACGAACAACTGACCTGAACATTCTGACCACAGAAAGTATCCCGTAACCCAAAGGAAATACTTTGTACAAATTATTCTGACTGACTGGGGGTTTTTTTGTCCCTTTGGTGATGTTTACGTTTCATGTCTACAGATGACCTGGATGTGAATTTGTATTTCCTGGGAAAGCGAAAGAATGGCCCACCTTACTCTGCTTCTGACAGTTTTACCCTGACAAATCTTATGCCTCTTACCTAAACCTGACCAATCCAAACATCGAATTCAACAAGTACCAGCATATCATTTAGCGAGTGGGCAGGTCAATCCTTCACTATCCTTCTAGGTGCTTATTCACATCCAGGACTCACGTCTGTTCTGGACTCACCGGAGTTAAACTGAAATCCATCTGAAGCATTAGGCTCTAGAAAAGACAGATAACAACAGGGTATCACTAAACATCAGACAGATGAAGGTCAGTATTTAAAGCCCATCAGTGTCTTCCCCACCTCTTCCAGCTACCTTTAAGTCCAGAAAATTATTGATGAAAGACCTCCTGGATGTACAAGTGGTTCTACAGAAACAGTCCTGTCAGCTCCTACTCAAAGTTAAAATCATAATCAAAGTTCAGGGAAGTCATGTCTGAGGGGAGGCCCAGGGTTTCAGGGGTGACCTCCTTCTTAGAGTCCTCCTCTTTGGGTGCCCCCTCCTCCAGCTCTGACCTGGAGCCAGGATTTGACGTGTCCAGCCCCTTTGGATCTGAAGTTACAGAGTCAGGATTTCCCGAAGGTGGCTCAGGCTCTGGCTCTGGCTCGGACTGGCTCTGCTGCTGCTGCCGGGTCTGGTATCTGGTTTGGGATCTGGTTTGTCGGACAGGGCGGGGGGCAGGAGGGGTTCTCTTGCCTCTAGTTTTGGGGCTTGGCTTGGGTTCAGGTTCTGGAGCAGTGCTAGAATGGGTCTCTAGATGGGACTGGGGCTGGTCTGGTTGGGGATCTGTTTGGATATGAGGGGCTGGTTTAGGCTGGAACTGAGTCTGAGGCGTTGGCTCCAGGTTAGCAGGCTTGGTTTGTGGGGTGATTTGGGACCCAGATTCAGGAGTCGAGGACTGGTTTTGGGGTGCACTCTGAGCCTCAGACTGGGCTGGTGGATCAAGTTGTGGCTGGGTTTTTTGTGTTTCAGATGGCGCCACCTCAGGTGTTGTGGCTGGGGTGGGCTGCAAGGACCAAACAGATGCGATCTGAATGTCCGATTCTTGGCGGGAATCCAGACTTTGTGAGTCTACCTGGGTTTTGCGACCTGGTGAGTCTGGTTGGGTTCTGGGACCTGGTGAGTCTGGTTGGGTTCTGGGACCTGGTGAGTCTGGTTGGGTTTTGGGACCTGATGAGTCTGGTTGGGTTTGGGAACCTGATGAGTCTGGTTGCAGAGATTTACAGACCACAGATGGAGATTGGAACTGGGTTACAGGTTTACTCTGAGGTTGTGGTTTTGGTGCTTGCAGGGCAGAAAGTTGACTTTTATTGGTGCTGCTCTCGTCAGCTCTGACATCTGTGACTGGTTTGGTGATGGAGGACGGGCCTGATTGGCCAACACTGCTGTAGAAGATGTCAAATAAGTCCTGGGCTTTGGCTGCAGCCAGGTTACTCTTAAGTTTCTCAGACTTCTGAGCTACGTCAGCCATGCTCTTGAGAGGTGGAGGTTTGACAAACACTGTACGAGTTTGCTCGTTCTCGGGGACGCCAGGAGCTGCCACGTCAGACACTATCTTTATCAGTGTTGGTTGTGTTGGTTTAGCAACCGATTGTGCAGGGGTAGTCTGAGATGGTGCTGACGTCGCCACAGGTTGTGCCAGCTTTACTTCCATTGGGGCAGATTTAGAAACTGGTGGTGTAGAATTATAAACTGGTGGTGCAGGGTTACAAACTGGTGGTGCAGGGTTACAAACTGGTGGTGCAGGGTTACAAACTGGTGGTGCAGGGTTACAAACTGGTGGTGCAGGTTTAGCCTTGAATGGCGGGGGTCTTGACATTGGCGGCGGATGTTTAGCATCAAATGGTGGAGGTCTTGACATTAGCGGCGGATGTTTAGCATCAAATGGTGGAGGTCTTGACATCCCCAGTGCAGGTGCAGGCACCGGTGCATGTGCTGGTACTGGCACAAGTGCAGGCACCGGTGCCTGCACTGGTACTGGTGCCGGTACTGGCACCGGTGCCTGCACTGGTACTGGTGCCGGTACTGGCGCCGGTGCAGGCGTAGCCTTGACTGTCTCAGGTGTAGCAGCTGGGGGCTGAGATTTACCTTCGAGCAGTGTGTTCTGAGAATTCAGAGCCCTCATAAGACCATCAGAGAACAATGGCTCTTTTTGAAACTGCCCCTGTAAACCAAGGTTTTGGGGTCTAATAGAGAGGAAAGTATTTAGTGGTGCCGGTCTACCCATCATGGCCGTTCTTCGGTTTCCCCTTCCTGCAGGCGCAGGAAGGTTGGGCCGGATCCTTCCGCGGTTGCCGCTGTTGGACACCCAGGGAGGAGGCATATTTTGTTGGCCCCCCAGTTTCTGGGCGATCTCCTTTGCAACAGCCATAGATTTTGCAAAGGAATCCTCCACTGAGATTGGGTTCTGCTTTGCAGCTGCTTCGTCTTCCTTGATGAACTCTGCTGCAACTTTCTCCGCCTCCTTCGCCAGAACATTCTCCCGTTTCTTCCATGTGAACTTTCCAAAAGTCGGGGCCATGGTTGCGGGTGCTGGTTTGCCAGTTTCCAGGCTTTGCTTGCGGAGCTTTGCCCTCATGGCTGGACTTGGTCCACACAGGATTTTGGGCAGTTCATAGGGCTTTGGTGGAGGTTCAGGTGTGGTGATCTCTGGTTTCCCTGCCGGTTTTCCTGGAGGAACCTTTTTCAAAGATTCCTTTTCAGCCTTCAGTTTCCCTTCGTCTCGGTCTTTGTCATATTTGGGTCTATACTCTCTCGGCCCAAATTTGGGACGGTCGTCATACCGGTCATCATCATCATCCCTTCGATAGCGGTGCCGGTATTCTTCTTCTCTGCTGTACTTGTATCGGTCATCTTCGTCCCTTCTGCTGTATTTACCCCGCTCCTCTTCCTCTCGGCTGTGGCGGTATTTATCCTCCTTCTTGCTGGATTTGTACTTTTCATCTTCGTCCTTCTTGCTGGACGAAGGCCTCTCCTCTTCCAGGTTTTTGGCATTCTTAAAATCCTCCTCTTTCTTGCTCGACTTCGGCTTCTCCTCCTCCTCCTCTTCCTCCTTCTTCACTTTCTCCTCCTTGTGAGTAGCGTTGTCCTCTTCCTTCTTCTTCTCCTTCTTCTCCTTCTTGTGTTTGGACTTTTCCTCCTTGTCCTTCTTGCCATTGTCTTCATCCTCATGTTTGCGTTTCTTCCCGCTGTTCTCAGAGGCTAGTCCGGCCTGGCGGTCCAGGTTCCTCCTCTGTTCATACAACGGGTTCTCATACATTTGTTTCTGGTGAGAGGGCAATAAAACACAAAGACAAAAGAGTCAGAAAAACATTAGATCTGCCAACAAAACAGCAAATGAACGACATTCACATGAACAGAAATCCTAAAACCTAAACCAGAGCCTGGAACAATGCAAATGATCTGACATCCAGTTGGGGTTGCCGAATTTATACTTCTGTGTTGGATCGACGCTGCAGGCTACGGCGTAGCCTATAGTGCACTTCCATCGTGGTGACGCAGACCTCCTGTCTGTCTCTGTGAGCTGAAACCATTTCCCTCAGTGGAAACAAAGCTTTGATTTACTTTAACTTCACAGATAAGAAACAATAAATTGTGAAGACAATAAAGCCTCCACACACTGTGTGTGATTTATCCTGGCTGAAATATGAGCAGAGGAAATCTCTGCTAGCTGCTAGGCTCATTTATACAATGTAAAATGTCATAAGCTTGTGCTAATAATGTTAGCATGTTGTGTTTGTGGGGAAAATGTGTCCAGATAAAGACAAGTGTTTGTCTGTGAATGCTGCGAGTTATAGTGAAGCTGATTTGTGTTTGACACTGTCTCTATTAAGCCATGTTTACTGTGTGTTTAATGTGTGTTTAATGTGTGTTTTCTGTGTTTAATGTGTGTTTTCTGTGTTTAATGTGTGTTTTCTGTGCGTTCAAGTGTTAAATGTGTGTTTACTGTGTTTAATGTGTGCTTAATGTGCGTTCGAGTGTTTAATGTGTGTTAAATGTGCGTTCGAGTGTTTAATGTGTGTTAAATGTGCGTTCGAGTCTTTAATGTGAGTTTACTGTGGTTGTGTGTTTACTGTGTTTAACATGCGTTTATTGTGTTTAATGTGCGTTTAATGTGTTTGATGTGCGTTTAACGTGTGTTTGTGTGTTTAACGTGTGTTTGTGTGTTTAATGTGTGTTTAATGTGCGTTTAATGTGCGTTTAATGTGCGTTTGTGTGTTTAATGTGTATTTAATGTGCATTTAAATGCCGCTGCACGCTCCAGTCAAGTCATGTGGGGGTTTCAGCTGCACAATTTTTGACTCTATGATCTTAAAGGGATAGTGCACCCAAAAATGAAAATTCAGCCATTATCTACTCACCCATATGCTGACGGAGGCCCTGGTGAAGTTTTAGAGTCCTCACATCACTTGCAGAGATCAGCGGGGGGAGCAGCTAGTACACCTAATGGCAGACGGCGCCCCAGACTAACGTCCAAGAACACAAAATTGAATCCACAAAGTATCTCCATACTGCTCGTCCGTAGTGATCCAAGTGTCCTGAAGCCCCGACATAAAAAGTTGTTTTGAAAAACATCATTTGAACTCTGTTTTTAGCCTCATTGTAGCCTGTAGCTCTGACTGCTTCTCTGTGCACCGCGCTCACGTGTGCGCACTCAGGGTGATCGGTTATACACGGTCTCTGAAGAGCAGCAGCCTCGTCAGTACTGATGTCCAGATTCTCAAGTGCAGGCATCGCCAATTCCCAGGTTTCCAGTGCTCGACTCCGGTATTCTGAGGCTGGCTGAGGGTTAGGCTCATGAGCTGCGGCGGCTGCTTTGTCCAGTAGCCTGAGTTCTGCCCGTATACTCGGGCACAAACAAATACGGCTCAACAAAAAAATGTTGTTCCTCCTCAACTACAAAGTCTTCAGACATGTTGGGCTGTCCTTTGCTAAAAGACCAAATTATCTTTTAGCTCTGTGGTTACTGTTGTCTCTCCCTGTGGTGCATGTGTCACGTGATGTGAACACGGGTGAGCAAAGCTCATGCTGTCGCTGGTCGTGCGCAAGCGTGCACACGTGAGTGCGGAGCACAGAGAAGCAGTCAGAGCTACAGGCTACAGTGAGGCTAAAAACAGAGTTCATATTTGTTGTTTTTCCAAACAACTTTTTATGTCGGGGCTGCAGCACCTGGATCACTACGGACGAGCAGTATGGAGATATTTTGTGGATTCAATTTTGTGTTCTTGGACGTTAGTCTGGGGCACTGTCTGCCATTCGGTGTGCCAACCCCCCCCCCCCCCCCCCCCCCCGCCCGATCTCCGCAAGGGATGTGATGCAACGATTCAGATGTATTTGCATCAGAAGGATGTCATTCACTGGAATTTCTAACTTAAATTGAATAACGCAAATTTGTACAGTGAGCTAAATGTCATTGAGAAGGGAGACACCATTAAGACCAGAAAAACTTGAGGCAGAAACAAAACGAACAAACAGCTACGACCTTCAGAACGTGACACTACGTAGGACCTGTGACAGGCTGGGACACCTGTATCAAACGTGGTCTGAAACTGAACACATACGTAGAGACTCTGAAACAACCTGAACTCGTGTCCCGGGTTATTGCAGCAGCCCATAGCCAATCAGGCAGAGGATGGTGGAAACAGTATGTCGATTCTCCGTCAGTTAAATACCTTGTACTTCTCGTTGTGGGCGTGAGTGGTGACATGTTCTTCTGCACAGATGGCGTCTCCGTAAAACTCTTTACACAGCAGGCAGAAGAATCCTCTGACGGGCAGCAGGAACTCTGAACCTGCAGCGAAACACACGCCAACACATCTTAAACATACGGGCAGTGATAAATAAACTGTCAATCATGTTTACCTGAGGACGTCTGCGTTTTCAGAACCTGTGAGGACGGGAGAGTGTCAGAGAGATGACAAAGGTTTATAAAGAAAAGATGGTGGTCAGATCAGAGACGTGGCTTCACGTCAGTAACCGATGGACGACAGGTCAAAGAGGACAGATGTTTCCACAGGTTACTGCGGTGCCTTAAGTTTACAGCCTCTACGTAAGGATGAGACATGAAAGACAAATGAATTGATGTCAGAGACGAGGAGGGGAGTGTCCTCGGCGGGTCCGTCAGAGTCTGTGTCACTTCGTTAGCACTGTTTTCATTAAGACACATAGAACCAGCAGCAGAGATCTGCTGTGAGTCCACCTGGAAGCAGAAGACAGCTAACAAAATTCAGCGGCTCATACAGCAGCATCATGGGATAACAGGCAGTGTGCTGAGGACATTAAAGAAAGTGATAGATGAGCAGTGCGAGTACCTTTGGCGGGTTTGGTCAGCTTCTCCTCTGACGACAGGTTCTTGCTGATCTTGGTGGGAGTGGAGGCCCAGGGTCGGTCGTATGGGTCCAGAGTCTGTGAGGACAAAGACAGGATTAAATGTCCAGGTATGAACACCACTCCAACATCAAGATATTCTCTCGTAAATCTGTCATACACGACTGTAGAAAAGTTTATAATCTGCTGTCCTCTGTCCTCCTGAGACCAAAGCTTGTCTTTGGTTTGTCCTTCTAATGTCACCTCGTTGTGGGATCAGCACGACCTGATAAATGTCAGGGTTATATGACTCCCCCACCAGTCACATGAACAATCAGCTCTTACTTGATCCAAGTGGACGCTTGTGCCAAATCTGAGGAAATTCCACAGAGGTGTTCTTGAGAATACAGTGTTTCCGCTACATTCATTCAGCAGCAGTGGCACACCGCTGCTAAATTATTGCCGCCGCTGCTGCTGCTCCTTCAAAACATTTATTTTATATTTGGCTGAATATTGCAAAAAAACACACATTCGGTATTCAGTGGAATACGTATTCCTGTCAAAAAATCCTAGAGGAAACACTGGAATAGGATGGACAGATGGACAGATGGACCGACGACCCGAAAACAAAATGCCTCCAGCTACAACTATTGCCGGTGCAGAGGCATAAAAAACTCTGTCCTCATATAGACTCACAAGTCAGTCTTAAGACGCTTTGCTTAACTAAAGACTGATGTCTTTCTCCCTGATTTTGTGTTTAGATGGGTGGATACAATTTCAGAGTTTAAAAAAAACTCCCTACATTGCAGAACCAATAGTAAATACGCAGGGCGGTCCTTCGGTGGCTCGCTGAACTCTTGTGCTCGTAAACATAGTCCGACTGCGTTAAAAGTTTTAGCCGAAGTCCTTCATTTCCACAATCTTGTGGACTGAGCATCTCTCGGCATCCATTTTCAAGCTCCGATGAGAAAAAGGGGAGCACACATTTCCAGGAGGGCGTGTCTTTCTTAAAAATGCAAGAGGCGTTGGTTTGTTGCCAGCTGTTTTCTCCGGTGTGTTAAAGACACTTTAGAAAGGAGTGTCCCCAGACTATCAGAAGGTGGAGATCTCTGATGGTCTGGTGGCGAGACTAGTCCTCATATGAGGACGATGGGTCCCAGTGTCGTCAAATGAGACAATAATAAAGTCCCATTGTGCTCAAACGAGACAATACTAAACGAGACGTTAATGATGTCCCAATGTCCACAAATGAGACAATAATTACGTCCCAATTTCCTAAAATGAGACATTAGTTAGGTCCCAGTGTCGTCAAACAAGTACTTCCTCATTAACAGCGTCTTATCTTGTTCCTGTTGAAAATTTGATCACATGTTTTAATATTAAGCAAAAAATAGTTAATTAATCTTACATGAACAAGTTTGAACCATAACTTGTGATCAGGTTTTGGACCTTGTCCACTTCTGTGTCGGGATCGATTCCAGACTGACTATGCAGAGATGGCTGCCATCTTGTTTTTACATGGATCAGTGTATTGTCCTCTTACTACCACTAGATGGCACAAAAAATGTCCAAGATCGAGGACAACAAGCCTGAGTGAAACACAGTATCAGGTGCAGCAAATCCAGGAGGTTGGAGGACTGAACGGTCTCTGATGCTTTCAGGTTGTAGAAAGTTGTCAGATGTTATTTAGTTTGTTTAACGTTGTCTGATGGTTCAACAGGAAGTGACACAGACCGCTGTGAGCAGCAGCTGAGTGCGAACAGAAGGTATCAGCAGTCGGAGGATCAGAACGTGAGCACGTCAATAAAACATCTGCCACCTGAGTTTTTATCTCTGTTACCACAGAAGAGGAAGAGCTGATTACAGACTTTTGAACCGTCGTGTACCTGGACAAACATGTTGCGTAAAACTGGAGTAAAAAACAAGAACAAACCTTTCGGTGCGTTTTGCTGTGCAAGTGCGTGAAAAAATCAAACATGGAACCAGAGGTGATGTTACAGTTTTTGCACCAGTGGTTTCCAGCGTCATAGTATTCAAACGGTTGCGGAGGCGGGGTTGGAGGTGGAGGCAGGGTAGCGACGGAAGATGACGACGATGGTGGCAGCATCACTGGGCTCTGCTAAGAAACAAAGATGAAGGACAGTCAACATGGCGAGTAACAGCGGACACAGTCAGCATTCAGTCAAACATTCTTTCATTAAAACTCGACTCCACAAAATGTGAAAAGGAAAAGTTTCTTACCTTCACGGAGCTCCAGCCTCCGAGATGTTCGACAACACCAGAATCCAACAGTCCCTTTAATATCGATCGGAACGTCTAACTCGCTTTAAAGTTTAAGATCAGTGACGACAACGAAACTTAGGTTTAACAGATTTGTCCTGCGATGACACGGTTCGTATTTTAAGTCTGAATCCAGCAGTTTATGAACTTTATGATGTGTCTGTCCGCATAAACTCAAGACTGAACTTTCTACGATCACCATGACGACATCAGATGACCTTGTCACGTTTATTACATCTAAACTCTTTACAAATAGAAGCACCTGTTGGACTGAGCTCAGGTGTGATGAGCAGGCCCATACCGAATCTGCCCCACAGAACCCTCAACAGCCACTTTATTAGGTACACCTTGCTGATACCAGGTTGGACGTCTTTTTTAATTCTTGGTGGCACCACCACTCCCACCCGCCCTACTCAGACTTCCTTACTGCCTTCCGACTGTCTTGGCTTTTTTTGTTGTCACACCACATTTCCCCTTGAGGCTGCTGGATGCCGTTAAACAGTAACGGTGACCGGTTGTGTATCATGCCGATGTGAAAGAACACCTGCTTTCTTTGGTATCTGACGCCAGAGGTCATTGACCACGCGCCGGTATTTGACAACGTCAGAGTGAGACCGGGTTGTTGAAACAGGTGACACTGAGTGTCAGGTGACATCATCAGCCGGCTCGAGTCGAGCTCAGAAAGGCCAGTTCACACCGCTGACACTTTTCTCTACTCTGGACTTTAGATTTCACTGTGTGAAGTTATTTTGGTTCAAGACCACCTGATGTGATAAATCAATATTGTCGATCAAATCACCAGTTTTTCATTTTGCTGAAAACTATTTAAAAATTCACAGATTCAGTTTGGGCCTGCTGACGAGGAAGGACAAACACACATGTACAAGAAAACTTCTCATAAAGGTCTGACTCTACTTCCTGCACAGACCTTCCACATTAAAAGCCTTAGGCGGCTCAAAGGGTGTGACCCTTTTCCTGACGGGCTTTTTATGTGAAAAATGTTTATGATGCTGAAACAGTTCAGGTAATTACATCACTGCTGCCTTTATCTGAAACTCTACTGATCCAAAAATACTGATCAGTACTTCTCAGGAAGTAACATGAAAATATCTTGTAAAAATATGAATATATCGTTTTAGAACAAGAAACTTCTCACGTTATTAACTGATACTGATTGTTTTCTTTCTGACCTGGCAGGTCGACAATATTTTAAATTACACACTGTTTAACTCTTAAAAATGCACCCCTTCCTGTCAGACAGGAAGACGACGGCAACAACAACGGAAGAGACAACAAGTAAAATACAATCAAATAAAAGCAGGTGATACAAACTGACTATCTGTGAACACATATAAGCTTCATTATGCTGATTGAGGATCAATAACTGATCAATACTTTAATATTTAGCTTCTGATCCGAGTTTTGATCATAAATCATTAAATTAAAATAAGGTACTCATCATTATCGTTTAACTAAATAAACACAGTCTGACCGTAACGAGCCCTAGCTATGGTCCAGTCCTACTTCCTGTTTAACCTCCTCTGCAGGTGTCTATACCTTTATTGTGGAGCTGCTGGCTGCATGCCGTCCCTCAGGACTCCAGTCCGCCTCGCGTTTCTTCTTCTCTGGCAGAGGCGGAAGCGGCGGCGGCGGCGGTTCGTCCTCCTGGTCCTCAACTAGTTTGGCTGTCCTGCGGGGCCGGTCGGACGGGACGAGGCCAAGTATGTGCGCGACCTTCTCGATCTCGTTGCGTTTCTTCTCAGCAGCCTCGTGCTCTTTACGCAGGTTAGAGATCTGAGCCATGACCTCCTCCTGCAGGCGGCTGATCTCCTGCAACAGAGGGTCTTTGTGGCCACCCTTCTCCCGCCGCTTCTTCCTCAGGAGCTCGCCTGGAAGACACGACAAACGTGAAGCAAACAAACAAACAAACAACGTTTGTGAACGTTCACGTACGCTCCATGGGAACACGCCTTTGTCTACAGAGAGACAGGTGATGACATCATCACCTTCAGGAACTGTAACATGAGCCAGTAAAGTGTCAGTTCCACTGTCAGTACGACACGACTCTACTCAGCTCCGCTCGCTCTGATCCAGTTTTCCATCAGCAAAACTTCTGGAAACTACCTGGGACTTTTTATTGTTCCACTTCGGTCAAGATTCCAAGTGAGCTGAGCTGCTTCATACTACGTACACAACATCGTACACTACGTCAATCAGAGTTAACACTTCGCTAAACATGCCGCACACTATGCTAAACATGCCGCACACTATGCTAAACATGCTGTGCACTACGCTAAATACTAACCTACACTGTGTAATACGGCCAATACTATGCCATACACTATGCTACACACTACCCCAACCACACCACACACTATGCTTCCAAACTACGCCAAACACTAGCCTACGCTGTATTAACGCCTAGCTCTATACTGAACACTATGTTTAACATGACGTGCACTGCACGAAACACAACGTACGCTATCCAAACACTATGCAGGAAACAACCGACATTACATCTAACAGAACACCATAAAGTATGTATACTACGCCAAAAACTAAACACCATGCTGAACACTACAGCAAGCACTACGTCATACATTGTGTCAAACATTACGTGAACTACATGGAACACAACATACATTATCCA
This sequence comes from Epinephelus awoara, assembly GCA_035609425.1. Lineage (NCBI taxonomy): Eukaryota > Metazoa > Chordata > Actinopteri > Perciformes > Serranidae > Epinephelus > Epinephelus awoara. The sequence goes on along the minus strand of CM069308.1, from coordinate 822,165 downwards.
TATACTCTGCGGAGCACTGCCCACATTACACCTAACAGAACGCCATAAAGTATGTACACTACGCCAAACACGATGTACACTACGCCAATATTCTACCTACACTGCGCTGATAACGGTCTACACTACACCAAACAGTACGTACACTAAGCCGAACACAAAGTATGCTACCCTGAACACTACATGTACACAATGCCAAACGTAACACCAAAACTATCCTGAAAAGTATGTACACTACGCCAAACACTACGGAGCGTGTGCTGAATACTACGTAGACTACACAGTACACTCACACTGCGCTGTACAGATGACGAGATGCAGATCTTCTAGAGTCGTGTTAAAGACGATGTCACAGCAGTTTTATACAGTGTCGCCATGGCGATCATCTGAAAATCCCACCTACATTGAGGGGTATGATCCACAGTGGTAAACAGATGATCGAGAAAAGGAGCTGGTGCGATGGGTGAGTCGAGTCGAGTCGGACCAGGCACTGGAAAATGTTTCTGTTCTAAACTTCTGTTTGTCAAACTGAAAACGCTGTAAAAAAAAAATGATGTAAACAAACGCCGTCATACCGTGTGAGATGGCGTCCGTGTGTGTGACCTCACCCTGCTGCTTCCTGAGTCTCTCCAGCTCCTTCATCAGGTATTCCTTCTTCTTCATCCTGATCTCCCGCTCCTGCTTCAGCTTCTCCCTCTCCTCCAAAACCTTGACACAAAAACATCAGCGCACAGTCAGGATCAGCTCACCTGGTTCACCTGCAGTCACATGACACGACCAACACGATGACGTAAGGAAGGAGACACCTTCTGTTTCTGGCTCTCGTTGTTCTGTTCCTCGGACACTCTCTTCTCATGACTGCTGATATTTCCCTTCTCACCATCCTGAACAGAACTCTTCACCACACCTGACGACACAACAACTAACAAACAAACAACAAACAGGAGTTACATTCAGTAATCCAACAGCATGAAAACAAACATCCAGGAGCTCCGTCAAACCTCTGTCTTCTACAAACACCACCTCCTTCTTTGCTTTATTCCTTTTCTTTATTCCCATTCGCCACCCAAAAAAAACGTTTCGGCTCTAAAACATGAACCAGATGAGATACAAGACACTTTTACACTGCCAGATTTTCTGCGAATGTTGGCCTGTTTTGATGCCAAGCTGCGAGCGTTTAGACACACAGAGCCGGATTGGCAAGTTGATCCGAGGTGCCCAATTTTCCGCCTCGTAGGGTAGACATATTTGCTGAACCTTTTTAGTTTAAACAGACCGAGGCGGCCTTCTGCAACAGGAGGAGCTGTTGATGACTTGTGGGAGGAGCTGTTGATGACTTGTGGGAGGGGCTGTTGATGACTTGTGGGAGGAGCTGTTGATGACTTGTGGGAGGAGCTGTTGATGACTTGTGGGAGGGGCTGTTGATGACTTGTGGGAGGAGCTGTTGATGACTTGTGGGAGGGGCTGTTGATGGCGCCGCATGTGCAACCCACTGGCAGTGGATAAACAGGAAACAGCTGATAGCAGGAATTAGCGAGCAGCTAGTAGCAAGAGGGAAACACAAACCTGACAGACACTGTAAAGATGAGCAACTGGGGAGACAAGGAATTGCGCGCCCTCCTTGTCCTCGCAAACGAAGAGGCCATTAACCGTCAGATGACGGGGACGGTGAAGGACGGGCCGACTTACGAGAGAATCGCCGAAGGACTGACCAGCCGCGGCTTCCCTCCCACGTCACTGTTTACGTCACACGTTTTGTTACTTGCTCACTGCCTAGGGATGTCACGATTATAGATTTTCTTGGTACGATTACTGTCAGAGAAATAATCACGGTTTTACGATTATCACGATTATTATGCATTAATTAATTTCACACTATAAATATGTAAAATCACATGAACACTCCTTATAGATCTTTAAGTTTCATTTATTTCCATGCCAACATAATAAATATAATATAGCAACAAAGAAAAGTAACCAAAGACGTGCCTTAGCTTGTCACGTTGCACTGTAAGTCCAACTCGTATCATACCAGTTCAGTGGCCTAGTGGTAGAGTGTCCGCCCTGTGACTGGGAGGTCGCGGGTTCGATCCCCGGCCGGGTCATACCAAAGACTATAAAAATGGGACCCATTGGCTACCTGCTTGGCACTCAGCATCAAGGGTTGGAATTGGGGGGTTAGATCACCACATGATTCCCGAGCGCGGCACCGCTGCTGCTCACCGCTCCCTCAGGGGATGGGTCAAATGCGGAGAACAAATTTTACACACTCAGGTGTGTGACAATCAGTTTAACTTTACTTTACTTTATACCACTACGCCATTATTTTAGATAAATTGAGATTGATGTATTTTAACCCAGTTATTGTGCATTTACCTTTACTTGCGCGTGGAAAGCCGGGTGGTTGTCCCGCAGGTGTTGTATCATGTGGCTCGTGTTTGATCCTTTGGCCGCGACTTTTTTGCGCCATGTTTTACAAACTGGAAAGCCGTCGTCAACAATGACCCCTTGGTCATTTTGCGATAGCCAAAATGATCCCACACGGCTGACTTTATTCGTTTTTGGGGGGGGGGAATAAGTCTTCTTCATCCATACTTCATCACTCGGAGATGCCGCTTGTGTAACTCTGTTTTCGTTCCGTGCGAGTTGCGCTGACCTACTGTATATGGTTCTGCGTCCCGGCATACTCTTTGGAGAGTGACGGTGTTGAGGAATCTTTACGAATAATTAACTGTGGCATTTAAAATCATGGTTAATAGTGAAATCAAGTAATCATGACATCCCTATCACGCCCCCCATTGCCCCGAAAAAGGCGCATTCTGTATGAACAAAATTAGGTAGGCGGCATTTTGCTGCACTCCCCGATTTTGTTTTCGTACTGCCAATGCTGAAAAAAGACTGATTGGGCTTTCCTGCAGATTTGCACAACTCCTGTTAACAAAGGGCTTCAGATACATGCTCGGTGCCTATATTATGGTTTTTGAACATCAGAAACACATTGGAATGTTCATGTTTATGATTGGATGCATCTGGACCCCTAATTTGCCTGTTACCAAAATGGCCGACATCCTAAGAAAAACTAATTTACAAACACATTTTCATCCAGATTAAAATGTAGGATTGAGCTGTTTCCTTTCTGTCTCCAGACATGTCACAGTAAATGATCTGTTTCATTGCAAAACTTATGGCTGAATTGGTTTTCTGGTGGTGGCCATATTGGATTTTGCTGCCATGGTCATCAGAACGCAGATCTGCGATGCCACGATTTCCAGAAGTCTTCTACATATATTCAGCTATATTTGTACTATATTTGGTGCTTTTGACACAAACTGAACGGTTATCTTGATTTTATGTGCCGTGCTGCCACCGCACTGTTATAGAAAACAAAATGTCTGACTCTGAGTCCTGAAGTTTAATTTTCCTTTAAATAATTAAATTTTATGATATTTATAATAATAATAATAATAATAATATTAATAATTTCAAGTGATTCCTCAGACAGGTAACAGCTGATAAACAGATAAAACTTATAAGCGGAATATTCCTTTAATAGCTGACTGACCTTTGACCCCCGGCTCAGGCTCTGTTTTTTTGTAGGCGTGTTTGTAGGGCAGAGTGGGCGGGAACTCGTCTGGGCTGGTGGGGGGGGGCTGGGCCATGTTGGGGGGCGGGTACATGGGCGGCCACTGCTGGTGCATGTAGGGAAGGTAGTTTCCGTACTGGCCGTATGCTGGCGGGGGGAAGTTGGGGGGCATCAGGCCGTGGACCTGTGTGGGGGGGTATGAGGGTATGGGCATCCCTGGGTGAGGCGGAAGGATTTTGGGATTGGGGGTTTGTATTGGCGGCTCTGTTTGTGGCGGCCGTGCGACTGCTTGCGGCTCAGCCTTCGGCTCTCTGGAGTCTTTGTGATCTTTGGAGGGCACTGAGCTCTTCCTGGGGCCGTCGTCACTGCTCCAGCTGCCCCCCCGCCCACGGCTGCGACTGCGGCTGCTGGTGCTGCTGGAGCTGCCACTGTGGCTCCGCCTCCTGCGGCCCCTGCTGTCATCTGAGCTGCCGGAGGAGTACCGCCTGCGGCGTGTGGGCGTCTTTGGAGGTGGCTTGTTTCCATGGAGACGCTCTTTGGTCCTGGCAGCCATCTTGCTGATCTCGGTCACGCCCAGGTCCAGGCCGATGGTCTTCAACAAATCCTGGATTTTCTCGTACTCCTCCAGCGCCTGGCGCTCGCCCTCCTCCAGTGGCTCTGTCCCTGGAGGGATGGCAGGATTCGGCACCTGCACAGTGATGTTCCTGTCTGGGCTGATTGAGGATTGGCTCGCGTATCTCATGTCCATCTCCCCCATGGTGGGAGGAGCCTGAATATGAGGTGAGGCCCCTGGTGGAAGGCCATACATCTGGGCGATGACAGATTTCTGTGGAGGGTAGTCTCCGTACAGCGCCTCCTCTGTCACATCTCCGTACAGATCTAGCCCGTGGAGTCGGGCCGGCTCGGACACCGGTTGAGGTTTTGGCTCCTCCGAGTCTCCGTACAGGAACCTCTCCTCATCGTCGATGTCATCAACGACCTTCTCCTGAGCCTTGGCCCCCGACGGCCCCCCCAGCAGGTGGAGGATCTCTTTGATCTCAGCATCGAGGCCGGCGCGATGAGCCATCTGTGGGTCAGACCGAAGCTCCGACAGCATTGACACCACCATGTGAGGCTCCATGCCTTTAACAGCCTGCAGCAGCTGGTCGGCCACCCGAGACATGCTGGAGCCGTCCAGACCTCTGGGAGAGTCTGAGCTCTGAAACACAGAGAGAAAGATCAGAGAGACACCCCTCCGCACCAAAGACCATCTCTGAGGGTAGGGGGTTAGGGAGCTTGGGAATAAGGGGGTAGGAGTCAGGGAGGTCGAGGCTTAGGAGGTTAGGGGGGTAGGAGTGTGGGGGGGGTGAGGGGCAGAAGTTAGGGGATTAGGGAAGTCAAGGGTTAGGCGGTAGGAGATTTAGGGCAGGGGGCAGGGGGGTTAGGTAGTAGCGGGTTAGGGAGTTTGAGAGTAGGAGGTTAGCAGGTAAGTTGTTGGCATCCTACCCTGAGTGATGGCGAGTCCTCGGAGTCGTTGCGTTTCTTCAGGATGGATTTTGTTGGCAGACTCAGCATCTCCTCAAGCTCCTTCCTGCGTCGGGCCGTCTCCAGTTCTCGGAACCCTTTCTCGAATTTCTCATTGCTGTCTTCTCCACTGCTCGAGCTCGAACTGCTGCTGCGACTCCTCTGTGCGCTCTTAATGCGGCTGTAACTCAGCCCTCTGGATCTGGATCTGGATCTAGATCTAGACCTGCTGTGGTGGCGACTCTTGCTCCGGCCCCGGCTCTTTGCCCGACTTCGGTCCGGAGTGCGGCTCCTGCTCCTGCCCCGGCTCTTGGCCCGGCTCCGGTTTGGACTTCGGCTCTTGCTCCGGCTCCTTCCCCGACTCTTGGCCCGGCTCCGGCCCGGACTGCGACTCTGGCTGCGGGGCCGGCTCTTGCTCCTGGCCCGACTCTTGCTCCGGCCCCGGCTCTTGGCTCGGCTCCGGTCCGGACTGCGACTCTTGCTCCGACCTCGGCTCTTGGCCCGGATCCGTTCCGGACTGCGGCTGCGAGGTCTGCTCCGGCCCCGCTCGTACTCGGGTCGAGGAGGGTAGTCTCTGTACAGAAACACTCAAGTTTACGATAAGAGTTTGAGCCTCTCGTGTTTTAGCATTGACTAAAAAATGAAGCGCCAGATCCGTCACCGACAAAGTAAAATAATCAATAATTGTCAATAATCAAAATACTAATGAGAACATGAAAAGACTGGAGTCCACAAGGTGGTTTTTTTTAGTGATGTGACATTTCTAATAAGCCAATAATATTTAAATTTTTCAAGAGTACCTGTCATGATGTCGTGAGGGGGCAGAGCCAGATGGTCCAATCAGCTCGTTGCCGACGGTGATGACCAGATTGTGGTCGAGAGGTCCACGAGGTGACGGAGACCTCTGCAACTCACACAGATGAATGTGACACATTTAAAAACATCTTCCACAGACAGAAGCAGTCCACACCTGATCACCTGTTGGTCCTACACTCCTGAGGGGTGTTTCAGAAAGCGGGTTTAGTGAAAACTCTGAGTGTGTTAACCCTGAAATGAGGGAAACTCTGAGTTTTCAGTTCCAGAAAGAGGTAAATCAAACTCTGAGTCAGTCACCATGGCAACTGACTCTGTGAACATGACCTGCTCGCTGGTTGGGTTTTCCTCTGTCTCCTCCCTCTTACACACTGTTTCATTTCTCATTCATTCAGTCCGTGTCAAAGCTTGTATGAAGCGCATTCATTAGTGGAGATTTACCGTCTGTCACAGTCTGAATCCTGCTGGATATTAGTTTGTTACTCAGGACTGTCTTAAGTTACTGAATTTATGCACATCAATCATTTCTTTGGACATCAGTTTTTGTCTTTACATTCAAATATTACACAGCGAGAATTCACCCTCAGCTCAGAATCAAACCTGTGTCCTTTTTATATTTATTATTGTTTATAACACTGCACAAGGATCAGACTGTCAGTCTGTTAGAGCAGCTCCCACATGTTTATTGCACATAATGTGAAGGTCTAATTATTTACATTTTAAAACTCGGTATGAAGCTTTAGACACGTAGTATCAATGACTAATGATCTCTATCACTGATGTCATTGGTCGCACTGATGGAACATAATTCCTATAGCCTAATATTAGGGATTATATGTTCATATTTCTGAGTGAGCAATGGTGCAGCATTTCAGTGTCTTTAAATTTACTACATTTGTAGCTGAAATAAAGTCACTGAATGCTGTTGAGTCAAGATACAAATAGATGTCCAACATTTTAAAATCTACTGTATTTTAACCTCAACGTCTTTTCAAGTGCAAATCGCCAAACATATTATTACTGGGTCAGACTGTGAGTTTACAGTCATGTCTTTATGTCTTTGATCTATAGCCTAGCCTATATGTTTTAAATCTTCCTATTTTTCAGTTGCTGCCTCCTGTGTTTTTCCCCATCAGATTAAATCTGAACAAATATATTATTATATATTATTAATATAATGTAATGTATCTACAGCCTGATACACAGTCAGATTCCACCACTTTATCTTCATTAAGGAAATGTAAGTCTGATAAATGATGAATAAACGGACAACACTGAATCAAACGTTTTTATTAACTTTATGGTTAACTTATTTACACTTTCCTCGCTCTGACTCAGGCTCTTCTTTTAAAGATAAACGTGCACCGTCTGCTACACATGCATTAATATCTCTACATCCACTGGATTAAAATGGAGGCGCTGTCTTTTATTTACCTGTTGCCATGGTGAATGGTGGAGTCGGAGCTCCATTGATGATGGCTTTTTATTGTCGGCTTAACTCAGAGTGAACAAACTCAGAGTTGACTGAACTAACTCAAATCAGCTGTTCTGGAACCGGTAACTCAGAGTTTCCCATCTCAGGATAAATCAACTCAGAGTTCAGGGTTAGACTCAGAGTTTGTTGAACCTCCTACCTGGAATACCCCTCAGGTCACCTGTTGGTCCAACACACATTAAAAACGAACCCTACTCTCGATCCACTGAATCCCTCCGACATCTGAAGCCGTTGCCTCAGACGTTCAAAAACAATCATTTGGTCTGAGTAACAGATGAATCAATACTTAAATCAATAAACAGGAAACAAATCTATCAGCACGGCTATCAAGTAATCAATGAATTGAAATCAACTGATCATCAGTGATTCTGACAGGTATTAATAGGTGTTAAATCTCTGCAGGCTGATTTCCATAGAGTCAAAGTGAAATATGTCATGAAACACATTTTGACCTTCTCATAATCATCAATAATAAAAACGTGTCCGTGACGTGAGATAAACAAACTTTGTTTACGTTTCCTATTGACAGAAACCGGAAACACATCATCTCATTCATACACATTACGAACTCCATTCATAAATCATGTCATTTCAGATCTAAAACTTTAAAATAAACAAAAACGTCCAGGACATTAACTTTAGTTTCACCGTATGAATATTTACACGGTGTTCTTCAGATCAGATTTAAAATCTCTGACCGGACCTGTTAGACCGACTGTTTCCACCTGTTATCACCGTGAGCTGACGTTAGCCACTTAGTTAGCGTTAGCTAGCATTAGCACGATGTGTTTCAGTGAATTAACCTGCTTAACAATTAAATGCAATTACGCAGTAAAAATTAAATGTGTAAAAACAGAAGTTGACACGCTGTGTCAGGAACATTTAATGAGGAGCTTTAATATTTTGGTTCAATAACGTCACACAGCAGAAAAGCCCGGCTGTGATAAACCGGCTGTTTTTTGAATGGAGTTTGGTTCACAGCTGCTAAACAACAAACTGCTAACATGGTGGCTGACTTCAATAAGAACACCTTATTAAGACACAGTCACATTAACTGGCTCCATTTTGATCATTAATTGTTCACATTAACTAGACCTCATTCAGAGCCCGGCTGACTCACTTCTCTCGGCGGACCACCGGCCCAGTACTCCCCGCCTCGGTGACTTCCTGACGCGGGGGAAGGATACCTCCGGCGCGGCGGGGACCGGCGGTAGGAGTCCGGGTGGAAGCCGGGGTGGTAGGGCGGCCTGGGCCGGCTCCTGTCGTCCCTGTAGGCCGGTGTCGGGTAAGGCCTCGGACCTCGGCCTTCGAAAGCCGGCGGGTATCCTCCTCTCGGAGGAGGCCGACCACGATACATGTCCTCTCGCAGAGCTGGTGACGCGTCCCACGGTCAGTCAGCTGACTGCTCCAGCGTTGATTTAACGCAGCTCTGAACCGTTCAGGAACTTTACTTAAATGTTAAACTAATTATTACGTTATTTAATTAAAGCTAGATTCTCTGCATCGCGACCATCTCTGCACGAACACAAAAAAACCTCCAGATTCTTCTTCTACGGACAGAAACCACCAGACCGAGCTGCTGCCCCCTGCAGGGACACCACGGTACTACACCCCGGTACTTATTTTATACAGTCTATGTACTACACCCCGGTACTTATTTTATACAGTCTATGTACTACACCCCGGTACTTATTTTATACAGTCTATGTACTACACCCCCGTAACTTATTTTATACAGTCTATGTACTACACCCCGGTACTTATTTTATACAGTCTATGTACTACACCCCGGTGCTTATTTTATACAGTCTATGTACTACACCCCGGTGCTTATTTTATACAGTCTATGTACTACACCCCGGTGCTTATTTTATACAGTCTATGTACTACACCCCGGTGCTTATTTTATACAGTCTATGTACTACACCCCGGTGCTTATTTTATACAGTCTATGTACTACACCCCGGTGCTTATTTTATACAGTCTATGTACTACACCCCGGTGCTTATTTTATACAGTCTATGTACTACACCCCGGTGCTTATTTTATACAGTCTATGTACTACACCATGGTACTACACCCCGGTACTTATTTTATACAGTCTATGTACTACACCCCGGTACTACACCCAGCCTCACACACCAGGGACACAGTTTTTCACCATCATCGTGCAACACTTTGTGTTTGAACAGATCTAAAGAGAGAAAAAGTGATTTTGATGAAATATCACTATTTTAAGATGTTTGTGCGTCACGTGTGATGTGTTCAAGGACCGTCAGAAATCTGAAAATCCAAAAGCAATTTCTGTTTTTTACAGTTTCATGTTGCAAATTTTTTAAAGCAGGTGTAGAGGACATGTTTCCTTTAGAAAGTTTTTTTTTTTTTTTTTACATCTTGTTTCTTGCTGTGATAAACGGAGTAATTTGGGGAATCAACAGTTTCCAGCTGTGATGAATTCTGTGATTTTAAGGTAAACATTTCAAACCCACTAAGGTTTTTTTTAATTTTTTTAAACTTATCAAAAGAAAATCAGTCATTGCAAACAGGAAACTGTAAAAACAGGAAACATGCAGGTGAGTCATGTTTTCTTTAAAAATCTGCAGTAAATTAAAACAAAATACAACCATTTAAACTTTCATGCTCCTCCCCATTGTTTACATTTATGTTTTTGACATGCTTCCACCTCCAAGGTGCCACCTGCTACTCAGCCGCCCCCATTTAAATCAGGAGACAGCAGAAATCTGAACCCTGAGAGTAAACTCTGAGGACACATTAACAAACACGAGTTTAAACAGACGAGGATTCTCAGGATGAAACATCAAGGTTTTAATCAAACAGAAGAAAGATCCACACACATCATTTTATATCCACTTCTAATAACTCAGCTCTGAATGAATCAGAGGCACATGTGGCCAAAAGTATGTGAACAGTTGAAAAACACCAGTTTCCACACATTGAACATTTTGATGGACAAAACTCATCTTCATTGGTCGACGTGACATGACTTATCATCTGAAACATGGAAGTAGCTACATGCCCATTAGCATTAGCAGCTCTAATGCCATACTTTAGTTTTACTGTAAAATCAATGTACATTCAAACTATGATCATTTTCTGACATTTAATGGAAGAAACGATTGAGTAGTAAAGAAAACAGTTCTTACTTCAGTATTTCTGTAACATTCTTTGACACCAGTAATCTGTCAGGTACACGAGAGGCTCCTGATGTGAGGTCATGAGATGTTCCCATGCAAAGTAATATTCCATAATGATGCATTTAAAAACCTTTTCATAACTTATTTAGATGGCTAAAATGGGCAGGCCTTTGAACAACACGTACCCACAGATAAGCAAAGTGTGAGCTCTTCTATCTTCACTCTCAGTTTGGACTAACCTGCCACCAACTAGCACCTATCAGAACTTTGAGAAACGCCTGCGCTCCTTTTGTGGGATAAAAACCCCCAAAGATCCAATCCGTGCTCACACAGCGCAGCATGAGATTAGAAACAGGTGATTCATGTTTTGCATAATGTGCGACACGCTTAAAAAAACAGCCAAAACAATGTAGATTCAAAACTTCTGCATTTCCAGGCCTGGAAAATCTTCTGATTTCATAACTTTTCCAGGACTTTCATGACCGTGGGGACTCTGAATATAAAACCTCAGTTATCTTGGATTCTGACCTGTGACCTTTTCTTCACCTCAGAAGTATTACCGAGGTCAGATTGTTTCTCTCTCAGGCTGAAACAGAAACACTTTTCTGGGCTCGATGCTGTGACGCTCTCTCATTTGATCGACCTAAAAACACTGAACGTGTCGAGGATGCAGCTGCTGGAACACTGACGCAGACCACACTGAGAGCTCAGACTGCACCCATCAGGTGAAGTGAGTAACACTGAACATTTGTTACAGTGCTGTGTTCTTCTGGAAAACCTTGGCTCCTGGCACCACTTGACACGCTACACCCACCCAAACACCATTACACCCTTTTATTGGTAATGGCACTCCCTGATGATTTAGGACAGATTTTAAGATTCTCTGTTTGGTTTCTAAATCACTGACTGACCTAGGACCAGCCGATCTTTCGCACAGGCTCCTTAGATATGAACCTCAGATCGTCTGCTGGCCTCCTGGTCGTCCCAACACAACTCCACAGTGAATCAGTGTTAAGCTGCTGCGGCTCGAGTCTGTAAACCATCTACCTGACAAAAGAGAGACTCCACCTCACTGGACAGTTTAAAAGAAAAGTAATGCTAGTGTAAATTTAGGGAACAGGCAGTGAACTTACCTGATGTTGAGGTCCTGTATAGAGGAGAGTCCCTGCGTCAACATCTGTTGTAATGACTTTCATTATCAGAATTTAATTCTTCTACGTTGTCCATTCCTGAATTAATTGAACGCAGAGCTGAGGTCGGAATCTGGAGACAGTGTGGCACGTTAGCGGGGGTCAGAAATCTGTTACTGTACAGAGTTTCAATGACTTCCTGCGAGACTGAACTACAACTCTGGTGATAACAAATATACATATTATACAGCACATAAAGACACCACACAGCGTGAACAGATGACGAGGACGTTTAAGTTTGGAGGAGTTTGTCTCCAGGTGAGTCCGGAGGCTCTTTGGATAAAGTCTCCTGTCGAAGGCAACCAGATCAGACGGACAGAGGGTCATGTTCTTTACGTTTCTGTGGACGGTCATTGTTCAGTTCACCTGCTGAGTCGTCCTGACCCTCACCTGAGCTGGAACCTGCAGAGACAACAAACACTCACCTGGTCGGCTCCAACAGGTACAACACAGCTTGGTAACTTCAGTGGAGTGACGTGACCGCAGAGTTCAGCTGTAAAACTGTTTTTATATATATTAAGCCAGATGGACGGATTCTGTGATTTCAGCAAGTGTTAGGAAAGTTCTCCGTCAACAGCCTGACATGTCCTGGTGTCCTCAAAGACACAAACCAATTAACTGTCCACACTTCCTGTCCAGCTGGGTCTTTGATGCACGTCGTCTCCTGTCAGCTTCTTTCTGAAGGCCGAAAGAGGAACCAAGTCACTATTCTGCAGGTCCCCAGTCTTTAACTTTGGCTTTCAAGTCTTTAATGGGTCTTTATGTTGTCTCCACCAACTACAACGCCACTTAAACAACAGAGTGATGAAATGATGCTGGGACATTTTCTTTAGGTCAACCTTAGATTTTTGATTTGTTTCAAACATTTAAAAGTTAAAAACAATAAATAATAATAAATTAAATAGAATATATTAAAGTAAAAAAAACTACAAAAGAGAGACAAATGAGAAATCATTAAAAGACTTACAGTGAGAAATATAAATAAATCATGTCCCAAAAAGAGCAGAAAGAAGTATTTTGCTTGTCATATCCCACCCCGATCTCAAACTATACTAATCCATCACTGATCAAACTGTGACAGAAACACACTGTTCAAAAAAATTAAGGGAACACTTAAATCTCACATCTGATGAGATCAGATCACATCGTCATGCTGGATGATGTCACAGGTAGCGTGTCTCTCTCTCTGTCTGTCTCTTTCTCTCTCTCTGTCTCTCTCTCTCATTGTGTCATACGGATTACTGTTAATTTATTATGTTAATCTGTTCTGTACGACATCTATTGCACGTCTGTCCGTCCTGGAAGAGGGATCCCTCCTCAATTGCTCTTCCTGAGCTTTCTACCGTTTTTTTTCCCCGTTAAAGGGTTTTTTGGGGAGTTTTTCCTCATCAGCTGTGAGGGTCCAAAGGACAGAGGGATGTCGTATGCTGTAAAGCCCTGTGAGGCAAATTGTATTTGTGATATTGGGCTTTATAAATAAAACTGATTGACTGAAATAGTTAATGTTCATCACGGCGTCTCCAGACTCTTTCATGCCTGTCACATGTTCTCAGTGTGAACCTGCTCTCATCTGTGAAGAGAACGGGGCGCCAATGGTGGACCTGCCAGTTCTGGTGTTCTCTCGTGAATGATGGAGCTGCACGGTGCTGGGCTGTGAGCACAGGTCCCACTAGAGGACGTGGGGCCCTCATGCCACCCTCATGGAGTCTGTTTCTGACAGTGTGGTCAGAAACATGCACACCAGTAGCTGCTGGAGGTCATGTTGTAGGGCTCTGGCAGTACTCCTCCTGTTCCTCCTCACACAAAGGAGCAGACAGCGGTCCTGCTGCTGGGTTGATGCCCTTCTACGGCCCTGTCCAGTTCTCCTGGTGTAACGGCCGGTCTCCTGGTATCTGGTCTCAACCTGATTGGGCAGCAGGTACGGCCTCATGCTACCAGTAGTGCCAAGGACACTAGCAGAAGACCAAACTAGAGAAGAATCAGTCAGGAAAGATAAGGAGAGAGCAACTGTCTGTGGACACCAGTGTTGGGCAGTAATACGTTATTAGTAATGCATTACAGTAACGCGTTAGTTTTTAAGTTCAGTAACTCAGTTACCGTTACCAAACGGTGCGTTACTCTGTTACTTTTGGCCAGGTTTTAACACGGCACGCAGCATGTAGTATTCCTTCACAAACTAAAGTTCCCTTCCACTAAAACATTTTAGCCCTAAACAATAAAAGATAGTCAAGTCAGAAGGAGGTATATGAACAATTCTTACCAGAGCATCTTAATGAAACACGTCTCTCATCAAGTCACTGTCAACCTGCTGGCCTCACCACAGTGCTGTAACGTTACATTAAGCCGTAGCGCTTCTGTAGATCTTTAGTCCCAGTGATGTGATATCCAGTGACGTGATATCCATTGTTATCCTGAGGAAGCTTTTGTTGTGGACAGACAATGTCTGTGGTGGGCGACAGACTCAACATCATCATGTAGCTCTTCAAATGTTCTCTTGCGAGCGAGTGACTCCATTGTAGAAGACATGTTGCATGTTTCCTGTACCATTCAGTTGTTTTGTCAAGTTGTAGTCCGACAGTCCCTTGGTTAAACTCCATCCTCCAATACAGTTAGCAAATGTTTTGGGCTGCAGGGCTGAGTTTCCCAAAACATGATCCTTTTTAGCAACATTGTCTTCTTGATGGCTTAGAAAACTACACTGCAAAAAAGAAAAGCATCTAGCGCCCTCTAGTGACCCCACTCAGTCACCTACAGCCAGGACACACTCAGAGTATAGATGACACTAGTGCGCGTGTGAATAGTGACAACAGTCTGACCCTGAGTGAGCTTTACATTCTCTGTAATCACTTCCTTTGTGAAGATCCTCTTTGTAGCTGTTTTTAAACTGTCGGATGTCTTTACTCTGATTGATTTCTCCACCCACTGCCTTCCACAAACTCATAGATAAGTTATTTATTGCTTTGACTTGAGCAGTTTTAAAATCCACCAGATCCATACATTTAACTTAATAAACAGGTTATCAGTGTGTTCCCCATATCCAACACTGTGTCACATTCTTGCGGCTCTTTGCTGCAGTATGGAGAACGATTGTAGGGTGGTTTTGTAGGTGTTTCCCCAAACCTCAACACAATAAGTTAAATACGGCGATATCACCCTGACATTAGCACCGCCCTGGTTTCCTCGTCAAAAAGCCAACAAGATTTTTTTAATTGGATTTTGGAGTCTTGCAGAAAAAAAGCAAATAAACAAATGTTTCTGATCCTTCAGGTTTTGTTCAGTCAGATAATCTTCACTGAGGAACTTTATGATTATTGAAGAATTGATTCAATCAGAAGAAGTACAAAGCTAACGTTAGGCTGTAAACAAACTACACCACGGTCACATCACATCACCACCACAGCAGGTTGTAAAGTCATGTTCGCCGTGACGACGTTCTGAGGTCTCGTTTAGACACTTGTTAGAGACACATAAACTGACAGTGGAGTATTTTTACTATCGGTGAGCAGAAGCTGCACATGTCTTCAGCTTGTTTTACCTAATAATGGCAGATATAAACTAGAACAGGAACTGAATTATGATTCAATTATTTGTGTTTTATAGATATTTTTGGCACCTGATGTTATTTATCCAACTTCTTTTCACTTTGTTTTGTTTATATTGTTGACTTTTGTACTGTGTTTTATGTTGTATTTTTTACGGCTACAGTTTGGGTGAAGACAAATCTCCCACTTTGCGGGACAATAAAGTTAATCTTCATCTTGAATCTTGTATATAAATAAAATTTGACTTGGCAGCTTTTAAGTTTTTGAGCATTGTCTCTTTCCAGTTGTTTTTACCAAAAAACAAACTGTGCTTATTTTTATAGTGAATGTTAAATTAATGCGAACCTGCCAATCAGATATCATTTGTAAAATATAATCTGTAGTGAATAAAAAACATTTTAGAGAAAACTTAAGCTTTTAAAATGACAGTATGGCTGCATTATGATTAAAACAATATATATTTTATGTATAAAGTAGCTGAACACTCCAAAACAACAACTTCATAAAAAACATTTTTCATTTCTCTTCAGAGACGTCTGAAAAAGACAAACATGAATTATGTATGGCACATGACGAGCTTTATTTTAGTATTTACTTCATTAGTTTAACTGTATTCTGACAATGTATTTAACAACATGGCTGACGCCTCAAGTTTAGCAAAATTTGGATTTCACAGAAATTGTAAGTCGCATCATTCAGCACTAGCTAAAAACATAAAAAAAAACTTGAATAAATCATCAAACCAAAATGACAAGATGAATGATAAAATGTTGTAAATCACATTTACCTTCAGTCTGAACTGTGTTGTTAAAGATGTTGTGTAACATTAACGGACACTGCGTTCATTAAGAAGACGAACATGAGATCCGACAGTGTTTATCGACTTTATTGTTTCATGAGAGACGAACATGTTTTTCATGTGTAACAGCTGCGACTGAAGTTCCTACATGTTCTGATAAAACTACAAACAGAACTGGATCCTTTAAACATGGAGTTTAATGAACTTGAATTAAGTTGTAGCTGTTTGAATCAATGCAACTGCCTAGCTAGCATCAGAAATAAAAGAGACGACATAAAAACAGAAAATAACTCTTACGCCTCTTCGCTTTTCTCTAGTTCCACTCCGCCTCCCACTTCTCCAGAAAGTCCTGCAGGTTCAGGTTGAAAACGTCGATGCCTTTGGGGGACAGATGGACGCCATCCGCCCGATACAAGCCCGTGTTTGTGCCGCACCTAATGTTGTCATGGGTCAGCGAGGTGCCGCCCAGTTCTGAGATGATGTTCTGAATCCTGCGATTCACTGTGGTCCGGACCAGATCGACTTCGTGATTGTCAGGCGAGTGGCGCCACACCCTCCGAGGGAGGATGTTGGACCACACAAGGACGCACTGCGGGAAGATGCTTCTCATGGACGTCAGGTCCTTTTTGACGGAGGCCAGCAGGTCGGTAGGGCTGTCGGTGCTCAGGTCGTTGCCACCCAGGTGGATGATGAGGACGTCTGGGTTGGGCCAGGTGACCTTCAGCTGGTGGAGCTGGGGCAGCAGCTGGGACCACGTCATGCCCTGGGTGCCCTTCCACCAGATGGCCACCTTGCTGGGGTCCATGCCCAGCTGCATACCTACCTCCGGAGACTTGGCCCGTGACTCGGCCCAGTACACCAGCGAATGACCACAGATCCAAACGTTCTTGGGCTCGCTGGTGACGGGCGTGCCTGGAAATGTAACAAATTACATTTCTAAGTTACAAAGCTGTAAAATGTTTTTGCACCAGCTGATTCCAAAACTGTCTCTCGCACTGAAGGACTGTACGTTAACTCTCAGGCTGGTTTCACAGAGATCTGCTAAACTGGTCACAGAATTTGTTTTCAATGTAAAAAAACAACTGAACAAATATAAAAAATGTTCTTTCAGGACATCCACTGAAACCGGAGGAAAAACGACAGACGTCCACTGCGCTACGAGGTCTCACTGTTGGACCAAAGCAAGCTAATCTTTGTGAAACCAGCCGCAGACTTTTACCGGTAAAATCTCCCTATACGAACCAATAACTCCATACTACATAATCAACCTGTTGGAAGCTGTTTCTATCAAATACCTGTATGCTGATTTTGTGCTGTATCACTTCATAAAATCAGAAGCAACATCGTCTTGAATAAAGCTTCTAGCTCAACACATCAATTATTTCACTGACTCAAGTAACTGGATCAGATAATAATCAATTTTATTCTTTACAGTTTAAACTTTCTCATGTAGCGAAAACCCAAAATGTACTAATCTAAAGAGGATCTAATGATGAACAGACAAATGTCTGCGGTAAATGTATCTGCAGTTTTTATTGTTGTGACTTTAGTAATGAGTCATTTTAGACGGTTGTGTGCCTTTTTTTTAGAAAGGAAAAAAAATCTCAGCATGATCAATTAGTATAATCAAAAGACCAAAACGATCACCTACCTTCACGTCAAGACAACAAATATTGCCATTCTGCAATGTTTAACTTTTCTTTTCCATTTCAAGCTCCTCTGAGTCTCTTCAAAATAAAACACTTACCCTCACAGTGAACAACTTTTATCTGAGGGTTTATATGGCGTCCCTAGCTAACTGCTGAGTTCACGTACAACACCCATTTGTCAAAGCTGACTGAGTATGTGAAATAAAACATGCAACAAACTGCCTACTAAAAAACCCATTTTATCTTATCATTAAAACCTTCATATTCCACTATAATACTTTTATACTAACAAACGTTGTCTTACTCCAAAACTTTTCTTCCGACGGTCTGAATTTCATCCAAAGTCCAGTATTTCATTTAGAGAAAGGAAATGGAATTAAATATTAGACATGAAAATCATTCTGTGATGTCTCCAGTAAAAACAGACTTAACTATGAATGTATTTTGGGTTGAAAGAAGTCTTGTAGATTTCAAATGTTGTATATCACTGAAATATAATTGATAATGTTGGTAATAATTATCAAACTGTAAAGACTCACTGCATTGGGAGGCTGGTGATGGACTGATGGGTGGCTGAAAAGTTGATTAAATGGCCCATCTATCTGTAACATTTAAAAAATAATCTTACACCTTTTTTATTAGGTTATTTATCATTTTCCATTTCTGTTCACTGACTCCATACTGGACCTCCTTGTCTCGACCTCAGTCTGATCTAAACTGGTAGTCTGGCTGTTTGTCCTGTGACGGCCACAGGACCGTGACATGTAAGCAGGAGTTACCTGAGCAGCACATGTAAAAGCAAAGATGAGACTCGCTGTGTGATCAAGGCGGATTTAAATGCACAGAAGTGAGAGGAATGACGGATGGCCTACTGACGTTTGGATGATCGAACTGAGTTCAAACATCGACTGAGACACGACAGTCGGAGTTTGTGCTGATTCAGACTGAAACAAAAGCAAAAAATAGACTAAAAACATAATCTGGGTGACGTCCTTGAGCCCAACGATACCTCAAATACCTGTTAGCATTGTATTCTGAATTATAAACCATCGAAACATGTTATGAACAGGAATAATGACCTAGCAAAGAACCTCCTGAATCGTGGTCTCATTCAAAATTAATAGTACCTGAGTCACTGACTCAAAACTTAAACGTAAATAACGAACTACTAAAGATAACAATAATGATACAATGCTATAGGCTCTCTATGTTAGCTCCCTGAGCTAACATTAGCTCTCAAACTGAAATGACAGGTTAGTTAAAAGCCCGTAATTTCAAGGGTCCCATTTACAGGTACTGTAGTTAAAAATACGTACGTGTTACACTTGTTAAATTAACTTATTAAAACGTGGACAAATTTGGCCTGTGGAGGCTGCAAATTACTTTATAGATTTTGGTAAAGAATAATCACCACTACATGTAAAAGTGGCGCCACAGTCACTTAGAGTTACGGAGTTACTTACCATACCGATGACAGACTACAGTGAGTCGTGCCTCAAACTGCCAAAGCTAACGATATCCATCTGACACCTAAGTGATGTTAAACTTACAGCGTTAGCTTCCTGAGCTAGCGTAGGTCGTTCTTTCACAGACTGAAAAGAAAAGGGAATTCACAGCCCAGAATCCAAAAAATTAATACGCTTAAAATACTCATGTGATATGCTAACTTTACCGTAAAGTAAACCTATTTAGCTTGGATGAGATTCTTCGTAATATTACTTAAAGCATATGCCCATGATGGAATAGCTACCATTAAATACTTGACCCCAGTGGTAAAATCTCTCTACGTTAGCTTCCTGAGCTAACATTAGCTTCAAACTGAAACGACAAGCTAGTTCACAGATCAGAATCCAAAAGGTCCCAATTTACAGTTATTACGTTTAGAAGGTCATTTAGTTTGATACATATGGGAAATGCCTGAGCTACACTTATACAATTTTGGACAAAATTAGCTTGGACACGATGCTACAAAACGTCACTCAACATGTTGTTAATTTTGACCATATCATTCAAAGCAGGTGTAGGTATTGATTTGATCACTTACTGTATAACGTCAATGTCATAGTTAACGATATCTGACCAACGACCCGGACATGAGGGTGAAAGCTCTTGCTTGCTTCCTGAGCTAATGTTAACCTCAGACTGCAAGGACAAGCTAGTTCAAAGCTCAGGATACAAAAGGTCCTAATTTACAGTTATAGCGTTTAGAAGGTTATTGGGTTTGATAGACTTTGGCTAGACTTTACCAAAAGTAGCTTGGACACGATGCTACAGTAACGTCACATATTCTTAGTAATGACCATTTACTGGTTGTAGACACAGAGTTGATCACTTACTGTGTTATCAATAATATCAAAGTTAACAATATCTGACCGACGCCTGTACATGGCGATGAAAGCGCTCAACTTTGCTTCCTGAGCTAACATCAGCTTCAGACTAAAAGGACAAGCTAGTTCACAGCTCAGGATACAAAGGTCCCAGTTTACAGTTATAATGTTGAGAAGGTAATATAGGTTGATGTGTAACGTCACTCATCATATTCTTCATACTGACCATATCTTTCAAAAGTAGTATTTACTGGTTGCAGATACAAAGTTACTTACTGTGTTAATGATTTTGTCAAAGTTAAAGATATCTCACCAACGACCCAAACATGAGGTTGAAAGCTCTCGACGTTAGCTTCCTGAGCTAACGTTAGTGTCATAGATTGGAAGCTACATCACCAGTGATTGCTGACTTAATCTGATGGATAAAAATAAGAAACCTGTCTACAGTTTCAAAATGTCTTCAGTGATGTGGAAATGTCTTCAGACATGCCATCCTTACCTCAGGGACTCGGTCATGACTCCGCCGCTCAACATTATTCTGACGACTCTAATCTGGCCTTGCATTAATCAACTCGGTGACGTGGACTTGGGCTCAAACTGAAGGCTGAAACTCAACTTGGACTCGAGGTTTGGTGACTGGACTACAATACTGCTAACAAATACCAACGGAGTTGAATCGTAGTCTTGATAATGGATATCCAAACATGTACAACACTAACTTCTGTCACTGCAAAGGAATCAGGAAGGCTTTACTTTTCATGGCCACGATGACGAGGAGTCTTCTGGATCTTCTGTTAAAATGTCACATTTCTGGATATCCTGAAATCACAGCTACACTACTGACTTGACTTACCCTTAACAGCTTTACTGTGACCTGGCTCAGACTCTGTAGAAGTGGGTAACCGCTGACCGATGAGTGTAACAGTAATTACTCTGGAAACGGAATATCCAAACCTACTGAAACTACCCTGCTTGAAAAGTAGTAGAGTAATTACATGTCTAGCTAACTACCAGGACTGGGTGTCATATAGGGCTGCCACGATTTGTCAATTAATCGATGACTAATCGACTATTAAAATAATCGGTGACTATTTTAGTTGTCGACTAATCGGTTTGAGTCATTTTTCATAGAAAAGTACTATAAAAGTGCCCCAAAATACTCTTACTGCTGCTTCTTGCGTTCAGATATTGTCAGCTTTACACACTCTCCTGTGACAGTGAACTAAAACCCTTTAGCGTGAGTATGAAACAAGACATTAGATGACATAATTTTGGGGTTTGGGCGAGACAGACCAACATTTTTCAACATTTTAACACATTTTTCGATGAAATGATTAGTCGACTAATCGAAGAAATAATCGACAGATTAGTCGACAATGAAAATAATCATTAGTGGCAGCCCTAGTGTCATACCTTCAACATTTTTTATTAATGCCCAAAATGTTTTTATAAAGTACTGAAAACTGTCAGGTACCTTTGATCAATTTCATAGTTTAGTTTACTTAAACCTGAACCAAGTATCAGAAAATACAGTGTCGGTATCAGGACTGAAACTCATATTGCATCTGCACTGGCATCTAGAAATTTCAAACAGTATTTTACCTTTCTAAATACACGTCTATCTGAACCCTTCATGATCTAGATACCAATGGTGTCACCATATGAAGAGGAAAAAGATGTTACTTTGTGGAGTTGAGATTGCAGTTGGCTTCTTTTCTTGATCGCTGGGGCGAGCCACTAGGCTCAGCTAACGAGCGCGGCAGATGAATGACAGAGGTTTGTAGCGCTGCAATGCATGTTAAGGCTAGGTAACCTCAAGACAGTTTTATGGCTCCATGTCGAGGTGTAGCGGTATCTATGCGCGGGAGCTCTGTTACTACGTCAGAAGTTCTGCTGTAGCTGACTGCAGCTTCTTAATAATGCAACCACACGTTTGTTGACCTGGGAGAGCACAAGAAAGGCCATGTCCTAGACAAACCTTCTTGCTTTAACTGTTGATCTCTATCACAGAGTGAATAAAAAAAAGATACATCATAATAATGCACGAGACATTAGTGTAGCTTCGACCGCTGAGTGAAATCCTGTGCTGAATTGTAAAGCACTTCCTACCTTGTGGGAATCGACGGTGAGACTGCAAGACCACCTCAGCTGAGAGGTAGAAACCGCACTAGACTGGTGTCTACCACAAGGCCTAATGGGGTATTTAGGCCTTCTTAATCATAGTTAGATCCAAACGGAGCTCGGTGATACTTCGATCATGTTAGCTTCTTAACATTTCTACGGTAACTCCAGAGATGTGGTTACTCAAGTAACAGAGTAACCACATCTGAGAGGTAGAAATCTATTTTAACTTGCTCAAAATACCTGTCTAGTCACAGAAGAAAACAGCGTGTTCATCTAAATAGCATGCAGCTGTTACTTAATGTCGAGCACGCCAAGAACATAACCTTACACCGATCAGTCAAAACGTTAAAACCTCTGGCAGGTGAAGTGAAGTGCACCATGCCATACTGTGAAAACTGCACAGGAATGGCAAGAGGAATATAACAAAAAGCTCAAGACATCCCCCTGACCTCCAATTCCCTAGATCCCAATCTGATCCAACATTCATGGGGTGTGCCATGATGCCACCTAACAACCCACAGGACTCAAAGGATTGGCCACCAACACCCTGGTGCCAGACAATGCGGAACAACCCCAGAGTTCCTCTGCCTATGCTTTAACAGGTCAGAGCCATGTTTGATCCACGGAGGCCTGACTCAGGATCAGCAGTACCTCTGGGGTCCCAGCACATCCCATGAATGCTTGGTCTGATTGGGATCTGGAGAATTTGAAGGTGAGGTCTGTCCCGTTCCTTGGGTGATTCTTGAGCAGATTTTCATGGTGTTGCTCTGAGGGGGCCACTGCCATCGAAGTGCCGCTGCCAAGAGTGATGGTACTTGGTCTGCAATAGTGTTTGGGTGGGTGGAGTATGTCAAATCCAAATGAATGCCAGGACCAACAGTTTCCCAGAGGAACATCGAATTGTAATGAAACTATCAATGTAATTCACTTCATCTGGGTTTTAATGTTTCGGCTGAAAAGTGCTTACATCACATAATCCTGTAATTCAAAGGTTGGTTGTTATATTGTATGTATGTAACTGAATAAGATCTGATACCTGGGGGGTTTGGTGGGACATCCTTCCACTCTCCACTCTGTTTCCTGCGAGCTAGCCAATCTTTGTATTGCTGCTCCCTCTTTTCCAAAACCCTCTGGTTGTACAAATCCAGCTGCAACACAAACACACATACAAAAGCTTTATCCTACACAGCTGAACATAACGGTCTTTCAGTACTGTATGTCAAGACTACCTGGGAATACATGCACATGAGAAAACTAAACAACTTTGATGACTGACAGCAGATACAAATTCTTCACCACATTCTCCAAAGACAAAAAATACTTTGTGGGAACTGTACTTCAGCAGCTTTAAAGTGCCCCTTTCAATTTGTGTCAAAAATCACACCCTTCTTATCAAAACTCTTCCTAGTGAGTTCTCTTACGTTTGCTTCTTGAGTACTTGTTTTCTTGTACTTTAGTAAAAGATGTCACTACAGTAGTACCATACCTTTTCCTTCTGCTTGATCTTTATGTCCTCCTCTGTCTCCACTGAGGTCTGATGACTGGAGGCTGATGGAGAGACAGTGGGTAAACTGAACTGAACTGATTTGACTGGTTTGGCTGGTGGCTGCACAGCCAGAGATTTCACCGTCTCTATGACCTTCAGGCACCTGGCCACTGTCGTAGAGATGGTTGATTCATTATCATTTGAGGGACTTGAGGCTGCAGGTGTCGATGATGGTGGTGGTGGTGATACTGCGGCAGCAGTGGTTAAAGGCTGCAAAGGACTGGAAGAGTTAAGGGGTGGAGCTGCAGGAGGCTGGCCAGCGAAAGAAAAGGCTGTATGGCTGGAGGGTGGAGCAAAAGGAGGTTGTCCGGGAGGGCGCCGGGGTGGAGGCCCAGGAGGAGGTCCTGGAGGCTGTCCAGGACGCCGTGGAGGAGGTCCAGGGGGAGGTCCTGCAGGAAGTCCAACTCGTGGTGGCTGACCAGCTGCAGGAGGAGCTGGTGCACCCATGCTGGAGCCCTGTGCTGGAGGAATCTGGGTAGTGACTCCAAGGGGCCAGTTCAGTGGTGGAGATGGATGTTGGTAGTGGGTAGGCGGAGGCCCAGGAGGAGGTTTCGGAGGAGGAGCGGTGGAGGGTGTGCTCCCCATTGTCTTGGTGAGACTCTGCAGCTGTTGTGCCTTCTTGAGTGCCTCCAACTCCTGTTGGTCCAGGAATCCTTCATACTCTGAGACAGCTTTAGATCTGCTGAGTGGCTCTAAACTGGAGGACCTGGCAGAGGAGGGGGAATGGATGTGTTCTGATTCAACCGAACCGGTTCTACTCGTCTCCCTTTCTGTGGATGAGGACTTTGGGCTGTAGATTTTCTCTTGGGCTCTGCTGGCCAGTTTGGACATATCTCCTGTACTCAGCTTCAGGCCAATCGTACGGAGCAGACTTTGAATCTTGTCGTAGGGTTCTGTCTTGATCTTTGGTTCCTCTATTGTTCTTTCTACTGAGGATCTTTTAGGGCTTAGCTCTGTCTTTATCGCTTCTAGAGCAAGACTGCTGCTGGGCTGCTCTTGAGCCAGTCCCACAATCCGAGAGAAACCCCTGCCATCCTGAAGTGCCCGCTCATGAGGCAGAAGGTCATCATTCACAAGAACAGGTTCTGCTTCCTTCTCAGCATCCACCTTTTTATTAAGCATGTCAAGGAAGCGATCGAGGGGTGGTTTCACAGTTGGAGGTGCCTGGTGTGGTATTGTGGTCTTCAGTTTGGGAGATGGGCTTCTAGGAGGAGGTTCTGTGGGAGAAGGAGGTCTGAAATGGGGCTGGGGAGATGAAGTGGCAGCAGTATGCATCAACGAAGGTTGGGTAGAAGCAGCATGAACTTGGCCGGGCTGGGACGAAGGTGAGGGACCATGGGGTTCTGGAGATTGGCTCCGTCTGACAGAGCGATACGGATCATCATAAGGTCGGTCCGCATAAGCTGGATCATAGTAGCGATCGTCATAGGGTTCATCATAAACATCGTAGCGATCAGTGTAACGTTGGCTGGCAGACGGAGGGCCACTATAGGAAGGTTCACCATAGAGACGACTTTCATAAGGGCGGTCACTGTAGGGACGTTCCCCATACGGGCAATCGGGGTAGGAACGACTGGCATATGGATCACTGTAGTGGTCACTGTAGCGTCGATCTTGGTAAGGACTGTATGGCCGGTCATAATATGGATCGTCATAGGGCTGAGGACGATGGTGGTAATCAGGTCCATCTGGTCGTTTCTTCAGGATGGACCGGACTGGTTTGTACTCAGTGAGTGGGACAGTGATCCTGCCGTGGTCATAGTCTATGCATGTTCTCTGTCCAGGGTCCACCAGTGACTTCTTGTAGGCAATCATGTCGTTCAGCTCCTCCAGCTCCCGCTTCTTCCTTGCAAGCTCGTCATCCACAACTCCACCACGTCTGAGAGGAGGGCTTAACTCCCTCCTCCTCTTGTGACTTTCTTCGCGGTCTATGCTGATTTTGCTCCTCCTCTTGATGTTCTTGGTCCTCTCCCTGCTCCTCTCCCTGCTCCTGCTGCGGCTCTTGCTGCGACTCCTGCTGGAGCTCTTGCTTCGGCTGCGACTCCTGCTCTTAGTGCGGCTCTTGGTGGGCTTCCTCAGCCTCTCTTGGCTTTGGCTTCGCCTGAACCTGCTGCTTTTACGGTCACGGTCAATGCTGGGACTGCGTCTCTTTTTGGGTACACGTCCAAACTGATCTCTTGGCGGACTCTTGCTCCTACTTTTACTCCTACTTCTGGCCCTACTCCTACTTTTGCTCCTACTTCTGCTCCTGCTCCTACTTCTGCTCCTGCCATATCTACGGCGACTGGCACAGTAGTCTCTTCTGCTGACGCTGGTCTTACTGTCCTGCGCTCTAAGATTTTTCACCACCGCCTTCAGCTTGTCTGTCTCGGGTTTTAATTTTCTGAAATGTCAGAGGGAAAAAGACACATCAGACACGACAGGCTCATTAGAACAATTTTACAGAATCTGTTCTTCTACACAGCCTGTACATCAATACCTCATTAGGTTATTAATGTAACTTAGGTCTTTATTTACATATTATAGGTAAACACTTGAATTACGTAACATCTCTCTGGAAACATATTAGACCATCCATGTCTTTCTTTACTGCATACCTGATCAAGTTCCAACTTAAAAAAAACCTACTCATTACTCACTCAGTGTCTTCTGAAGCTTTTGCCAGCTTGATGGTCATCTGACAACAATAAGAGTATGACATTAGAAAAAGATCTCTGCCAACATCCTGTGACAACAATGCCTTAAAATTTGTTAGAATAATTCACCCACAAAATGTCACTGGTTTCATGAGTATCGGAAAAGTCCCCTGGCCACTAGGCTAATTTATACAGTGTAAAATGCCATAGGGTTGTGCTAAAAACATTAGCATGTTGTATTTGTTGAGAAAATGTGTCCAGATAAAGACAAGTGTTTGTCTCTAGCTCCTTTTACACTGCCAGATTTTCAGCGAATGTTGGGGCGTTTTGCCGGCAAGCTGCGAGCGTTTAGACACACAGAGGCGGACTGGCGAGTTGATCCGAGGTGCCCAATTTTCTGCCTCGTAGGGTAGACATATTGGTGGAACCCTTTTTAGTTTAAACAGACCGAGGCGGCCTGTGGAAGACTTGTGAGAGGGGCTGTTGATGACTTGTGGGAGGAGCTGTTGATGACTTGTGGGAGGAGCTGTTGATAAACAGGAAACAGCTGATAGCAGGAATTAGCGAACAGCTAGTAGCAAGAGGGAAACACAAACCTGACAGACACTGTAAAGATGAGCAACTGGGGAGACAAGGAATTGCGCGCCCTCCTTGTCCTCGCAAACGAAAAGGCCATTAACCGTCAGATGACGGGGACGGTGAAGGACGGGCCGACTTACGAGAGAATCGCCGAAGGACTGACCAGCCGCGGCTTCCCTCCCACGTCACTGTTTACGTCACACGCTGAGCTACACGTTTTGTTACTTGCTCACGCCCCCCATTGCCCCGAAAAAGGCACATTCTGTATAAACAAAAGTAGGTAGTGGCCTAAAGATTACCTTTAGTTTTAGCACCATATACCTAGGTACCATGCCAGCAGGCCTGGAAAAACATGACCAATATTTGCTGCAAATATTACTGGTGAGCTGTAAAAAATCTATAACCAGGAAATGGCTGAGTACAGAGCCCCCAACAGTAGCTGAATGGATTGAAATAGTTAAAGAAATTCACACTATGGAAAAAATTACCCTCTCTCTAAGATGTGCTGTTCGAAAATATGAGAAATGTTGGAAGAAATGGAAGCAGTATCTTGACCTCTTATAGACTCTCTCCTACTTATAATGAACTTTGTTTAATATCACTTTTACTATATTGTGGTTGTAACTTATGTTTGAGTTGGTAACCTGTAACCCATTTATTTTATTTTGTTTACTTGAATTACCTTTTACAATTCACCACATGTGGAGACTGAATGTCAAATTTATTCACCCGACTCCTGATGACCCTGTCTGTTGTCTGTTGTGTTATACTTGTTTTGTTTGTACTGTTTACTAAAACGAAATTATAATAAAAAAGAAAAAAAAAAAAAAAAAAAAAAGTAGGTAGGCGGCATTTTGCTGCACTCCCCGATTTTGCAAATTTTCACAACTCCTGTCTAAAAAGGGCTTGTGAGACAAAATGCTGCAAGTTATAGTGAAGCTGATTTGTGTTTGAAACTGTCTCTAATAAACCATGTTTAATGTGTGTTCAATGTGTGTTTGTGTGTTTAATGTGTGTTTCTTTAATATACGTTTATGAGTTTGTGTATTTTAAATCAACTAAACTTTACGGCACTTCGCAGAACCCTACGCTGCCCACTAGTGTTTTAGAGGTGTAACTGCAGAGTGACACAGACACACCACTGCACAGGTATTAATGTTCACAGCAATGTAGGGTCTGCTGCACAAGTAAAAATCCTGCTAAACCCGAAGTGAGTAACTGATATTCATTTTGTGGTTGAAGTATTCCTTTAAATTCACAGAGAACTGGTAAATTAAAATATAAAATCAATGTACAGTTTTACATGAGACGGTGAAATCATTCATTAATATTTATTAAACCTCACTGAAATTACTTCAAAGGTAATGTTGGGCACATTTTTAGCACACAACATGTGAAAATAACCAAATACAAATTCTATACTATTGAAAGAGTTTAAAGTTGACGAAATAACTGAATCAACACAGATGAGTTAGCTCTTCATTTTGTCTCGCATCATAACTATAAATATAACTACAGCCGTCCTCACCTTCCCTTTGGTTGCACCGACTCCTCCCAACTTCCGAACAGGGAAGAAAACGCTCTCGGTGAAACGTTTTATCCTGATGGCTTGGTTCCCGCCCTCTGCCGTCTCATGCTTGGAGAAACAATGACAGACACATTATACAAACCAGGACGCCATGACCATGACCAGTGTTTAACCTTTAGAGTGTTTGATCTGACACGTCAGACTATCTGAGACCAACTCTACGAACTCTCAGCTCGAACTGTTCAGGGCAAAGTTTAAGGTTTGTTCACTTTGAAAGATTGTTCTTTAAGTAAATGATAAAAACCAGTGTCACAGCGAGGCTTTAAGTCCAGACCAGAGTAAATTCTATATTTTTTAAGACTTCTGAAACAGAAGTTCGGAGGTTAACCCTCTATGTAATTATGTTCCAGACAACTGATAGATAGATCAATAGATAGATAGCATTTATTATCCCATGGGGAAATTTGTTTTCATAAACTGTCACAACATTTGGGTACACAAAAACACCACCAACAAACACCACCAAACATTCAACAACATATCAATACACACACAATGCACAAACACCACCAGACATGAACAACCGACACATATATCACACTCAGGAGGGCTGGGTCCATATGAGGTTATTGGGGGAGGTTAAGTGCAGAGATGGAAGACGGGACAAAGCTCTTGTTGAAACGCGCTCGTCTCCATCTCAGGGTCCTGTATTTAAACTGAAAGCTTTCAACATGGATAACACCAACTCAGAACACAGTTCTTACCTGATATTAAAATTTCATTTGGTAAAACTCTGAATGTTGTGATGAGACAAACAATAAAATCTTGACATCAGTGGTTGATGGTGGTTCTGACTCGCGCAGCCACAAGTCCTGGTGGGTCTGGTTATGAATGTCTAAAACTAATTAAGCCCCTCAGCCATCGGAAAAATGCCCAGCTGAAGGACGAGGATGAGGAAAAAGTTGGACTCACCGGGACGACACTGAACTCGACCTTCTCGTTCAGCTCCAGTCTCTTCTTCTCGATCACCTCGGACATGTGGAAGTACAGCTGAGGGTTCTGTGTGCACTTGATGAGCCCGGAGTCCATGCCAAACTCGATGACGATGCCCTGGTTGGAGAAACACATAAGAAACATTAAGACACGTCAGAGGGTTCGGCTGGGTACCGTTTGTGAAGAGACGATCTGGGTGAAAGACGTACGTGTCGGCGTTGTTCAATGGACTCTTCGAAGGAGTCGGGGAGAATTTCCACAAAAGTCGCTCGTTCCTCTTTGGTCCCTTGATGCGTGGCGATGTTGAAACGCACCTTCACAGAAAAGACACGGATCAGATTTAACTTTTATAGAGACAAAATGCAGCTTCCTGAAACTGGCAGTCATGTCAGCTACTGAAGGTGGCAGTTCACACTGTAAATACAAAAACTCCATTTATGATATAAATAAAAAAAAAATTTTGTTTTTTAAAAAGCCTCAAAATGAGCCTTCTTTAAAATAACAGCAGATGTGCGGCTGAACAGTTTTATCCGTTCGTCTAACATAAGTTTGTCCATCAGTGTCCTTTTTTTTTTTTTTTTATACATTGCAACACTTTTTTTGTTGCTAACATTTCTGTTACGTACTGTTTCGTTTTATCATACTAACTTTTTCATGCTAACATATTTTTATGCCAGTGTTTTTAAGGCTTACATTCATGCTATCATTTCTTTTCTCATGCTAACTCTTTTTAAACTACCGTTCATTTTTCAAGCTGTTTCTTTTTCATGTTGTCATTTTCTTCACCGCTTTAGCCCCTTTTCCACCGCAGGAACTCATTTCAATCATCATTTGTTTTTCATCATTTTAGGATTCTAAAAAACCTTGGCGCATTTCCACCGAAATTACCCGGGGGAAAAACTTTCCCTCAACCCCAAACTTTCTCTGAAAAAAGTACCTAGTCGGGGGGGGGGGGGGGGGGGGGGGGGGGAGGACTTTTCAGATTACCCGGTGTTCTTGAGGGGCGGGGCTGTGGGCTGAAGAACGCTGATTGGTGGAACACACACTTGCAGCGTTCAGCAGCATGTAGACAGTGATATTCAATAGGCTCCGCCCACAGTCTCTCATCTGCCATCACTAACGTTATGTCTTACACAAGGACAGCATGCTAGTTCAGCTGATAGTGAATTGTTCCTAATGAGCTCAAGTGACAGCTGTCTGTGGAGACTAACTTAGTTTGACATTTACCTTACAATTCTTTACACTGAGCTGCTGGCTGAGATAAACAGCCCCAACTCTCTACACCAGCACGTAACCAGCCAATGAGCTGGCGGAGCCAAATACAGGACACACGCCGAATCATCTATATGGGCTGAAATATGTGCCTCCAGAAAGTGAATTTGAATCATTTATATTTCAAATTTGAATTTCTAAACTTGAATCATTGCATTGAAAAACTGAATCTAAATAGTATGATTTGAAATTGAATTTATTTCTATATATCTTCAAATTCAGTTCTCACAATTCAATTTCAATTTGCTGTGACAGACATCCGTGTAGTTTAGGGATGAAGGAAGAGCAATTGAGCGCAGGTACACAGGATCGGGGTGAAGTGGTGCACATGACTCGTGCTATGGACGGACGGACAGCCAAGTATCTAAAACAGGTAGCTAATACATCTGGCTACATCTTTCCCACATCAAATATCCGTGATCACCTTGACCCGTGTGCGGAAAAGCGCACACAATTCCGTGTCCTGTCTGATTGTATGTGGGGTTTCTCTTCATGTCAGCATGTTAAGCTTGTGTTTTCGGTCTCTGGAGACACTCCAATAAATTCGCCTATACAGTATTGCACCAAATTGGCCTTTGTTTTACTGTGTTTCATACACCGGACCCCTTGGTTATCTTCTAGAAATGAGCTTGAAATTAATTTATTTTCTGTGAAGTTAAACACATGACCAATGATAATTAAACGTCCGCTCGCTGTCCATAGTGCTGAAATATGCGCTGAAATAGGTCCGATGTTTTCACTGCTCTCACCAAGTCGTGCATTACATGCAGACATGAGGTATTATGAATGTGAGAAACAGCTTCATGTCCTTTGAAACGGTTTTCAATAGCATAGTATGTACCTCTGACAGGTCAAAGACCAAAGTGAAGTTTTATATAAGTTCATATTTTTGAAACCCCACCATCAGTAGCTCTGTGACGTCATGTCATATTGCCATACCTCAGGTTCTGCTGAAACGACGCCCCTGATTCATGTCAAATAGAGGATAAACCAAGAACATGAACTACAGATCACCTATAAAACATTTTAATAAATTAATCTATCATAATTAAAACAACTGGAGACTGAGAACAAACTGATATATGGGTCTGATCACTTTAATGAATTGACATCATTCCAGACAGGATGTGATGTGTCTGTGACTTCCTGTACGGACTGAAGGCTGCTGGAAACTGTCCGACTTCACCACAGCTTTTTGTCACAATTTCAAATTATACTATTCAGATTCAGTTTTTCAATGCAATGATTCAAGTTTAGAAATTCAAATTCAAATATAAATGATTCAAATTCACTTTCTGGAGGCACATATTTCAGCCCATACATCTACGTCATCACACTAATTTGAATGAATTTTCTGGAACTTTGAGGTGCGGTGGAAACAAACCACACACATTTCCAGGAATTCTTTTACCCAGGTAAATTAAATCCTGGAAATGTTGTGGAAAAGGGGCTTTTGATGCTAATGTTTCTTTTTTCATTCTGATTCTATTTTCACACTAATTTTTTTTTAATGCCTTTGTGTTTTTATGCTATTAGTTTATATGCTATTGTTTCATTTCTCATGTTCATGTTTTATTAATGTTGTACTGTATGTATGGATGAATGGATGTCAACTCACTGCAAAACCAATCCACCTACATGTATGAATAAAGTAATCTAACCTAACCTCTTATTTTCATGCTAGTGATTTATTTATTCTACGGTTTCCTGTTTTCATTCTAAAGATTCACTCTTTTGTCCTGATGTTTTATTTTTATTCTTATTTACCTGAGTGTGTATCACTTTTACCTGGAGAGCTAACTGTGTATCCTGTGTTAGCATTAGCACTGCTGCCAGCTGCCATGTCTCACTGGAATATATCACGTTCACTCTGTCATCACAAAATCTATGAGGATGAACTCGACTCTCGTGCGTGTCGACCTTTAACAGTAACTTTACTGCTGAGCACATTTTTTCCTCAACACTGACAGACATGATGTCGTAGAGAAACGTTTTCGGCCCTCCAGCCGTCTGTAATTATCCTTTTATAATTTTGGTCACACCTCATCTCCTCTCCAATAATCAATTAATTGATGAGTCGTTCTCTGACCTTGTCTCCGTCCAGCATGGTGGCGGTGGTCAGCAGGTCGTTGGGACCGAAGGGAAGCTGCTTCTGTTGACCGTCGATGGTCATCACTAGTCGACCCATCTCTGGGTCAGGTTTTCTCCCAGCTGCTGTTTCAGCCGACTGGTTCTTCTTCACCTCCTCATCCTCAGGCTTCTTCTTTCCTTCCTGTCCTCCGTCTCCTTCAGGTATGTCCTCCTTCTCTTCCTTCTGGTCATCATCCATTTTCTCAACTTTGATTTTAACCTGCAGGAAAAAAAAATACAGATTTAGTTTATGAAATAAATGATGTCACAAACTTATTTTTTTTGCAGTATTTCCTCCGTACCTGTCCAGGGAGCGTTTCTCCTCCTCCTCCTCCTCCTGGCTCCTCCTTGTTCGCCTCAGGCTCCTTCTTGATCTCTTTACGTGGATATTTGGAGACGGCTTTGAGGACGGTGCCTTCGAATCGCTCCTTGCTGATCTCGTCCATCGTGTCCGGGTTCCTCACCTTGAAGCCAAGCGGCGTCCACTGCAGGACGACAAGAAGCAGTCAGAAAGACGGCGTGCACAGATGATTGGTTTAATGTGCGTAATGATATTATTGTGATGAAATAAATAATGAGTCTGGATTTTGTTTATAAAAATATTTAGGACATACTTTTAGGTGAATTCAGTTATTAAACGACTGTTTGATCAGAGGAACTAAAATAAATAAATTACTATAATAAACCCAAAAATCAAATAATGAGAAAAGAGCTAAAATAAACTAAGAGTTAAAATACACTAAGAACTATTAGAACTAAAATAAATAAAAAAACTATATTTAAAAAAATACAATGAAACAAAACTTAAAAAATTAAAATAAAAAAAAAACAGACAGCATCTTTTCCTAAATACATCACGATGAAAATAATGTGTGTTGCACAGGGTAGTGTCCACAGCAAAATCAGACTATCAGCGTTTACATAGGTTACTTAGTGGCTGTGCAATCTTTGCAATAAGCTTCTGCCACCGGTGCTGAAATTTCTGCTGAAAAAATATTTTGTTTGGAGACAAGTGAAAAACGGCTTAGCCAAAGAAAAGGAGCTCCTCTGTGTGAGGAGGCAAAGAAGAGCAAAAAGGAGAGTGATAAAAGAAGAGGAAAAACAAGAGTAAACCTCAGTCAGGCGTTCAAGAGATGGAGGGAGCTCCGTGACCAAAGAGGCTTCAAAACCCATGTCCAGCTAGCTTTCTTTCTAATGGATCAGTAAGTAACATGGCTAAATGTTAGCTAGACCAGAGAGGACTGTACTGTACTGGCTGCTAGTTCATTCCTAGCTGGCCAGCATCGCAAATCGCCGCAACCAGGGAGCGGGTAGCGAGTGTTGGTCGGCTGACATCCTGGTTGCCATTCTACGGCAGCCCTCGGACAGTGATGCCCCCCTCCCTTCCTTCTGCTCTCTTCTCACGGAAGCAGCTATCCACGCACATCGCCCAGCTAAGTTACGCCCAGCTAAGTGAACACTGGACTTTGTTTCCCATTCAATTTGAGCTACAAGCGGCCGCATGGTTTCCATACGGTAGCGTTTATTCTAGAATGGGGACTGTTTACATGCATATTGGTATAATTCACTGTGTCTGCTGTTGTTTGTACTGACACTGTACATATTGGTGTCATTTACTGTGAGCTGTTTGTACTGGTGCTGTGCATTCTGCTATAATTATTTGCATTACTATTTGTTTTTTCTTCAGATAAATCTGATAATTGTTGCTCGGTCTCTTTACTCATTTATTTAGCAGAGTGTCCACACACCTTCTCATTCTACATATACATAGAAGTATACTGGTGGCTTTACAGCCTACATTTGATTCATTATCTCTGATCTTCTCTGGAGCCTTTGTGCTCCACTATCTCTCAGGTTAACTCGTATTGCAGCGGTGCCTGGATAGTGTGACGTGTGTGGTTGTGCTGCTGCCGTGGTCCTGCCAGATGCCTCCTGCTGCTGCTGCTGCCATCATTAATCATTAGTCATACTTCTACTGCTATTATAGACATATGATATTATCATACATGTAGACTGCCTGATACTAATATATACTTTAAACATATTGTACCACAGTAGCCAGAACTATAACGACAGTATTATTACTTTCATGAATGTTGTTGTAAGCTACTGTCATTACCGAGGATGTCATACAGATTACTGTATTGTGTCATACAGATTACTGTTAATTTGTTATGCTGATCTGTTCTGTACGACATCTACTGCACGTCTGTCCGTCCTGGAAGAGGGATCCCTCCTCAGTTGCTCTTCCTGAGGTTTCTACCATTTTTTTCCCCCGGTAAAGGGGTTTTTTTGGGGAGTTTTTCCTTATCCGCTGTGAGGGTCTAAAGGACAGAGGGATGTCGTATGCTGTAAAGCCCTGTGAGGCAAATTGTATTTGTGATATTGGGCTTTATAAATAAAATTGATTGATTGATTTGATCCCCACGCTCAGTTTGGTCGTTGCCACAGTGCGATGCAACACCACTGACACTAGGTGGCGCCAAGCTAAAAAAACAAATCCTATCTGATGCCTCTTTAAATAGATAGTAACTAAAAAACAAAAATAAAAAACTTAAAGAACTAAAACATACATTTAACAAAAATCTATAGATCTAAAGTGAAACTTAAAAAAACTTATATAAAACACAAAAATAAATTAAAAAAAACTTAAATACAGAAATAAAATAAATCCTGCAGACCTAAAACAAATTAAAAAAAACTTTACGAACCTAAGTAAACAAAAACTTTACGACAAATAAAAAACTTGACTAAAAAAATGTTTAATTAAATAAAAAAGCTAAAGAAAAAGAAAATAAATAAAACATTTAAAGACCATAAATAAATAAAAAACTTAAAAAAAAACTTAAACTAAAATAAATAAAAACTTGAATACGGAACTAAAATAAGTCCTAGAGACCTAAAACCAATAAAAAAAACACTTAAACCAAAGTAAATTAAAAAAAAACGTAAACGACAAAATAAATAAAAAAAACTTCAACAAAAAAAAAAAAAAACTTAATTAAAATAAATAAGGAAAAACTTAAAGGACTAAAATAATCTTTTTTAAAACTTCAATAAAGAACTAAAATTAAAAAAAGATGAACACCTAAAAAAAGATTAAATAAGTCAAAAGCTTAAAAAACTAAAATAAAAAACTTAAAGATTTAAAATAAACAAAGAAACTTAAAGAACTTAAATAATGAAACTTAAATAAAAACGTAGAACTAAAATCTTTTCCTGTCACTGAACGTTAGCACATCTGTTTGATGGTCTGTTTCTCACTTTGCACTGGGCTGCTGCCAGCGCCGCCGCCACCTCCTCCCTCTTCTTCCTCTCGGCCTCTCTCTGTTGCTCCGCCTCCTCGTCCTCCCTCCTCTTCCTTTCCTCCCCCTCTCGTTTCCTCTTCTCCTCGTCCTCCTTTCTCTTCCTCTTCTCCTCTTCCTCCCGTTTTTTCTGCTCCTCCAGGATTTGGTCCTCGACCCTCTTCGTCCTCATTAGCCTGATCGCTCTCTTCTCTGATTTCACCTGCAGAAACAAAATGGAGACGTGGCTCAAAAGGGGAAACTCGTCTGTCATCCAGCAGCCAGCGTCTGTGACGTCAAGACTCACCAGGGCCAAGGTGAACTCCACCTCCTTGTGGATGTCGCTGCTGTTAAACTTGGTTTCGCTGAAGTTCTCATGGATGTCAAAAGGGAGCTCGCCGTGTTCCTCGGAGTTGATGATTCCTTCTTCAGGACCCAGAAAGGTGATGATGCCCTGAAACACAGTCAAGTGTTCATTCAGGATTAAAACCAAGACGTCAGAGACTCCGTCAGAGGCCACTAGGACTCACCAGCTCTCTCTTCTCTTTGGTGTAGCTGAAGGTGAAGGGGATTTTGGGTTTGATGTTGGCCGCTCTCCTCTTCCTCGTCACCATGTCTACCAGCAGGTTGATCAACACATGGTCGTTCTTCAGCAGCGTGACGCCACAGTCCCTGTGGTCAAAGGTCACGTTGGTCCTGACGGGGCCGATGTTGGCGTGGATCTGACCCGGGTAGCCCTGCATGGTGGGCTACAGACAGAGACAGACGCCATGTCAGAGATCACAAACAGGAAGCAGTTAAACAGTCCTGACGTTCTCTTTGATGGCTCCTGTAAGATCAGCTCCCCTCACTGATACTGCTTCAGATAAGAATGAACATGAAGACAGAACACTGTGAGACGTGTTGCTAACGAACCTAAACAGGTCAGGTTTACATGAGTCCACTGAGCTCCTGATGACTGTGACATGTGATCACATGGATTAAATATAACGTCCTGATACTTTTAGGCTTCATCACAGTACATATACATATCTCCATATCGCCTCTAAATTACTGCAGACTACTGAAACACTGACTTATTTAGTAAAATAACAGTTACGACAAAGGTAAATAAGGTGGTTACTTTGATACAATTAAGTTTAAGTACTGTTATTAAAAAACAAAACAAAAAAAACTTAAAGCACTGTTTCAATAAAGTTTGTTACGTTTAACTCCTCCGAGAATCGCCAGCAAGCATCTGGTGGCCAGGCCTTAGACTCAGCCCGGAAAGACAAGATGGAGCTGTCGCCCTGTGGACCCACCACCCAAAGGGACAGAGATCAGGGTCAGGTGCATTGTGTGCTGGGCAGCAGGCAGGGGCAGGGCTGCTGGCGTCGCAGACTGGCTCTGGGGACGTGGAATGTCACCTCTCTAGTGAGCTGGTGTGGGACGTGGAGCAGTACCAACTAGTTGGACTCACCTCCACGTGCAGCACTTGTTCTGGAACCAAACTCCTAGAGAGGGGCTGGACTCTCGCTTTTTCCAGAGTTGCCCAGGGTGAGAGGCGCTGGGCGAGTGTGGGGATACTCATGAGCCTCCGGCCCAACACCGCCGTGTTGGGGTTCTCCCCGGGGAGCGAGATGGTCACCTCAATGCCACTGTGTGTCGCAAAGAAGAGGTCTCTGACTGTTTGTTCGTACGCCCTTGCCAGCTGGAGACCCTGCCAGGGTGATTGGGTGGAACGGCCTGCCTGACCTGAATAAAAGAGTTGTTCTGTTACTGGACTTCT
Organism: Epinephelus awoara; assembly: GCA_035609425.1. Lineage (NCBI taxonomy): Eukaryota > Metazoa > Chordata > Actinopteri > Perciformes > Serranidae > Epinephelus > Epinephelus awoara. Next base: position 784,252 of record CM069308.1, on the reverse strand, counting down.
GTGTGAGTAATGGCCTGTCCAGAAAAAAAAAAACATGTTCAAGCATAGGGAGGTTCATAAGTGTATCTGGTGCCAGAACACTCTAGGCCAAAGATCAATGATCTACTTTGTGGTCGTATCATCAGACTGCAGCTGTGTGTCTTGGACACCCAGTCGAAGAGAGGAGCAGAGCTGTCAACTGATCACCACCTGGTGGTGAGTTGGATCAGATGGCGGGGAAAGCTGCCAGACAGACCTGGTAAACCCAAACGTGTAGCGAGGGTGAACTGGGAACGTCTGGCTGAGGCCCCTGTCCGTGGGGTCCTCAACTCCCACCTCCCGAGGAATTTCTCCCAGGGAGGTTGGGGACAGGGAATCTGAGTGGTCCATGTTCAAAGCCTCCATTATGGAGGCGGCTGCTAGGAGCTGTAGTCGGAAGGTTGTTAGTGCCTGTCATGGCGGCAACCTAAGAACCCGCTGGTGCACACTAGCAGTGAGAGAAGCCATCGCGTCAGGCTAAAGAAGGTGGCATTTCAGGTCTGGCTGGCCCAGGGGTCTCCTGAAGCAGCAGACAGGTACCAACTGGCCAAAAGGGCTACAGACAAAACTGCAGCTGACAAGCAAAAACCAAGGTATGGGAGGAGTTCGGGGAGTCTATGGAGAAGGACTTTCTGTTGGCCTCACCGAAGTTCTGACAAACCTTTAGACACCTCAGGAAGGGAAAGCAGGGCTTAGTGTTAGGTTAGGGTCAGGCTCTGCTTAGCAGAGAAGAAGAACTGCTGACCTGAACTGAACCCGGCTGTCACGTCCACCGTGGAGGAGGCAGAGCCTGAGGACTTGGGGGAATTCTCGCCCATATCCCTGGCATAGGTTGCTGAGGTAGTCAAAAAGCTTCGCAGCAGCAAGATGCCAGGTGTGGATGAGATTTGCCCTGAGATGCTGAAGGCTCTGAATGTTGTTGTGCTGTCTGTCTGACACGCCTTTTCAGTGTCACGTGGAGGTCGGGGGTACAGTACCTGTGGAGTGGCAGACCGGGGTGGTGGCTGCCATTTTCAAAAAAGGGGACCAGAGGGTGTGCTCCAACTATCAGGGTACACACTGCTCAGTCTCCCAAGTCTGTTTACTCCAGGGTGCTGGAAAGGAGGCTCTGACCAATTGTCGAACCTCAGATTCAGGAGGAGTGATGTGGATTCCCTCTTCGCCGTGGGGGTGGGAGGGGGGGGTGGGGGGTAGGGGTCTTGTGGGGGTACTGTGGGAGTGCAGGCTACCTGGCCTGCTGCTACGAGCCATGTGGTCCCAGTATGACCAAAGTGAGAGCTGCATCTGAATACTCAGTTAAACACATTCTCAGAGGGTGTTGGCCTCTGGCAGGGCTGTCGTTTGTCACCGACCCTGTTTGTGATTTCCATGGACGGGATCTCAAGGCACAGCTGCAGGGAGGAAGGGGTCCGGTTTGGGGACCTCAAAATTGCATCTCTGCTCTTTGCAGATGATGTGTTTCTGTTGGCTCCATCACACCGTGACCTCCAGCATGACCTGGGGCAGTTTGCAGCCGAGAGTGAGGTAGTTGGGATGAGAGTCAGCACCTCCAAGTCTGAGGTCATGGTTCTCTGCTGGAGAACGGTGGATTGTTCCCTCTGGGTTGGGACAGAGTTACTGCCTCAAGTGAGGGAGTTCAAGTATCTCAGGGTCTTGTTCACAGTGAGGGTAGAATGAAGCGTGAGATGAATCGGTGGTTTGGTGTGGCGTCTGTAGTGATGCAGGCGCTGCGCCAACCGTCGTGGTTCAGAGGGAGCTGAGCCAGGAGGCAAGCTTTTGATTTCCTGGTCCATCTCCGTCCCAACCCTCACCTATGGTCATGAGCTCTGGGTAGTGACTGAAAGAATGAGGTCACAGATACAAGTGTCTGAAATGAGTTTTCTCTATAGGGTGTCTGGGCTCAGCCTTAGAGATAGGGGGAGGAGTCAGACATCTGGAGGGAGCTTGGAGTAGAGCCGCTGCTCCTTCATGTCGAAAGGAGTCAGATGAGGTGGCTGACAGGAGGCCCTGGGGAAGACTGAAAACACGCTGGAGGGATTATATATATCTCAATGGGCGCCCCTGGAGGAGCTGGAAAGTGTGCTGAGCAGAGGGATGTCTGGGGCGCTTTGCTTGGCCTGCTGCCTCTGAGACTCTGCCCCGGATAAACAGATGAAAATGGATGGATGGACTGTTATAAGAAAGTTCAATAACACACTGTGTGTCTGGGAGAAAAAACAGAAACACAAGCCTTTTGTTGGTGGCTTAAAAAAAGGACGTGAACATTTATACCTGATGTTTGTTGTATGGTCATTTTAAACGTCGCACATGGAATAAGCTGTGACACATCGAGTTTCATCGACACATAGCCCTCCTCTACATGAAGACGATTGAATTTCTGCAAGCTTCTGTTCTTCTTCAGCAGCTGTTTGCTCAAACTGGAACCAGTAACAGAGATATACTGGCACTGACATAACCGTCTGTACATCAGTTGTATCAGACTCACCGTGGGCTCAATGATTGGCTGGCTGACGATGCCCTCGTACAGCTCCAGGTCCAGCCTCATGTTGGGCCCCAGCTCCGGCTTCACCATGGGTTTCCCTATTGGAGAAGTGTCTTCCTCGCTGTTTTCGTCATCATCGTCGTCATTGTCGTTGTCGTCGTCTGTGTTTTGGCTGGCGGCCTCCTCGGAGACAGCAGCAGCAGCGGTGGCAGCAGAGAGCGTCAGGAGGAGGGGTTCCTTCACCCGTCGGATCCTGATGGCCCTCTTCCCCGCCCTCAGCTGAGGACGAACAGAAACAACATGATTTATAAGTCTTTAGTTGGCGATCAGTCAGAGCTGTGACAGGAAGTGAACGTCTCTGAATACTCACCATGATGATGGTGAACTCCACCTCCTCGTTGATGTCCTCGGCACTGAACTCAACATCACTGAAATTCTCTTTGATGTCGAAGGGAAGCTCGCCGTGTTTCTCAGACTTGATGACGCCTTCATTGTCTGTCAGGCTGATGATGACACCCTGAAACGATTCAAAACATCGAGTCAAATAGAATCAGGTGAGGAGGTGAACAGGTGAACAGGCAAATAGGTGTACAGGTGAGCAAGAAGCAGCTCTGACCTCCTCCCTCTCCTCGTGGGTGTAGCTGAAGGTGGAGGGGATTTTGGGTTTGATGTTGGTCGCTCTTCTCTTCTCGGTGACAATGTCAGTCAGCAGGTTGATGAGCACCTGGTCGTTCTTCAGCAGCGTCACTGTGCTGTCCTTCCTGTCAAACGTCAGGTTTGTCCTAAGTGGCCCAATGTCCACGTGGACCTGCCCCTGGTACTGACGCTCGCCAGGCTGCAGACAGATGACAACACAACCAGGTCAACATCAGGGAACAGGAAGGACAACGAGTTCAAAACACCTGGCGTGTGAACTAACCTGAGGCTCCGTGATGGGCTGACTGACCACCGCCTCGTAGATCTCCGTGTCCACGTTCTCTGTTCCGCCTGGAGCCACTTTCACATCTGTTGCTATCAGACTGTTCTGCTTAGAACCATAAACAATGTTAAACCTAAACATGTTTAGATCACGTTTCTCTGACCGAGCCCAGCGAGGAGCGGCCAGCAGCGAGCGCTCAGAACTCCAGTTTCATCATCATCATATTTACTGACATGAATATTTAATCAAAGTTTGTTGTTTCATAACTAAATCATTGTCACAGAGACGAGTCGTTCATGAGCCGAAAATTAAAATCATATTTCTGATGATATAAAGGAAACAAAAATATGAACATGAACTGAACCTTCTGGTTGTTTTAATATCTGTATGAGTTGTGTGTTGATAGCACAGAGTGCGTCTTACCTTCTCCTTGCAGGCGGTGAAGTGGACTCTGACGCCAGGCTGCATGGCTTTAGGGTTTCCAAAGAAGGCGTCAAAGCTGAAGGTGAACTTCTTCAGATCTTCTCTCTCAATGTAACCGAACGACGGCTGGTGATCAGAAACAGAACAACGTTTGATTATTGATTAAATCTGATTCATCAGAGGTAAAGTGGAGCTAATCCAGCATCAGAGAACTGCCCGGTCAGAGTCTGACACAGGAACTGTTTAAAGGGATAGTGCACCCAAAAATGAAAATTCAGCCATTATCTACTCACCCTCATACCATGGGTCCTGACACACACGTGAGCGTGGTGCCCAGAGAGGCAGTCAGAGCTACAGGCTACAATGAGGCTAAAAACAGAGTTCAAATGAGGTTTTTCCAAACAACTTTTTATGTCGGGGCTTCAGGACACTTGGATCACTACGGACGAGCAGTATGGAGATATTTTGTGGTTTCAATTATGTGTTTTTGGACGTTTGAATCTGGGGCGCCGTCAGCCTCCATTAGGTGGAGTTGTGTTGCTACCTCCTCTCCCCTTGGATCTCTGCAAGTGATGTGAGGACTCTAAAACTTCACCTGAGCCTCCCTCGGCATATGGGTGAGTAGATAATGGCTGAGTTTACATTTTTGGCTGCACTATGCCTTTAAGGGGTCCAGGAAGGACGTCAGGAAGGACAACTTCCTGTAAACAACATAGACTTGTTCTGTGCTTTTCTCAAATTAAAAGTCCAGAGTACAGCTGGGTGGATTTCCGGTTCGTCTGCTCCAGTCCCATAAAAAAAGTTTTGGTTTTATGGAAGCAAGCTGAACTGACACGTAACAAATTAAAAAGTCACCTACATCATCAACCTGAGCTGACGACGTCATAGCGCTAAATCCAGCTCATACTGCATTATTAATAAAGAATATGACGTCCTTCCTGAGCGCAGGAGACGTTCTGAGGTGAACGTCTGTCAGATGCCATGTTTCTGTTTATTCCTGTCACTCACTCTGAAAGTGCTGCAGCGGGTAATTTGTATTTTATAGATGTTGAGATCATCCATGAAGATGTGAGGAAGAGGAGGTGAAGAAGAGGAAGTGAGGAGGAGGAGGTGAAGAAGAGGGGCTGAAGAGGAGGAGGTGGCGGTCTTACCCCGATAAAGGAGATAATGCCAGTGGACCGTCCTGGAGGAGGCCTGAGGACACAGAGACACAGTCAGACCTCTCAGAGCCTTCGTCACATCACAGCCTCAGAAACAACACTCACTTATCGAAGGTGCGTTTTCCCAGCAGGCCGAGCGCTCTGGCGGTTCTCGACGTATCAGGTTTGGGTTTAGGTTTAGATTTGGGTTTGGATTTGGGCTTCTGGACGGCAACGGGTTCAGCAGCAGCTGCCTTGGTGACGCTCGGCTCCTCGCTGGGTTTCTTAGCTTCCCCCGCAGTTGTCTCGGTGGCCGGCGCTGAGATCAGAGCTTTAATCTGAAACATCGACCACGGAGACACAAACATGTTCTCAAACACGTTAAATTCCTCCTGCTGACGGCAGGGCGAAGAGGAGGAGCCACAGAGGAGAAATACACAGGTCATACATAAAAGTCCCTCTAAAGTAAAAGTCCCACAGTCCTGTCATTATTAACTGTCTTAGACTTCCTGTTCACACAGATCAATAAATCACAGACACCATGTGTTCTCACATCGATTCAGAACAAACAGACAAAACACCGTCTGTATGTGGGCGGGAGCTACTGGATTAATCAATTATAATTAGTCAATCAACAGAAAACGAATCGGAAATAATTTTGCGAAGAAAATAAGATATTATAAAATAAAAGAATATAAAATAAAATCTGAAAAAATAAAGTAAATAAAATCAGATAAAAAAAATAATAGGTTAACATAAAAGAAAGTCAGATAAACAAAATAAAATTCGGGAATATGATAATACAATAATACAAGACAGAATAAACTAAGATAAGATAAGATAAGATAAAGCAGTTTTAATCCTCAGAGAAGAGCACAAAGACAGAAATATGTACAGAGAGATAAAAGACAATAAAACACTAAATTAGAGTTAAATGTAAGAAGATGAGAAACAAATATAAAATATAATACAAGAGACTTCTCCTGGTTAAAGTCCTCTGAGTCTCTGTTCTCACATTAATATCTGAGTTTGATCCAGATATCCAAATCTGTTAATCAGTTACATTCAGAAAATAATAATCAATAATCGAAGGCTGAGGATGTATGTCCTGTTCAGACTGATCGATCTGAGGACGTCTCTGAGTGAACTCACCCACTCCGGCTGGTCCGGCGGCGGGTTGGGCATCGGCTGCTCCACGATGGTCTGAACACACACAGAAAACTCTATAATCAATATTCAATCAATACACTTCTGACCTGATTGATAAGAGAACCGGAAGTGAGATTCAGCGGAGGAGGCGGCTCACCTCTCCCGTCCAGCCCGGAGGCGGGTACGCCGGGAAGCCGACCGGAGGTACGCAGGGCGGCGGCGGCGGGAGGGACATCGGGCCGTAGACTGCAGGGTCCGGAGGGGGGATCCCGACAGGAGGAGGCGGGGGCACGGGTGGCACGGGTCCGGGGGGACCGGGCTCGGGTCCCCACGGCTCAGAGGGACGATCCGGACCCCAACCAGGGGGACGATCCGGACCCCAACCAAGGGGTCCCCAGCCCGGAGGTGGGAACGGCCTGTCGGGTCCCCAGTCCTCAGGAGGTCTCCAGTCAGGTCGTGGAGGTCTCCAGTCATCAGGGTGAGGGGGTCTCCAGTCGTCGAGGTGGGGAGGCCTCCAGTCGTCGGGGTACGGAGGTCTCCAGTCGTCGGGGTGAGGAGGCAGCCAGTCGTCGGGGTGCCGGCCCCAGCCCGGCGGCGGCGATGGTCCTCTCGGTCCCCAGCCCCGCGGTGGAAAGTCTCTCGGGTCCCATCCTTCAGGCGGCGGTGGCCCCCATCCTCCAGGCGGAGGAGGGCCCCAACCTCCGGGCGGCGGTGGTCCCCATTCCTCCGGCGGCATAGGCCATCCACCAGGCGGCGGAGGGCCCCAGCCTTCCGGCGGTGGAGGGCCCCACCCCGGTGGACCCATCGGACCCACGTCGAACGGAGGACCGTCATCGCCCGGCGGTCCCATGGGCGGTCGGCTCCGGGTCGGTCCCCGTCCTCGTCCCATGTCGAAGCTAAAGCTAACTGCTAATGTTAGCACGGGGAGCTAGCAGGCTAGGCTAACTGTGGAGTTTAAGAGTCAAACTCGTCGGTTAACTCGTCGGTTACGTTTCCGTCGGTCTCATAACGCCACAGCTCGTCGGTTAATCGATGCAGAGTTTAATTTCTAAAGGAAAGTCGACAGTTAATGCTAAAGTCTGGACAGACACTGTGCGAGTGTGTTTGCATCTCCTTCTTCTTCTTCTTCGTCTTCTGTTGGTGTCGGACTCTTTCCCGCCTCCACCGGTCAGCAGACGGAACTGCAGCTTCTTCTCCAAAACGGATGGTCGCCATCTTGGAACCATTCTGTTTTTAACTGATGTGGAATTAAAATCCTTCTGTGTGGTCAATTAAATTAAATAAATCATTCGTATTCGTATACAAATAAACAATATAATAAAAATATAAAATATACAAATATAATAATAATAACAATGTAAATAAATATAATAATGTGAAATATATAGAAAAATATAAATACAGGAAAGTGCTAAAAAAAAATCCAATGTATCCTTCTTCTTCCTCCTCTTATCATTATTATTATTATTATTATTATTATGTGTAAAATAATAGAAACATAATTTCATATGTTTACATAAACATGCATTAAAATAAAATAAAAAAAATAGAATGTGCATTATGCTACAGTCCATAACACTAGTACTTAAGATAAAAAGAATATTAAAAAATAGAATATATATTGATCCTGTGCTGATGCTGTAAGTGTGAAATTTAACTACAACATATGCATCAATATTATAAATAAGAATAGAATAAGTAAACGTGTAGTTATGTGCACGACAGTCATAATTATTGTTATGAAATGGTTTAAATGTTATACCAAAGGTTAGTACATCTGAGCTCTATTCATTTATACAGTTGCTGTTACACTAATGCCCCTTATTTCATTAAATTAATTTTCACTTTAAGTTGTTCTTAATGCTGATTTTGGTTGTTTGTATGTGTACTGATGTTCAAATAAACACAAGAAGTTTGTGCTCTAGAAAAGGATCAACACTCAGTGAATAACCTCCTAAGCCCTATGATAAGCTATTATGGCAAGGCTTAACTATACAGACCAGTGAGCAGTGATAACTAACATGTCTTTGGGGTCATCGGGTGGGAACCTCCTTTCACCGGTGTTTCGTCTAGTTGGTCCCACGACACCTCCAGGAGGCTAGACAATGATCTCTGGCGTCCCAGAGACACTCCCCTAATGCCAGGTCTCACTGCTCTCCACACCAACACAACAACCTCCTTTACCTTACTTACACATGGCTTTCTCAGCCCAAACAGCACTGCCACCTTCAACCAAACCCAGCTGGTTATATATTGTTTATGTTTATTACAAAAACATAAAAAGCAGTCCCCGAATTCCATCTTTCATGTTATTTTGTCAATTTAAGGGGTTACTTCTATAAGAAAAAAAAACCCAGTGTGCAGATAACAAACCATTAATTTTTGGATTAATTATCCCCTTAATACACTGAATTATGAACATAATAATTAATAAGACTGTCGGGTCAGAGAACCTCAGATTTGATGGTTTACTCTGAGAATGAAAATTAATTTCAGGAGACATGTTAATAAAAGTGAGTAACTTTCAAATCTCAGTTTAAAGCTTTGTTATTAAAGCAAAGCAGCATGTGAGAAAAATAATGACATCGCCCCGGCACCACAGGAAGTGACACTGTCTCCACAGGAAGCGTCGATGTTCAGATGCTCCTCTGATAGTCAGGGATGGCTCAGGTTTGTCTTGAACCAGCCCCTAGTGAAACTGACACCGGTCATAATTCTCCTATTATTATGCACATATGATCATTATTGTCACATCATGTATTAATATATTTACTTATATAAACAATCATATATTACTATTATTATCATTTTACATTTATGGAGGCGTTCCTCTGGAATTAAAATAAAACACACAGTTAATTTCCAATGAAATGTGAGTCGCAGTGCAGCATAGCAGAAAAAGCTTTTATTTAGTTGCTGGCTGAAGTCGCTCGACTCCAACGAAGGAACCAGAGACAACAATATGAATATAGGAGCTCTCAAAATTACAGCAGAACGGGGAGCAGGACATCAGATGTCCTCCGCTCTCGCCCTAACGACAGGAAACACAGCAGCCGACGGAGTCTTTGCTCAGCAAATGACGCAACAGTGAGCCGATAATAATCATCAATCAATCAATCGATTGATCGGTCGATGGGTTATTGCAGTGATACTCCTACAGACGCTCCGCTCAGACTCTTCAGATGCATAGAAACATCCAGCTCTACAAACATGTAAAAAATACAACTTAATGTGAGTAAATCTAAAGTGAAGAGTTTCTTTACTGTCGAATGAAGGCAGCGTCCGTCAGAGAGAGAACTCAAGGCAGAACGTGACTAACACCACCCTCTGAAACAAGCAGCAGGAAACAAACATGTCCAACTGATCCAGGATCAGTCCAGAGCCCGGCGGGGTCGCTGCGGAGACACGGCGAGGACAACCCAGGTCTGAGGTTTCAAATCAGGAAATCAGGAAATCGGAGTCTCTCAAACTAAATCTGGATCTTCAAATGTTTCTCACTCAGCTGACACAGAAATAAAAACTCTGAAATCAAAATCAGCGCTCTGGATCCCCAGTAAAAATACTGGTTCAAACTAACAATTAAACTGGTTCAGACTGGTTTTAACCCAGTGTGTGTTTAAACACAAACACAACTCGCGGTGACTTTTGCGTTAGAATTTAAAAACTAAACTCAGATTTTTTTTCTTCTCTTTTTGAAGTCGTCTCTTTTTTCTTGTTTCAGAATTTAAATATTAACCTCAGAGCTAATTTGTCCCTCGTCGTCTTCCGTACTTTGCCTTGATGAAAACAAAGAAGGTGAAATACAGGAAGTGGAAAAGCAAGTGCAGCTGTGTTGGGACAGGCGGGGTGGGGTGGGGGTGGGGGGTGGGGTGGGTTGGGGCTGTTCAGGTGAAGAAGGACATCTCTCTCATCGTCTCCAGTCCCTCCTGGTGTCCTCAGGTGAGGGGGCGGGGCTGTGGCGGGGCCCGCCTCGCCCTCTCTCTTGTCCCTGGACTCTCTGGGTTTCAGTCCAGCTCAGTCGAAGGGGCTGAAGTCCCTCTCCAGGTTCTCCGACTCGTCGTCGTCGGAGAAGAAGTCGTCTTCGTCGATGTCGTCCTCGTCGTAGTCCTCGTGCCACTCGGGGACATACTCTTCATCGTACTCGTCGTCCTCGTCCTCCGCCTCCTCACCGCCCTCCTCGCCCGCGTAGTTATTGTTGTCAGAGTCTCCGGAGTCCGACGCTCGGTCCGACTTCGATCTGACAAACAAAGTCAACATTTGTTTATTATTATTTTAAATTATCTTGCATTATTTTATCAGTGTGAGACATCAGGACGAGGACATCAGGAGACGAGGACGTTACACTCTTCCGTTACCTTTACGATGGAGACCCACTCGGCCTTCATCACAGCACATGATAAAAATATTTAACATGATAATAGTAAACAATAATAAATACACTGAAAATAAAAGTAGCATTCAAATTAAATCAAAATTTCTTTTGTATTTTATTTAAATCAAATTTGTATTTATATTTTTTCTAATTGATATTTTTCACAATTGTTTCAATTAAATCATCTAAACTAAACTAAATTCATATTCTTTGTCCATTTATCAACTTTGTCCACAACATTTCAACGTCACACTTTGTTAACACAATTTGGACATTTCAATAATGTGTTTTTTTTATTGATGAACACGTCAAACTTTGCTGAAGCCTCCGACGTCTGAACCACTGTCACAATTAATTTATTATAAATGTTTAAAATAGAACCAAAATTCTGTTTTCAGATTCTCAGATGTGAATTTTTCTTCTCTGACAGTGAAATTAATGTCTTTAATGTTGAATGTGTAAAAATAAACTTTATTTATGAAGAAGGAGGCTCTGTGCTCACACTTTGTTGGCGGCGTCGGTGTTGTTGGACAGGTTGGAGCTCTGAGTGGATTCTGGTTCCTGACTGCTCTTTGACTGATAACCAACCCTGAAGTCCTGGAACACACACACACACACACACACACTGAGGAAGTGTCACTGTATCATACTGGGACTGAACTGGCCTGGTGTTACACTGGTCTGATGTCAAACTGGTCTGGTGTCACACTGGTTCCCAGGTGTCTTGGGACTGGTTACCTGGGTGGAGTGCTGCAGGATGGCCAGCAGGCGCTCCTGGATGCGTCGGATCAGTTCCAGTCCGGTGTTGAGGTGTTCTGGTTTGAGCAGGCGGACACACGAGGCCAGGTCAGTGCACTGCAGCAGAGTCTCCTCTGGGGACACAGAGACAACCAGTTAGACCAGTTAGACCAGTTCAAAGAGCAGACACTGTGTCTGTGATGTTGGGAGTCTCACCCAGCAGGATCTGCAGGGCATTGGTGTGCAGGTCCAGAGCCTCCGTCTGCTGCTCCATCACATCCATCTTCTCCGTCTCCTGGTTGTAGTAGCTGTAGACGCAGGAGTAGGCCAACACCTGCAGACAGAGCGCAGGGCACAGTTAACACACTACTACTCCTCTGAGATCTGCCAGCAGCACCGCAGGCTCATGGTGATGATGATGATGACGGTTACCTTACGAGCCTGAGCGAGGACCTTACAGGCGTCGATGACGAAGGTCAGAGACTTCATCTGCAGAGCTTCGTTAATGGACGACACTTTGTTCTCCAGGTTGATGGCGAAGTCCTGTGACAGAGATGTCAACATGAAACAGATGATTCTGTCTGCTCACAGGAACTTCCTGTCACTGAACACCTGAGGCTGGACGATGACGCAGGTCCTGGAGTTAGCGAGGTAACTTCAGGGTTAACTCAGGTTTTCAGTCCTACGACGCTGATTCTATTTTTACCGAGATATTTAACTGCGCGTTTAATGTGTGTTTGACGTGTGTTTAACGTATGTTTGACGTGTGTTTAATGTGTGTTTAATGTGTGTTTAACGTATGTTTGACGTGTGTTTAATGTGTGTTTAATGTGTGTTTAACGTATGTTTAACGTGTGTTTAATGTGTGTTTAACATGTTTAATGTGTGTTTAACGTATGTTTGACGTGTGTTTAATGTGTGTTTAATGTGTGTTTGACGTGTGTTTAATGTGTGTTTAACGTATGTTTAACGTGTGTTTAATGTGTGTTTAACATGTTTAATGTGTGTTTAACATGTTTAATGTGTGTTTAACGTATGTTTGACGTGTGTTTAATGTGTGTTTAACATGTTTAATGTGTGTTTAATGTGTGTTTAACGTATGTTTGACATGTGTTTAATGTGTGTTTAACATGTTTAACGTGTGTTTGACGTGTGTTTAACATGTTTAACATGTTTGACGTGTGTTTAATGTGTTTAACATGTTTAATGTGTGTTTGACGTATGTTTGACGTGTGTTTAATGTGTTTAACATGTTTAATGTGTGTTTAACGTGTGTTTGACGTGTGTTTAATGTGTGTTTAACATGTTTAATGTGTGTTTGACGTATGTTTGACGTGTGTTTAATGTGTGTTTAACATGTTTAATGTGTGTTTAACATGTTTAACATGTGTTTGATGTGTGTTTAATGTGTGTTTAACATGTTTAATGTGTGTTTGACGTGTGTTTAATGTGTGTTTAACATGTTTAATGTGTGTTTAACATGTTTAACATGTGTTAGACGTGTGTTTAATGTGTGTTTAACATGTTTAATGTGTGTTTGACGTGTGTTTAATGTGTGTTTAACATGTTTAATGTGTGTTTAACATGTTTAACGTGTGTTTGACGTGTGTTTAATGTGTGTTTAACATGTTTAATGTGTGTTTAACATGTTTAACATGTGTTAGACGTGTGTTTAATGTGTGTTTAACATGTTTAATGTGTGTTTGACGTATGTTTGACGTGTGTTTAATGTGTGTTTAACATGTTTAATGTGTGTTTAACATGTTTAACATGTGTTAGACGTGTGTTTAATGTGTGTTTAACATGTTTAATGTGTGTTTGACGTGTGTTTAATGTGTGTTTAACATGTTTAATGTGTGTTTAACATGTTTAACGTGTGTTTGACGTGTGTTTAATGTGTGTTTAACATGTTTAATGTGTGTTTGACGTGTGTTTAATGTGTGTTTGACGTGTTTAATGTGTGTTTGACGTGTGTTTAATGTGTGATTAACATGTTTAATGTGTGTTTGACGTATGTTTGACGTGTGTTTAATGTGTGTTTAACATGTTTAATGTGTGTTTAACGTGTGTTTAACGTGTGTTTAATGTGTGTTTAACGTATGTTTGACGTGTGTTTAATGTGTGTTTAACGTATGTTTGACGTGTGTTTAATGTGTGATTAACATGTTTAATGTGTGTTTGACGTATGTTTGACGTGTGTTTAATGTGTGTTTAACATGTTTAACGTGTGTTTAACGTGTGTTTAATGTGTGTTTAACGTATGTTTGACGTGTGTTTAATGTGTGTTTAACGTATGTTTAACGTGTGTTGGACGTGTGTTTAATGTGTGTTTAACGTGTGTTTAATGTGTGTTTAATGTGTGTTTAACGTATGTTTGACGTGTGTTTAATGTGTGTTTAACGTATGTTTGACGTGTGTTTAATGTGTGTTTGACGTGTGTTTAATGTGTGTTTAACATGTTTAACGTATGTTTGACGTGTGTTTAATGTGTTTAATGTGTGTTTAATGTGTGTTTGACGTGTGTTTAACCTATGTTTAACATATGTTTGACGTGTGTTTGTGTGTTTAACATGTTTAACGTATGTTTGACGTGTGTTTAATGTGTTTAATGTGTGTTTAACGTGTGTTTAATGTGTGTTTGACGTGTGTTTAACGTGTGTTTGACGTGTGTTTAACGTGTGTTTAATGTGTGTTTAACGTATGTTTGACGTGTGTTTAATGTGTGTTTAATGTGTGTTTAACGTGTGTTTGACGTGTGTTTAATGTGTGTTTAATGTGTGTTTAACGTATGTTTGACGTGTGTTTAATGTGTGTTTAATGTGTGTTTAACGTGTGTTTGACGTGTGTTTGTGTGTTTAATGTGTGTTTGACGTGTGTTTAATGTGTGTTTAATGTGTGTTTGACGTGTGTTTAATGTGTGTTTAATGTGTGTTTAACGTATGTTTGACGTGTGTTTAATGTGTGTTTAACGTATGTTTAACGTGTGTTTGACGTGTTTAATGTGTGTTTAACGTATGTTTAACGTGTGTTTGACGTGTGTTTAATGTGTGTTTGACGTGTGTTTAATGTGTGTTTGATGTATGTTTAACGTGTGTTTGATGTGTTTTTAATGTGTGTTTAACGTGTGTTTGACGTGTGTTTAATGTGTGTTTAACATGTTTAATGTGTGTTTGACGTATGTTTGACGTGTGTTTAATGTGTGTTTAACATGTTTAATGTGTGTTTAACGTGTGTTAAATGTGTGTTTAATGTGTGTTTAACGTATGTTTAATGTGTGTTTGACGTGTGTTTAATGTGTGTTTAATGTGTTTAACGTATGTTTGACGTGTGTTTAATGTGTGTTTAATGTGTGTTTAACGTGTGTTTAATGTGTGTTTGACGTGTGTTTAACGTATGTTTAACATATGTTTGACGTGTGTTTGTGTGTTTAACATGTTTAATGTGTGTTTGACGTGTGTTTGACGTGTGTTTAATGTGTGTTTGACGTATGTTTAATGTGTGTTTAATGTGTGTTTCACGTGTGTTTAACGTGTGTTTGACGTGTGTTTAATGTGTTTAACATGTTTAATGTGTTTGACGTGTGTTTAATGTGTTTAATGTGTGTTTAACGTATGTTTGACGTGTGTTTAATGTGTGTTTAATGTGTGTTTAACGTATGTTTGACGTGTGTTTAACGTATGTTTGATGTGTGTTTAATGTGTGTTTGACGTGTGTTTAACGTATGTTTGACGTGTGTTTAACGTATGTTTAACGTGTGTTTGACGTGTTTAACATGTTTATTGTGTTTGACGTGTGTTTAATGTGTTTAATGTGTGTTTAACGTATGTTTGACGTGTGTTTAATGTGTGTTTAATGTGTGTTTAACGTGTGTTTGATGTGTGTTTGACGTGTGTTTAATGTGTGTTTAACGTGTGTTTGATGTATGTTTGACGTGTGTTTAATGTGTGTTTAATGTGTGTTTGACGTGTGTTTGACGTGTGTTTAACGTGTGTTTAATGTGTGTTTGACGTGTGTTTGACGTGTGTTTAACGTGTGTTTGACGTGTGTTTAACGTGTGTTTGACGTGTGTTTAATGTGTGTTTGACGTGTGTTTAACGTGTGTTTGACGTGTGTTTAATGTGTGTTTGACGTGTGTTTAACGTATGTTTGACATGTGTTTAATGTGTGTTTAATGTGTGTTTAACGTGTGTTTAATGTGTGTTTAATGTGTGTTTAACGTGTGTTTGACGTGTGTTTAATGTGTGTTTGACGTGTGTTTAATGAGTGTTTAATGTGTGTTTAACATGTTTAATGTGTGTTTAACATGTTTAATGTGTGTTTGACGTGTGTTTAACATGTTTAATGTGTGTTTGACGTGTGTTTAATGTGTGTTTAATGTGTTTAACGTATGTTTGACGTGTGTTTAATGTGTGTTTAATGTGTGTTTAACGTGTGTTTAACGTGTGTTTGACGTGTGTTTAACGTATGTTTGACGTGTGTTTGTGTGTTTAACATGTTTAATGTGTGTTTGACGTGTGTTTGATGTGTGTTTAATGTGTGTTTGACGTATGTTTAATGTGTGTTTAATGTGTGTTTGACGTGTGTTTAACGTATGTTTAACGTGTGTTTGACGTGTGTTTGACGTATGTTTAATGTGTTTAACATGTTTAATGTGTTTGACGTGTGTTTAATGTGTGTTTAACGTATGTTTGACGTGTGTTTAATGTGTGTTTAACGTATGTTTGACACGTGTTTAACGTATGTTTGATGTGTGTTTAATGTGTGTTTGACGTGTGTTTAACGTATGTTTAACGTGTGTTTGACGTGTTTAACATGTTTAATGTGTTTGACGTGTGTTTAATGTGTTTAATGTGTGTTTAACGTATGTTTGACGTGTGTTAAATGTGTGTTTAATGTGTGTTTAACGTATGTTTGACGTGTGTTTGACGTGTGTTTAACGTGTGTTTGACGTGTGTTTAACGTGTGTTTGATGTATGTTTGACGTGTGTTTAACGTGTGTTTAATGTGTGTTTAACGTATGTTTGACGTGTGTTTGATGTGTTTTTAATGTGTGTTTAACATGTGTTTAATGTGTGTTTAATGTGTTTTTAATGTGTGTCAGTGAAGCAGCTGCTGTTCAAACGTCTCCGCCCTCCAACAGGCTGATCTAATATTCGTGAGTGATAATCAAAGTGTGTCAGAGGGCTGCAGCCTGCAGAGGCCGGGGCTCGTACCTTGGCCTGGTGGTGGAAGGTGCATCGCTCATTATAATCCTGAAACTTCTTTTCCTGTCGCGCTGCTTTACTCACCTGCAACAACAAACAACAACAACATCATAAACAACAAACAACAACATGAGACTCTACAGAACAGCTGAGAGTGAGACTGAAGTGAAACTCAGCTCCGTCACATCTTTATAAAACATCTCACAACATTTTAACCTTCCGGTCCCTCTCGGACGAAAAACGTCCTTTTCAGCCATTTTTCAGTTTTTATTTTTTGATCTGTGTTCATGCATACAGCATGACATTTGGTCAGAAAACTTATTTTCGGTGATATTTTGAAATTTTAAAGTCACTCCTTAATCAGGCCTAAAATACACAAATGGCAACCTTTTACGACATCTCGCCCCATTGGCCCAAAACCGGCCCCATTGAAACTCATTAAAACAATATTTTTTGATTCCCCTGCAATTTACATAAAAAATGTGATTTTTTTTCTATCTCTGGTAGTCAGGTTGGTTAGAGAGACCCAAGAATTGTGAAAAAAAAAAATACCAGATGGGGCCATTTTCCATTTTGGGGCCCTGCTGTCTTTTCAATGCAATTCCTGGTTTGGCCACTTGAAGCACTATAGGCCCTGAACAGGGAGGGCAAATGCAGAGTAGAACAAGAAATGGTCTTGCTGTGCTCATAAGAATGTGACAGTGTGGTCTGTATCAAAATATTGCAATATTAGTTTGTGTGTGTGTGTGTGTGTGTGTGTGTGTGTGTGTGTGTACATGGACTTAAAATACACAATGTCAAATCCCTATGTGAAAATATAGCTAATGTAAAACCATAAATACCATATTTCTTCATCACATCCTCATGGCAACTTAGAAACATGAAGTTGATGATATTAGTCATGCATTCCAGAGTTAGGACATCAAAATTGAAGTTTTTACTAAAATCCAGCTGAATCATACATTTTCTCCTGCTTCCCCAGCAGAGTAAACACACACTAAATAATAAGCAGTAAAATTGCCTGAAGTTTTCTCCTATTTTTTCCATTATTCAGGTTTACAAGCCATTGCTGAAAAAAAAAAAATTAAAATAAATGCTAGGTTAGTGTTTATATGGATGTCTGGGGGCTGTGGCTGTGTAGCTACTAAATATTGTGTGTCTATGTGTGTGTGTGTGCATGTGCATGTGTGTAATTATGGAGCAAAAATTATGCAAATTATGAGCTGCAGGTTACATTACTGTTCTCTCACTCGCTCTCTGTCACACACACATGCATCCACTTTCACTCATCCACACACTCACACACTGAATTTTTGTATAATTTTTTTTTTGGTATAATCTGAGTAGGAGTTGGTTAAATGATTTAAGCAAAAAAAAGTAGAAAAAAACATTAATTTATTATATCTTTATGGCTATTTTTCAGCAAGGACGAAAAACGTCCCGAAGGGGACAGGTGTCGGCTTTTATTTCAAATTGAAACTGCACAAAAAATAATGATGCATCAAAATTGGTGTTGTCACTATTCATTCACATATTCCAGACTGTGATAATTTAAAAAAAAAATCCATCCAGCATTTAGTATATAGAAAATAACATAGAATGTTTTTTTCATAAAAGTAACACTGACATTATGTAAAGAAAATGGCATATAAAGGGTTAAAAATCCTCAAAATGAATGAATTTTTGATATGTATAATCTGAGTAGGAGTTGGTTGAAAGATTTAAGCAAAAAAAAGTAGAAAAAAATATTAATATTCAAGATTTTTATGGTTATTTTTCAGCAAGGACGAAAAACGTCCCGAAGGGGACAGGTGTGACTTTTTTAAGAGGGACCGAAAGATTTGATTTAGTCGACTGGACTTCCTGTTGATGAGCTGAAATACCAGTGTGAACATGAAGCTAATGATGACGGAGCACGAGGCTCTCTGATTGGACGGACTGATCATGTGACAGCATGTGAACCAACCATGGCGGAGCAGTTGTAGTAATCTTTGTGTGTCGGTTTCCATGGTTTCAGACACCGCCAGCAGAAGCCGTGGTTACACTTGGCACAGGTCATACTGAGGACAGAGGGAGAGACCCGTCACCTTCATCATCACCACCATTATCATCACCATCATCATCATCATCATCGTCGGCATAGGAGGAGCACAGGAGGTGTAGGTGTGAGGAGGTGTAGGAGGTGTAGGTGTGAGGAGATGTAGGAGGTGTAGGTGTGAGGAGGTGTAACAGGAGGTGTAGGTGTGAGGAGGTGTAGGTGTGAGGAGGTGTAGGAGGTGTAGGTGTGAGGAGATGTAGGAGGTGTAGGTGTGAGGAGGTGTAACAGGAGGTGTAGGTGTGAGGAGGTGTAACAGGAGGTGTAGGTGTGAGGAGGTGTAGGTGTGAGGAGGTGAAGGAGGTGTAGGTGTGAGGAGATGTAGGAGGTGTAGGTGTGAGGAGATGTAGGAGGTGTAGGTGTGAGGAGGTGTAACAGGAGGTGTAGGTGTGAGGAGGTGTAACAGGAGGTGTAGGTGTGAGGAGGTGTAACAGGAGGTGTAGGTGTGAGGAGGTGTAGGAGGTGTAGGTGTGAGGAGGTGTAGGTGTGAGGAGGTGTAGGAGGTGTAGGTGTGAGGAGATGTAGGAGGTGTAGGTGTAGGAGGTGTAGGTGTGAGGAGGTGTAGGTGTGAGGAGGTGTAACAGGAGGTGTAGGTGTGAGGAGGTGTAGGAGGTGTAGGTGTGAGGAGGTGTAGGAGGTGTAGGTGTGAGGAGATGTAGGAGGTGTAGGTGTGAGGAGATGTAGGAGGTGTAGGTGTAGGAGGTGTAGGTGTGAGGAGATGTAGGAGGTGTAGGTGTGAGGAGGTGTAACAGGAGGTGTAGGTGTGAGGAGGTGTAGGTGTGAGGAGGTGTAACAGGAGGTGTAGGTGTGAGGAGGTGTAACAGGAGGTGTAGGTGTGAGGAGATGTAGGAGGTGTAGGTGTGAGGAGGTGTAGGAGGTGTAGGTGTGAGGAGGTGTAGGTGTGAGGAGATGTAGGAGGTGTAGGTGTGAGGAGGTGTAGGAGGTGTAGGTGTGAGGAGATGTAGGAGGTGTAGGTGTGAGGAGATGTAGGAGGTGTAGGTGTGAGGAGGTGTAACAGGAGGTGTAGGTGTGAGGAGGTGTAACAGGAGGTGTAGGTGTGAGGAGATGTAGGAGGTGTAGGTGTGAGGAGGTGTAGGTGTGAGGAGGTGTAGCAGGAGGTGTAGCAGGAGGTGTAGGTGTGAGGAGGTGTAGGAGGTGTAGGTGTGAGGAGATGTAGGAGGTGTAGGTGTGAGGAGGTGTAGGAGGTGTAGGTGTGAGGAGGTGTCGCAGGAGGTGTAGGTGTGAGGAGGTGTAGCAGGAGGTGTAGCAGGAGGTGTAGCAGGAGGTGTAGGTGTGAGGAGGTGTAGCAGGAGGTGTAGGTGTGAGGAGGTGTAGCAGGAGGTGTAGCAGGAGGTGTAGCAGGAGGTGTGGGTGTGAGGAGGTGTAGCAGGAGGTGTAGCAGGGTGCACGTACTGCAGACAGCCTTCGTTCTTCTCGATCTGAGCCTGGCAGCTCGGGCAGCGTTTGGAGATGAGCTTGGCGAGGTGTTTGCTCTGAGCCTCCATGTTCATCCCTTCATAATATCCTCCATCATCCATCCACTGAGACATGTGGCTGCAGCTGGCTGGGTAATGGGCCTGGAGGAGGGGGGGGGACATTTCCTGAGACATGTTGAGACGTCACCTTCATCACAATGTGGTGATGACGTGATGAAGTTTAAAAACTAAACAGTTCATGGTTGAGTCCAAGTGAACAGAGAGAGGGACAGAGAGAGGGACAGAGTGAGGGACAGAGAGAGGGACAGAGTGAGGGACAGAGAGAGGGACAGAGAGAGAGAGGGACAGAGTGAGGGACAGAGGGAGGGACAGAGAGAGAGAGGGACAGAGAGAGAGAGGGACAGAGTGAGGGACAGAGAGAGAGACAGAGAGAGGGACAGAGTGAGGGACAGAGAGAGGGACAGAGTGAGGGACAGAGTGAGGGACAGAGAGAGAGAGGGACAGAGTGAGGGACAGAGGGAGGGACAGAGAGAGAGAGGGACAGAGAGAGAGAGGGACAGAGAGAGAGAGGGACAGAGTGAGGGACAGAGAGAGAGACAGAGAGAGGGACAGAGTGAGGGACAGAGAGAGGGACAGAGTGAGGGACAGAGAGAGTGAGGGACAGAGAGAGAGAGGGACAGAGAGAGAGAGGGACAGAGTGAGGGACAGAGAGAGGGACAGAGGGAGGGACAGAGAGAGGGACAGAGAGAGGGACAGAGAGAGAGAGGGACAGAGTGAGGGACAGAGGGAGGGACAGAGGGAGGGACAGAGGGAGGGACAGAGTGAGGGACAGAGAGAGAGAGGGACAGAGAGAGAGAGGGACAGAGTGAGGGACAGAGAGAGAGACAGAGAGAGGGACAGAGTGAGGGACAGAGTGAGGGACAGAGAGAGAGAGGGACAGAGAGAGAGAGGGACAGAGTGAGGGACAGAGAGAGGGACAGAGGGAGGGACAGAGAGAGGGACAGAGAGAGGGACAGAGAGAGAGAGGGACAGAGTGAGGGACAGAGGGAGGGACAGAGGGAGGGACAGAGGGAGGGACAGAGAGAGAGAGGGACAGAGAGAGAGAGGGACAGAGTGAGGGACAGAGAGAGAGACAGAGAGAGGGACAGAGTGAGGGACAGAGTGAGGGACAGAGTGAGGGACAGAGAGAGAGAGAGAGAGGGACAGAGTGAGGGACAGAGAGAGGGACAGAGGGAGGGACAGAGAGAGAGAGGGACAGAGTAAGGGACAGAGAGAGGGACAGAGTGAGGGACAGAGTGAGGGACAGAGTGAGGGACAGAGAGAGGGAGGGACAGAGTGAGGGACAGAGAGAGAGAGGGACAGAGTGAGGGACAGAGGGAGGGACAGAGAGAGGGACAGAGGGAGGGACAGAGAGAGGGACAGAGAGAGGGACAGAGGGAGGGACAGAGAGAGAGACAGAGAGAGGGACAGAGTGAGGGACAGAGAGAGGGACAGGGGAGGGACAGAGAGAGGGACAGAGAGAGGGACAGAGAGAGAGACAGAGAGAGGGACAGAGGGAGGGACAGAGAGAGGGACAGAGAGAGGGACAGAGGGAGGGACAGAGAGAGGGACAGAGAGAGGGACAGAGAGAGGGACAGAGGGAGGGACAGAGAGAGAGACAGAGAGAGGGACAGAGTGAGGGACAGAGAGAGGGACAGGGGAGGGACAGAGAGAGGGACAGAGAGAGGGACAGAGAGAGGGACAGAGGGAGGGACAGAGAGAGGGACAGAGAGAGGGACAGAGGGAGGGACAGAGTGAGGGACAGAGGGAGGGACAGAGGGAGGGACAGAGTGAGGGACAGAGAGAGAGAGGGACAGAGAGAGAGAGGGACAGAGTGAGGGACAGAGAGAGAGACAGAGAGAGGGACAGAGTGAGGGACAGAGAGAGAGACAGAGAGAGGGACAGAGTGAGGGACAGAGTGAGGGACAGAGAGAGAGAGGGACAGAGAGAGAGAGGGACAGAGTGAGGGACAGAGAGAGGGACAGAGGGAGGGACAGAGAGAGGGACAGAGAGAGGGACAGAGAGAGAGAGGGACAGAGTGAGGGACAGAGGGAGGGACAGAGGGAGGGACAGAGGGAGGGACAGAGAGAGAGAGGGACAGAGAGAGAGAGGGACAGAGTGAGGGACAGAGAGAGAGACAGAGAGAGGGACAGAGTGAGGGACAGAGTGAGGGACAGAGAGAGAGAGAGAGAGGGACAGAGTGAGGGACAGAGAGAGGGACAGAGGGAGGGACAGAGAGAGAGAGGGACAGAGTAAGGGACAGAGAGAGGGACAGAGTGAGGGACAGAGTGAGGGACAGAGGGAGGGACAGAGTGAGGGACAGAGAGAGGGAGGGACAGAGTGAGGGACAGAGAGAGAGAGGGACAGAGTGAGGGACAGAGGGAGGGACAGAGAGAGGGACAGAGGGAGGGACAGAGAGAGGGACAGAGAGAGGGACAGAGGGAGGGACAGAGAGAGAGACAGAGAGAGGGACAGAGTGAGGGACAGAGAGAGGGACAGGGGAGGGACAGAGAGAGGGACAGAGAGAGGGACAGAGAGAGAGACAGAGAGAGGGACAGAGGGAGGGACAGAGAGAGGGACAGAGAGAGGGACAGAGGGAGGGACAGAGAGAGGGACAGAGAGAGGGACAGAGAGAGGGACAGAGAGAGGGACAGAGAGAGAGACAGAGAGAGGGACAGAGTGAGGGACAGAGAGAGGGACAGGGGAGGGACAGAGAGAGGGACAGAGAGAGGGACAGAGAGAGGGACAGAGGGAGGGACAGAGAGAGGGACAGAGAGAGGGACAGAGGGAGGGACAGAGAGAGAGACAGAGAGAGGGACAGAGTGAGGGACAGAGAGAGGGACAGGGGAGGGACAGAGAGAGAGAGGGACAGAGTGAGGGACAGAGAGAGAGACAGAGAGAGGGACAGAGAGAGAGACAGAGAGAGGGACAGGGAGAGAGACAGAGAGAGGGACAGAGAGAGGGACAGAGAGAGAGACAGAGAGAGGGACAGAGAGAGAGACAGAGAGAGGGACAGGGAGAGAGACAGAGAGAGGGACAGAGAGAGGGACAGAGAGAGAGACAGAGAGAGGGACAGAGAGAGAGACAGAGAGAGGGACAGAGAGAGGGACAGAGAGAGAGACAGAGGGATGTGATTAATGTCCACACATGACACTTTGGTTTTAAATCTCATGCTGCTCCTGTGAGCTCAGCTCCACTACGAGCTGAGCAGCTGATCCGACTCGCCAAAGATGCCAAAGAGGATGAAGCTGAATCAAAGCAGACCTGTGTGTCATTTATCCTGGATTCATGTGAGGAGAGAAACACTCTGCTAGCTGCTAGGCTAATTCTCCACTCTAAAATGCCATTGACTTGTGCTAATAACATTAGCATGTTGTATTTGTTTGGGAAACATGTCCAGATACAGACACGTGTTTTGGACGTGTAGCTGCAGAGCGACATTGATGTTGTCCTCAGGTGGACATGTTGGGACCGTTGGGGGGACAGTAGTTTGACTCATGATGAACCAGAGAGAGACTCTAATACAGTCAGGTCCATAAATATTTGGACATTGACACAGTTTTCAGCATTCCAGCTCTGTACAACACCACAATGGATTTGAAATGAAACAATCAAGATGTGCTTTAAGTGCAGACTCTGAGCTTTAATTTGAGGGTATTTACATCCAAATCAGGTGAACGGTGTAGGAATTACAACACATTTTATATGTGCCTTCCACCTTTTTAAGGGACCAAAAGTAATTGGACAATTGGCTACTCAGCTGTTCCATGGCCAGGTGTGTGTTATTCCCTCGTTATTTCACTTACAAGGAGCAGATAAAAGGCCTAGAGTTCATTTCAAGTGTGGTATATTCATTTGGAACCTGGTGAGGTCATCTCTCAATATGAAGTCCAAAGAGCTGTCACTATCAGTGAAGCAAGCCATCATTAGGCTGAAGAATCAAAACAAACCCATCAGAGAGACAGCAAAAACATTAGGTGTGGCCAAATCAACTGTTTGGTACATTCTTAAAAAGAAAGAACGCACTGGTGAGCTCAGCAATACCAAAAGACCTGGAAGACCACGGAAAACAAGTGTGCTGGATGACAGACGAATCCTTTCCCTCGTCAAGGAAAAACCCCTTCACAACAGTTGGCCAGATCAAGACAACTCTCCAGGAGGTTTGTGTATCTGTGTCCAAGTCAACAATTAAGAGACGACTTCACCAGAGGAAATACAGAGGTTTCACCACAAGGTGTAAACCATTGGTGAGCCTCACAAACAGGAAGGCCAGATTAGAGTTTGCCAAGAAACATCTAAAAGAGCCTGTACAGTTCTGGAACAACATCTTATGGACAGATGAGACAAAGATCAACTTGTACCAGAATGATGGAAAGACAAAAGTATGGAGAAGGGAAGGAACTGCTCAAGATCCAAAGCACACCACCTCATCAGTGAAGCATGGTGGTGGTAGTGTAATGGCGTGGGCATGTATGGCTGCCAGTGGAACTGGATCTCTTATATTTATTGATGATATGACTGCTGACAAAAGCAGCAGAATGAATTCTGAAGTGTTTCGGGCAATATTATCTGCTCATATTCAGCCAAATGCTTCAAAACTCATTGGACGGCGCTTCACAATGCAGATGGACAATGATCCGAAGCATACTGCGAAAGCAACCAAAGAGTTTTTAAAGGCAAAGAAGTGGAATGTTCTGCAATGGCCAAGTCAATCACCTGACCTGAATCCCATTGAACATGCATTTCACTTGCTGAAGACAAAACTGAAAGGAAAATGCCCAAAGAACAAGCAGGAAGTGAAGACAGCTGCAGCAGAGGCCTGGCAGAGCATCACCAGAGACGAAACCCAGCGTCTGGTGATGTCCATGGGTTCCAGACTTCAGGCTGTCATTGACTGCAAAGGATTTGCAACCAAGCATTAAAAAGTGACAATTTGATTTATGGTTATGTTAGTTTGTCCAATTACTTTTGGTCCCTTAAAAAGGTGGAAGGCACATATAAAATGTGTTGTAATTCCTACACCGTTCACCTGATTTGGATGTAAATACCCTCAAATTAAAGCTCAGAGTCTGCACTTAAAGCACATCTTGATTGTTTCATTTCAAATCCATTGTGGTGTTGTCCAGAGCTGGAATGCTGAAAACTGTGTCAATGTCCAAATATTTATGGACCTGACTGTATGTGATGATGCTGTCACATTAACCCGATCATCACAGTGACATCACACCACACTGACACTAACCGATCATAAAGTCAAATGGAAAATAACAGTTTAAACATGAGATTAATCAGGATTAAAAAAATATTGTTTGAAGGTATAAACCTCATCAGCTGTGTGTGTGTGTGTGTGTGTGTGTGTGTGTGTGTGTGTGTGTGTGTGTGTGTGTGTGTGTGTGGTGACCTCTGACCTCTGGGAAGTTGCAGCTGAAGCAGGAGGACCAGCAGCACTTGGAGCAGGTGCCCATACTGCCCATGTTCTCCTTACAGAGGATCTGATCACAGCCCTGAGGGTTGGTGCACCACGTCAGGTTAGAGCAGCACTCCACGTAACCACGGAGCAGGGCATTCTCATACTGGGGGGGGGATTGATCAGTCTGATTATTCTGATAATCAATTTCCGTACCTGCTTTTAATCACATTGCTCTGTGAGGTCGTCACTGTAACTAAGGAAGGCGGGGCGTTACCTTGGCGATGGTGTCCTTGTCGGTTAGGATGCTGAGGAAAAAGCGTGAGGTGGGCTGAGCCTGGCAGTCTGTGATTGGACAGTTACAGTTCATCACCAGGTTCTGTTCAATCCTCGCCGTCAGGTACTCCTGCCAGCAAGACTGTGACACAGGGATCAATAATCAATAACCGGCACAACTGTGACACAGGGATCAATAATCAATAACCGGCACGACTGTGACACAGGGATCAATAATCAATAACCGGCACGACTGTGACACAGGGATCAATAATCAATAACCGGCACGACTGTGACAAAGGGATCAATAATCAATAACAGGCACGACTGTGACACAGGGATCAATAATCAATAACCAGCACAACTGTGACACAGGGATCAATAATCAATAACCAGCATGACTGTGACAAAGGGATCAATAATCAATAACAGGCATGACTGTGACACAGGGATCAATAATCAATAATCAGTATCAGTATTGATGAGGGGGCAGGGCCTAACCCTGCAGCAGTAGTGCTGGCAGCTCAGTGAGGCAACGGGCTCTGTGGGTGGGGGGCGGGGACTCAGGCAGACGGGGCAGGTGGAGGCGGGGCTCGGCGGCGGTTGAGGGTTTCTGGACTTGATCCCGGCGGCCATGATGAGGGCGTCCGGGTCGTCAGTGTAACGCTGCACCAGCAGGTCCACATTCCACTTACAGTGGACCAGGAGGTGTTCGGCTCGGTCCAGGTCCAGACTGAGTGTCCCTGAGACCTGAGGGGACAGAGACAGACAAGAAAAACGGATAATGTGTCTCTTTGTGGTCGTTCTGTGTCTCTTTGTGGTCGCTTTGTGTCTCTTTGTGGTCGCTTTGTGTCTCTTTGTGTCTCTTTGTGGTTACTTTGTGTCTCTTTGTGGTTGCTTTGTGTCTCTTTGTGGTTGCTTTGTGTCTCTTTGTGTCTCTTTGTGTCTCTTTGTGGTTGCTTTGTGGTTGCTTTGTGGTCGCTTTGTGTCTCTTTGTGGTTACTTTGTGTCTCTTTGTGGTCGCTTTGTGTCTCTTTGTGTCTCTTTGTGGTTACTTTGTGTCTCTTTGTGGTCGCTTTGTGTCTCTTTGTGGTTACTTTGTGTCTCTTTGTGGTCGCTTTGTGTCTCTTTGTGTCGCTTTGTGGTTACTTTGTGTCTCTTTGTGGTCGCTTTGTGTCTCTTTGTGGTTACTTTGTGTCTCTTTGTGGTTACTTTGTGTCTCTTTGTGGTCGCTTTGTGGTCGCTTTGTGGTCGCTTTGTGTCTCTTTGTGTCTCTTTGTGTCCCTTTGTGGTTACTTTGTGTCTCTTTGTGGTTGCTTTGTGTCTCTTTGTGTCTCTTTGTGGTTACTTTGTGTCTCTTTGTGGTTGCTTTGTGTCTCTTTGTGGTCGCTTTGTGTCTCTTTGTGTCTCTTTGTGGTTACTTTGTGTCTCTTTGTGGTTGCTTTGTGTCTCTTTGTGGTTACTTTGTGTCTCTTTGTGGTCACTTCGTGTCTCTTTGTGGTCACTTCGTGTCTCTTTGTAGTTGTTTTCTGTTAGCGCTACGCTGCTAACTCTCTAAGGACAAGGACCACTGCTGGAACACAGCACAGACTGACGCATCAGGAACCAAACTTCTGTCAGCTTCACTCAGCTGCGATGGAAAAACACCAACTAACAAGCAGCTCTATAAACCAGCTCTTCCCTCCGTTCATGGACTGGTAACGTAAAAACTGGGCGCAGCATCAGAACAACAGTTCAGGCTAAACAGGACTGTCAGACCTTTGTTCGTGTTTGATTTCATGTCATAGAGTTACTGTGATCTGTTTGTAGTCAGGTCATTGGTAGTTAGCTTTGTCAAAGCTAATGTTTGTTAGCTAATACTTCACACAGCAACTGAACATCCTTTTACTACACTGGCACCTTCATACATCGTAGATAACACACGTCCCTGTGTAATGTAACGTAACTACACCCAGAGTGAGAACTCAAACTTCCTGACTGACGTCACATGGTCGAACGTTTCTGACACCGCCTTTTGGTTCTGTGTAAAAATACAAAGGCGGCAAAAAGACGGGAAGTCGTAGAGGCTCTATAGCGCCATCTCTGTCTCTGCACTACTTCTCCCCCAGATGCTCGTTTCAAATTAAACTTTATTGACACAACAGTCTGACCTGTTGGACCGTCCTCTGCATCAGCTGACGAACTTCTTCCTGCGTCATCGTCCGACCCATTGAGAACAGGACCGCGTCCAGAACGCCGTCCTCGAACCGCCGCGGTGCCGACATCAGACTGCAACAAACACAGATGATAGAGAGTGATGACCTGAGACAGCAGCATGGACATTTTAATTTAATTTATGACTGGTTTAATTTCTGGAAATAACTCCTGTTAGCATAAAATTAAACTTCACTGACCTCCGGCTGCTCCACGTTAATAATTTAATGTTTTGTTTTCACTTAAACAAAATGAACATTTTCCTCTTTTTCTAACGTTACAAACTTGACAAGACGAGCAGTCTGACGAGAGGTGAAACAATCCGTCAGATTTACACATCATGTTTGTTCAACTCAATAAAGTTTGATTTTCATTCGTTTCCTTGGCTATTTTCCCCAAAATATTCATAATAATGAAAATAAAACTCAGTCTTCCTGCTTCATAAAGAGCTCATCAGTTTGTTTCCTTTGGCTGAGATCCCTCACTGACTACCCACCCTCTAACATGCTAACTGTGTTTTCAGACTCTTCATATGTGAATATATTTTGTCTGTCTGGTAAGTGTCTTTGTTGACTGAGTTACAAATTATTGTTATTATTATTATTAATATTGTTATTCAATTCAATCAGTTTGTATTTTATTAATTTGTACACACTAACAGACGACTGTCGTTAACTTGTCCAAATATACAGTTTGGGTTTCAAAAGTGGGTACCGGAGGGTGTGCTCCTGTTATCGAGGATGTGGATCCCGTCCTGGTGGTGGACCAGTGGAGCAGCTCTTTACCCTCGCAGGGCTGCTGGAGGGGTCGTGGGAGTTTGTCCATCAAGTCTACATGTGCTTTGCGGACTTGGAGAAGGCTCATGGACGCATTCCTCAGAGAGTCTTTTGGGGGGTACCGTGAGAATTGGAGGTACCGGGGTTGTTGATACGAGCCATCCAGTCCCTGTATGACCAAAGTGAGAGCTGTGTCTGAATACTTGGGGAAAAGTCAAACACGTTCTCGGTGGGTGTTGTTTCTCTGCCAGGGTTGTCCCTTGTCTCTGATTCTGTTTGTGATCTTCATGGACAGGATCTCGAGGTGCAGCTAGGCGGAGGAAGGGCTCCAGGTCTGGGACCTCAGAATTGCGTCTATGCTCTTTGCAGATGATGTGGTTCTGTTGGCTCCATCACACCGTGACCTCCAGCTTGACCTGGGGCAGTTTGAGTGACGCAGTCAGGATGAGAGTCAGCTCCTCCAAATCTGAGGTCATGGTTCTCTGCTGGAGAACGGTGGATTGTTCCCTCTGGGTTGGGACAGAGTTACTGCCTGAAGAGAAGGAATTCAAGTATCTTGTGGTCTTATTCACAGTGAGGGTAGAATGGAGCGTGAGATAGTTCGGCAGTTTGGTGCGGCGTCTGCAGTGATGATGGCGCTGCGCCGAACCGTCGTGGTTCAGAGGGAGCTGAGCCAGTAGGTGAAGCTTTAGATTCACTGGTCCATCTCCGTCCCAACCCTCACCTATGGTCATGAGCTCTGGGTAGTGACTGAGAGAATGAGGTCACAGATACAAGCGTCTGAAATGAGTTTCCTCTGTAGGGTGTCTGGGCTCAGCCTTAGAGATAGGGGGAGGAGTCAGACATCTGGAGGGAGCTCGGAGTAGAGCCGCTGCTCCTTCATGTTGAGGTGGTTCAACATCTGATCAGGATCCTCCTGGTCCAGCTGGTAGGAGGCCCCGGGGCAGACCCAGAACACACTGGAGGCCCTCAGGGTCCTCCAGGAGGAGCTGGAGAGTGTTGCTGAGGAGAGGGATGTCTGGAGGACTTCCCTCAGCCTGCTGCCTCTGAGACCCGCCTCAGATAAGAGGATGAAAATGGATGAATTTATTTGAGTTTAAATTTTGATACTTTTTCAATCTCTCATATACTGATAATTCTAATTATTACAAAATAAGTCCAAATGCAACGAGCAGAGTTTTAACATCTTTATTTTCTGTTTGTAAAAAATTAAACATTTGACATTCTGTGTTTCGGAGGAGTTACAGAGCAGTGACTGTTTTCATGAGAGAGAACAGAGGACACTTCCTGTTACAGCTCAGTCTGTTTCTTACAGTAAATTAAACAATGTTAAATACATTAAGACACTTCCCAAAATTCTGCCAGCTGCAGCTTAGCACAATGAAATCAACAAGTCAAGAGTTATTCTCTTTTTTAGTCAGCAGAGCAGTGACATGAAGCGTTTCTGTGTCGACTGCAGAACACGAGCATCCTGGATTTGTGAATCCAACAGCTCAGACCAAAGATTCACAACGAGATGAAACTGTTTAGAACGTGTCAGAGAAAAGTATCAACGGTCTGAACTGGACCAGTGGCTGGTCCATCAACCACCGACTTTCACCCAGGAGGCCGATGTTCACTTCCTGTTAGATTGTAAAGCCAAACCCTGTTCTTTATTCCTAAACCCAACCACGTGTGTGTGTCGGCAAAACGTAACCACGTGTGCGCGTTGGCTAAACCCAACCACGTGTGTGTGTCGGCAAAACGTAACCACGTGTGTGTGTTGGCTAAACGTAACCACGTGTGTGTGTTGGCTAAACCCAACCACGTGTGTGTGTCGGCAAAACGTAACCACGTGTGTGTGTCGGCTAAACGTAACCACGTGTGTGTGTTGGCTAAACGTAACCACGTGTGTGTGTCGGCTAAACGTAACCACGTGTGTGTGTCAGCTAAACGTAACCACGTGTGTGTGTCGGCTAAACGTAACCACGTGTGTGTGTGTTGGCTAAACGTAACCACGTGTGTGTGTCGGCTAAACGTAACCACGTGTGTGTGTCGGCTAAACGTAACCATGTGTGTGTGTCGGCTAAACGTAACCACGTGTGTGTCGGCTAAACGTAACCACGTGTGTGTGTTGGCTAAACGTAACCACGTGTGTGTTGGCTAAACGTAACCACGTGTGTGTGTTGGCTAAACGTAACCACGTGTGTGTGTTGGCTAAACGTAACCACGTGTGTGTGTGTGTGTTGGCTAAACGTAACCACGTGTGTGTGTCGGCTAAACGTAACCACGTGTGTGTGTTGGCTAAACGTAACCACGTGTGTGTGTCGGCTAAACGTAACCATGTGTGTGTGTTGGCTAAACGTAACCACGTGTGTGTGTGTGTTGGCTAAACGTAACCACGTGTGTGTGTCGGCTAAACGTAACCATGTGTGTGTGTTGGCTAAACGTAACCACGTGTGTGTGTGTTGGCTAAACGTAACCACGTGTGTGTGTCGGCTAAACGTAACCACGTGTGTGTGTCGGCTAAACGTAACCACGTGTGTGTGTTGGCTAAACGTAACCACGTGTGTGTGTTGGCTAAACG
Organism: Epinephelus awoara; assembly: GCA_035609425.1. Lineage (NCBI taxonomy): Eukaryota > Metazoa > Chordata > Actinopteri > Perciformes > Serranidae > Epinephelus > Epinephelus awoara. The sequence goes on along the minus strand of CM069308.1, from coordinate 753,020 downwards.
TAACCACAGTTTCCTGTTTCAGCTCCTCTGGTCATAAATCTTTTTCAAATGTCATATGTGGACGATGAGCAAACGTGGACATGTGACGAGGTCCAATGACGGCGTAGACGTACAGAGATACACCATCTCATCGTGGTCACTTACAGTTTCCTGTCTGAACTCGTCTCGTCACGACTCTTTGGTCTGAACTTGACGTTAAAGGAACATGACTTGTGACTGTGGAGCAGACGGCGAGGGAACAGGAGGAGAAACAGCGGAACAGTCCTTTAAGAACACTGAGAACAGGAGGGTGATGATGATGATGATGGTGATGAAGACAGCTGCAGAAACTAAAGCAAGTTAAACAACATCAACAGACTGTGTGTGAGGTCAGAGGTCACACCTGATGTCGGCCCTGCAGTCCGCCGCGTCCTTCCTGACGTCGGTCCGGCTGAAGGAGAACTGGGCCTGTCCTTTCTGCGGCGTGGACGGGTCCTCCGGCAGGAACTCCACGATGTGCGGGTTGTCCTCATTGCGTCGGACGCAGCCTTTGCTGATGACGTGCATGATGCAGGAGAGCACATCGCTGGTGCTGCAGCTGAACCGCCCAGCGCCCGGAGAGCGTGACGATTCCTGTTTCTGACACGAGTCCAGAACCTGGAGGAGATGAGAGCAGAGAGAGACGTGATTGGACAGTGTCCCTCTTTACTGTCCTGAGTGGACTTATGGACATTAGAGACGATGAGAGGTCACGCTGTATGACATCATCACTGAGCGGTGAAGAGGAGAAGGAAGATGTGTCTCAGTGTGTCTCTCAGTGTCTTAAAGGGACAATGTCTCTGTGGCGTCCTCTGACCTTGAAGACGAGGTTGTCGATGTGCATCTCCTTCTCCTGCTTCATGATGTGGACGATCAGACAGTAGATGTAGTTCCTCTTCCTCTCCAGCGTGCCCGCCGCATCCTCGTCCACGTTCAGGTAGGTCTGTCTGGGCAGCAGCTGGAGGGACACGGGGACGCCGTCCTGACTGCGGGACACCACCTGCTGGTTCAGCTGTAACACACCTGGGAGCAGACAGAGGGGAGAGTCAGAGAGGAGGGGGAGGAGGAGGATGAAGGTTAGCGGCGTGCTGGCCATGTGACTGACCCTGGCTGGGCTCCTCCGGCCGGCTGCAAGTCAGCGGTCCGTCCTTGCTGATGAGCGGCAGCAGAGCGTGCAGCACGAAGGCGGCTGACAGGCCTGTCGCCTGCAGCAGAGCGTCCACTGGAACCTCCTGCAGAGAGAGCCCACGGTCAGTGAAGGCAGCACGCCATCAGTCTGTGTCATGTATGATGTCATACGTACGGACCTGCTGCGTGTTGAAGTGCAGCAGGATGAACATCTGCAGAGTCGACACGTGAAGCGTCCAACAGCCGAGCTGCAGCTCAGCGTGACCGAGCCACGTCCACTGCAGCCGCCGCGGCTTCGAGTGACTCAGACCGTACATGGACTGACCTGAGGGACACAGGGACAGACAGGAGGACGTTAGAGACACAGACAGGTGGACGTTAGAGACACAGACAGGTGGACGTTAGAGACACAGACAGGAGGACATAAGACATGTTCACTGATTCAACAGAAACCACTCTGCAGTTTATCAGTGTTTTAAAATAACTCATCAGCACATTACTGACTGTGGGTGCAGGACTGAGTGAACTGGTACTGACTGTGGGTGCAGGACTGGGTGAACTGGTACTGACTGTGGGTGCAGGACTGGGTGAACTGGTACTGACTGTGGGTGCAAGACTGGGTGAACTGGTACTGACTGTGGGTGCAAGACTGGGTGAACTGGTACTGACTGTGGGGGCAGGACTGGGTGAACTGGTACTGACTGTGGGTGCAAGACTGGGTGAACTGGTACTGACTGTGGGTGTAGAACTGGGTGAACTGGTTCAGGTAGGAGCAGAGTTCAGATGGAAAATGTTTTGTGGGTTCGTCCAGAAAGCAGAGTGAGGACACGGGCCAGCAGCGTGGAGACAGAACCAGAACCTGAACCTCCGCCTCTTCCTCTGACTCCGCCCACTCCTCCTCCATCATCTACGGCAACAACAACAGGACAAACGGATCAAACTCAGACCTGTGAACCAAACTTTCAGCAGGATTTAAATTTAAACTGATTTTATTCTCAGATGAACTCAACGAGGTGTCGTGGGTTTTTCAGACCTGGTCGTGCTCTTGCAGGCATCGGTCCAGCTGCTGCAGGCGGTACAGGTGGAACTCCTGCTGCAGCTCGGCGGACTCACTCAGGTTCTTCAACATCTGCTGAGGGAAGCGACTCGGGAAGCAGCTGCCGATCTGATCGATGACGGCGCTCTCCAACCACACATTACCCTGAGCCAGCAGCCGGTCACCCAGGTAGTACCTGCAGAGACAGAGAGGCAGAGGTGAGCTGCGTCCACGCCGCCTGTCATCAGTCTGCTGTGTCATCGTCGTGGCGTTCAGACCTGTAAAAGTGTTCGAAGGTGTTGGCAAGCTCCAGGCCCGATAGGAAGAGCATCGGCTCCAGAAACTGCTGCAGCCGCTCCAGAGTCTCCACGCTGCTGGACGCCGCTCCGCTTGTCTGGATCATCTGGTCGATGTACTGAGCAAAGCGCTCGCTCACCTGCACACACACATCACAGCGTACAGGTCAGACTATTTTCATTTCTGATTTATTTTCTCAGTGAATTGTTTCATCTTTAAATGACTTTGACGGTGACGACTAAAAAAAGTTTTCAGTTATCGGGCTCTAAAAATGTTACCGAACAATGTGTTTCAGCAAATATTGAAGTATTAAAGGGTCTCAGGCAAATATCTGTAGTGTCATATGCTCAGTCTAAACGGTCACATGACCAGAGCTGTTTACTTCCTGGTTGCACCATGAGACGAGCTCGAATGCGTCAAAGCTCCAAACGGAAGGTCAGTAAAGTTTGTAACATGAAGACAGAGGTGTCTGGGACACATCGTCTCTCAGGTGTCTGCTGTTGAATCAGCTTTGTTCAGTGACGTCACAGAGTTAGTGAACATGTTGAAGGTGAATCTAAATGAACTTCTATACACACATAGTTCTTATTCTGCCAAACCTTCTGCTCTTTTTCAGTTTCACTCTGAGTGAAGTTTTCATATGTGTGATCTTGGTGAGACGAGACGTACAACCTTAAAGTCATCCCAAAAAATCGAACAGATGCTTTCCTCAGTGACAGTGACGGGTCAGATAGAGACTCTGAGGGGGAGACGGCCCGTTGACTTCATGTGCTGAACTTATAGAAACACATCATGACAGGAACAACTTTATCAGAGATGACGACCTCCCCCTCCAACCTGTTCTCATTCTGTCTTCAAATACCGCCGCTTTGTCAAAGATTTCTGACACCAAAAGACACCTTTCATAGCAGAATGATTGACGGACAGGCACAGAGTTTTAAATGCTTAAATAACTGAGCTGAGATATTTGTTTGATGACTGCACGGAGATTATATTCATTTGGTCAATAAATGGTGCGACACATTATCCCCCCATAAAACACTGAGGGTCATCAGTGACAGATGATTTGGAGAGTTGTATGTATGTTCGGGGTTAAAAACTAAACATATTCAGTTTATGATCACATGAGACAAATTAAAGGTGTAAATCTTCACATCTGAGAGGAGGGAAGCAGGAAGTCTGAGGAAGTTAAGCTTAATATGAACCATAATCAAAGCAGCTGAAGATTATTTTTTCATATTCAGGATGAGCTCACTGAGTTTAAGTCATCTTAACTCTTCAAGGCTTTAATAAACCAGGTTTAAACTTCTAAAGGTCTAAATGTATCTGAGCCTGGTGTCAGTCTGAGTTAAACCAGAGTTAATCCTGACTTACGTGCATGGTCTTGAGGATGGAGAGCTGCAGCAGGGCGGCAGAGAAGCCGTGTCGGAGTGCGAGGACAAAGGCAGTCTGCTGTCCAAACAGCTCCTCCATGGCGTTCTTAAGCCGCAGGTACAGAGTCCGGTAACGCTCCACAAAGTCCGGCAGACTGCAGCTTGACTCCAGAAACTTCTTCACCTGAGGGGGGCGGAGTCAAGTTAAAGTCTGAGGAGCAGAGACGTCTGACCCAACAGAGCAACTGTAAGGCTGTTAGAAATCACCTGTCGCTGTACCACTCCCTGCCAACAGAGGGCGATGCCTGCAATGCTGCTGCTGCTCTTCACTTTAGGCTTGGCTGAGGAGGAGGACGATGACGAAGAGGCGGCAGCGGTGTCTTTGTTTTTACCCTCCTTCCCGTCTGAAAGACAAAGGTTAAAAGGTTTACTTCCTGCAGGACGCCAGCGGTCGTTGAGTGAAATCATAAAAGTGAAATGATAAACTGCAGCCAGAAACGTAAAGAGAAAGCAGAGCCTCTGTTCTGTCCTTCTTTTCCATCTGAAAAGAAACCACGTCAGTGTCTCTACTCAACATGGGAACAGGAAGTCAGCCGTCAAAATAAGAGCAGTCCAAACTGAAAGAAAAAGATGGAGTGTAAACGCGTCCTGATGACGTCAGCTTTAATGTTTGAGTTCAGACAAGGACGAGGAAGAGTCGGCCGGCGCCCCCTGCTGGACCGCCTCATCATCATCAGGTTTAGTGTCATGCACACACGCTGTTCACACCATCCTGCTGACACTAACACTCACTACAGCACAGAGTGTGGATTAATGCGCCACTGAAAATAGTCCCCAGACAAACAGTCACAGTTTCCTGTTTGTTAGAATAAAAACTGTGACAGAGGTCAAACTCACACAGCTGGAGTTCATGTCTGTTAAAAAATATTCTCTTAATTACTTCATTTATCGCTTTGAGCTCTGTGATAGAAACAGTCCTCCGGTGCCTGCATTGGTATTTCTGCTTATTGTGATGTCACTTCCTGAAGTTTCTTCAAACACTCCCTCCCTGACGTCAGTACAACCTGAGCTGACAGGTTCTGGAAGTCATTAAACCAGAATCACTGATAAAAATCATAGTTTTTGAGATATGATCAATTTAATGAGCAGAAAAAGGCACTGTGATGGATTCATCACTCATTTCTCTGGCGCCATCACACATAATGTTGCACAATGACATCATTAAGAGCGTACAACCTGATGGCGTGCAGCAGCTTTAGCCTTCAGCTACAAAAAGATGTTGCAGCTATTATGTTTTTTATCAATTTAAACAGGGTTATGGAAACAGTGACCTCCGTTCCGATCTCGACCGTTTAAGTAAAAATTCAGGACAAATTCCACCATAATTTCAGCAAAATATCACGTCAGCCAGGTAAGGTAACGCAACAGGTTAAGTAACGTAACAGGTAGCGTAAAAGGTAAGGTAACATAACAGGTTAGGTAGCATAAAAGGTAGCGTAACGGGTTAGGTAGCGTAACAGGTAAGGTTAGGTAGCGTAACAGGTAAGGTAAAGTAACAGGTTAGGTAACGTAACAGGTAAGGTAGCGTAACAGGTAAAGTAACGTAACAGGTTAGGTAACGTAACAGGTAAGGTAACCTAACAGGTAAGCTAACGTAACAGGTAGCATAACGGGTTAGATAGCGTAACAGATAAGGTAACGTAACAGGTAAGGTAACATAACGGGTAAGGTAACGTAACAGGTAAGGTAGCGTAACAGGCAAGGTAACGTAACAGGTAAGGTAACATAACGGGTAAGGTAACGTAACAGGTAAGGTAGCGTAACAGGTAGCGTAACGGGTTAGGTAGCGTAATGGGTTAGGTAGCGTAACAGGTAAGGTAAAGTAAGAGGTAAGGTAATGTAACAGGTAAGGTAACGTAACAGGTAGCGTAACAGATAAGGTAACAGGTAAGGTACCGTAACAGGTAAGGTAACATAACAGGTAAGGTAACGTAACAGGTAGTGTAATGGGTTAGGCAACGTAACAGGTAAGGTAGCGTAACAGGTAAGGTAGCGTAACAGGTTAGGTAGCGTAACAGGTAAGGTAACGTAACAGGTTAGGTAGCGTAACAGGTTAGGTAACGTAACAGGTAAGGTAACGTAACAGGTAAGGTAACGTAACAGGTAAGGTAACGTAACAGGTTAGGTAACGTAACAGGTTAGGTAACGTAACAGGTAAGGTAACGTAACAGGTAAGGTAACGTAACAGGTTAGGTAACGTAACAGGTTAGGTAACGTAACAGGTAAGGTAACAGGTAAGGTAACAGATAGGGTAGCGTAACAGGTAAGGTAACGTAACAGGTAGCGTAACAGGTAAGGTAATGTAACAGGTAGCGTAACAGGTAAGGTCACAAGGTCATGGCACAGGAAACAGAAGCCTGAGCTTTCTGCTGCAAAAAGAATCAATGTTCCTTCTGTTATTGTACTTATTCTAGCTCTCTTTAAACAGACTGACCTCCTGCTGCCGTCACGGGGAAATTCCTGCGTAATTCCAGCAAAATATTTTCTTTGCACTGCACATAACGTAGCGTAATGACGTCATTATGAGTGTACAACGTTATGATGGGGAAGACAGAAGCCTAGAAGCCAAAACACACTGGCAGAAAACGGCACGTGTCAACAACTACGCCCTGATTATTTTCAACGTACAGCGCCTCACCTGCGGCGGCTAGACGCACATCAGCACTCCTGGACTCGCTGACCCACAGCACTTCATGCCACTGTCCTGTTATCAGCCTCGCCGCCCCCTGAATTAAACACATTTTTCCCTCCACTCGCTCTCTGCTCGTACAGACCAGCTCTTCTTCTCTCTTCAACATGTTTGTATAAAGAGAACTCTGTAGCTGTTGCTGTGTCTCGTGTGTGTAACGAGGAGAGACTCCAGAAATATCCCGAGCTAAACGACCCACAGTCCCGTCATTATAAAGACAACAGCCACAAAGACACTTCCTGAGTCACAGCTCTGGAGGTGGGCTCTTCAGGTGAGGAATCAACTTTAATTAGCAGCTGTCCACACGTGATCTGAAGCTGATGCAGAGGAGGAGGAAGAACACATCTGTCAGTGACAATGACTGTGTGGTCGTCTGTTGACGAGCTGCAGCGCGACGTGTCTGGTGTGTACGAGGGGCGGCACTTGACATGTGTCATATGACACATCACACCGGCGTGTTGTCAGCATTAGCTTTCTGCTGCTAGAAGAAGGAATGCTCTGACTCTGATGAGTTTTATTTCAAATGACTTTAAACAGATCCATGCCAACATGGAGCTCCTGCAGCCGTCCACAGGATGTCTGTTCTTCAAAGGGTTAATTATTCAGTGGCTGATGATCATCTGCTCCTCACAGCTAGTTTTTGGAACTAAGTACATTTACTCAAGTAATGGAGTACAAAGTTTATCCTTGTACCTGAACTACATCATTTTACTGCTCCTCATTTATCTGAGGGATTCACAGTGTTCAGAGGGACCCAACAGGAGAACGACCAAACTACAGAACAACACCAAGCTTTAACATCAGCAGGTCGTCTGAGACGTGGACGGCTCAGTTGTGAGGTCAAACAGCAGGGGGCGACGTGACATCTTCCTGTCCTCATGTGGACGTATGAGATGTTACAGAACAGAGCGTAAACAAAGAGAATGTCTCTGAATGTCTCAGCTGTTACTTACTCTTCAGCTCTTTGCTTCGGTTGAGACCTTCTGAAAACAAAATACACTCTTTAAACATCGACTGCAAACACTCAGAGGTTTCATCATAAATTCATCTCTCATCAAACATTTTCATTCACTGCACTTCACCACAGAGGACGGACGCTGCCAAAATCAAGAATAAATAAGTTATTTATTCTTTTTTTACTTTTATCTTCATCTTTATGAATAATGCATTCTTTAATATACTTTCACAATTTTATTTATTAATTTTATTTATTATATGTGCAGTAACTCTGTCAGACACGTCTTTTTACAAGGAACCAACAAAAAAATTACAAATAAAATAAAACATATTATTAGAAAGTATACAGGCATTAACTGATTGATAAAATGTGACATAAACTGATGTTTCTGTTTTGTTTTAATTCACTCCTTTATTTACCTTTGTAATAATTCCCCTATTTGTTTACTCTCCTATTATCCTACATTTATTTGTAATATTGTTTTTGGTACATTTAACCCTTTGAAACCTGTTTTTTTTTCTGCTGTATTCAGATGCCTTTCACAAACATCTAAACCTTTGAAACTGGAGCAAATCTGTGTGATTTTTTTTTTCCCCCCAAAGCGAGGAACATTTCTATAACTACAGATAGTCTCAATTTTATGTTGTGTAGAAACATGTTTCACTTTAACTTCTCTTCGAGTGGAGGGAAATTCAGGGAGATTAGTTTACAGAATGTTTCTACCTGTCTACAACTCGAGTCTTATTCTGTCATTTGGACCATCGTTCAGGTTTCTTTACAATGATGTCACCATTATGATGTCACCTCTCAGATACCTAAGTGGTGAGTTCAGTGTTGTTAAACTGGATCGGCAAACTCACTTGATTTGACGGGCGGTTTGAGTTCCTCGCCATCCGGTCGGCTGGTGTCCACGTGGACCAGCAGGTGTGTGAGGCGTCTCACTCTGGAGTTAAAGATGGCCGCACGGCTTTTACAGCGACGTGCTGACTCAGCGTTGTCCAGGTACTCACTGAGCAGCCAGGCCAGGGGGCTGGATGCAGAGGATTCTGGGTAAACACAGAGGGAGCAGATCTAAGCCATTGCAAAGAGGACATTTTGGCCGGTCCTCTCAGTGTGATGCTGTGGACTGTGTGTGTGTGTGTGTGTGTGTGTGTGTGTGTGTGTGTGTGTTTTAATGAGTGTGTACCTGACAGTGTGATGCTGTGTGTATTAGTGAGTGTGTACCTAACAGTGTGTATTAGTGAGTGTGTACCTGACAGTGTGTATTAGTGAGTGTGTACCTGACAGTGTGATGCTGTGGACAATGGGGGTGATCAGAGCCTCCCAGCAGGTTCGACCCAGAGCTTCGGCTGCCTCAGCGTCTGGCAGGAAACGATCTGCGAACATCTGCTCGTGTCTCAGAGCACTGTTCAGTCTGAACACACACACACACACACACACACACACACACACACACACACTCTGTAATAACGTTCAGTCTGAGTGTACCAGCAGTAGTATTAACAGTATAAACAGTAATGCAGTAGTATATATTGTATTATTAGCGGTATTACGGTAATATCAACAGTATTAACAGTATAAGCAATATTATGGTAGTAGTAACAATATTACAATATTTGCAGTATTACGGTACTATTAGCAGTAGTATCTGTTGTAGTATTAACAGTATTACCATAGTAGTAACAGTATTAACAGTAATAGTGGTATTAGGGTAGTATTAACAGTATGAACAGTATTAACAGTATGAACAGTATTAGCAGTATTACGGTAGTATGAACAGTATGAACAGTATTAACTATTAGCAATATTACGGTAGTATTAACAGCATTAGCAATATTACGGTAGTATTAACAGTATTAGCAGTATTACGGTAGTATTAACAGCATTAGCAGTATAACGGTAGTGTTAACAGCATTAGCAGTATTACAGTAGTATTGACAGTATTACGGTAGTGTTAACAGTATTAGCAGTATTACGGTAGTGTTAATAGTATTAGCAGTATTACGGTAGTATTAACAGCATTAGCAGTATTGCGGTAGTGTTAACAGTATTAGCAGTATTACAGTAGTATTGACAGTATTAGCAGTATTACGGTAGTATCAGCAGTATTACGGTAGTATTAACAGTATTAGCAGTGTTACGGTAGTATTAACAGCATTAGCAGTATAACGGTAGTGTTAACAGCATTAGCAGTATTACAGTAGTATTGACAGTATTACGGTAATGTTAACAGTATTAGCAGTATTACGGTAGTATTAACAGCATTAGCAGTATAACGGTAGTGTTAACAGCATTAGCAGTATTACAGTAGTATTGACAGTATTACGGTAGTGTTAACAGTATTAGCAGTATTACGGTAGTGTTAACAGTATTAGCAGTATTACGGTAGTATTAACAGCATTAGCAGTATTGCGGTAGTGTTAACAGCATTAGCAGTATTGCGGTAGTGTTAACAGTATTAGCAGTATTACAGTAGTATTGACAGTATTAGCAGTATTACGGTAGTATCAGCAGTATTACGGTAGTATTAACAGTATTAGCAGTGTTACGGTAGTGTTAACAGTATTAGCAGTATTGCGGTAGTATTAACAGTATTAGCAGTGTTACGGTAGTATTGACAGTATTAGCAGTATTACAGTAGTATTGACAGTATTAGCAGTATTACGGTAGTATTAAAAGTATTAGCAGTATTACGGTAGTATTAACAGCATTAGCAATATTACGGTAGTATTAACAGTATTAGCAGTATTACGGTAGTGTTAACAGTATTAGCAGTATTACGGTAGTATTGACAATATTAGCAGTATTACAGTAGTATTGACAGTATTAGCAGTATTACGGTAGTATTGACAATATTAGCAGTATTACAGTAGTATTGACAGTATTAGCAGTATTACGGTAGTATTAACAGTATTACAGTAGTATTGAAAGCATTAGCAGTATTACGGTAGTGTTAACAGC
>CM069308.1:702500-737500 GCA_035609425.1 Epinephelus awoara | reverse complement strand
ACCTGAAGTATCTGGTGGTACCTGTAGTATCTGGTACTACCTGAAGTATCTGGTACTACCTGTAGTATCTGGTGGTACCTGTAGTATCTGGTAGTACCTGTAGTATCTGGTGGTACTTGTAGTATCTAGTAGTACCTGAAGTATCTAGTAGTACCTGTAGTATCTGGTGGTACCTGTAGTATCTGGTACTACCTGTAGTATCTGGCAGTACCTGTAGTATCTGGCAGTACCTGTAGTATCTGGTACTACCTGTAATATCTGGTACTACCTGTAGTATCTAGTAGTACCTGTAGTATCTGGTAGTACCTGTAGTATCTAGTAGTACCTGTAGTACCTGTAGTATCTGGCAGTACCTGTAGTATCTGGTAGTACCTGTAGTATCTGGTAGTACCTGTAGTACCTGTAGTATCTGGCAGTACCTGTAGTATCTGGTGGTACCTGTAGTATCTGGTAGTACCTGTAGTATCTGGTAGTACCTGTAGTATCTAGTAGTACCTGTAGTACCTGTAGTATCTGGTAGTACCTGTAGTATCTGGTAGTACCTGTAGTATCTAGTAGTACCTGTAGTACCTGTAGTATCTGGTAGTACCTGTAGTATCTAGTAGTACCTGTAGTACCTGTAGTATCTGGTAGTACCTGTAGTATCTGGTAGTACCTGTAGTATCTAGTAGTACCTGTAGTACCTGTAGTATCTGGCAGTACCTGTAGTATCTGGTGGTACCTGTAGTATCTGGTGGTACCTGTAGTATCTGGCGGTACCTGTAGTATCTGGCAGTACCTGTAGTATCTGGTGGTACCTGTAGTATCTGGTACTACCTGTAGTATCTGGTAGTACCTGTAGTATCTAGTAGTACCTGTAGTACCTGTAGTATCTGGCGGTACCTGTAGTATCTGGTGGTACCTGTAGTATCTGGTGGTACCTGTAGTATCTGGCAGTACCTGTAGTATCTGGCAGTACCTGTAGTATCTGGTGGTACCTGGAGTATCTGGTAGTACCTGTAGTATCTGGTAGTACCTGATGATGACTCCTTTGTGCATGTAGATGTTGATGAAGTGTGAGCCAGTGCAGCCGTTGGACTCCCAGTAGGTTTTGGGGTTCTTGTCGGTCAGCTTGTTTGCTCGATGGTGATTGGAGGAGACCTCCACCTTCTCCCAGCATTTGTCCTCCTTCAGCTCCACACTGGAGCCTGAACACACCACCAGTTAAACCAGTGACACTAGTGACACCAGTTATGAAGCGTTATCTTTAATCATGTTATTAAATGTATACAGACCTTGGCAGAGATTCCTGAGGAATACGTCAAAGAAGGGGATGTTGATTGGCTGATGGCTACGACGATGCTCCTCAATCTGACCCAACACCATCTGACAGGAACAGGAAGTAGACCAGGTCAGATAATCTTATGACAGGAAGTCAGACTGTAAACACCTCCAAATGACGGACCTGCGTCCACATGATGGAGAGAGTGGACGCCGCCTCCTAGAGATGAAGCAACATGCCCAGCGTTCTTTTTCAGACCGCCCTGGCTCTTTCCTGCGGTCGCTCAGAGCACTTCTTTATTAAAATCTCTGAACTCCTCAGAGCAGCACTCATGACGTCACTGCTGCTCCTTTAGCTACTGTGCGAAATGTCAGTCAGGAACCACCACGGCGAATATAGCAAGTCTCATTGTTTGAGGGAAGATTGGCTGGCGGAGGTTGCTGCTGAGTGATGTGCTTTGATCACCACACTGTTGTAAGCTGACAAGGTCACAGTGACGACAACATAATGCCTCTAGCCACAGCTATCACTGACACGGAGGCAGAAAAACATGTTTTGTATGGTCACAGTGACCTTTGACCCTTGACAACCAAATTCTAATCAGTTTATTCTTGAGTCCAAGTGGACGTTTGCATCAAATTTTAGGAAATGCCCTCAAGCTGTTCTTGAGATATCGTGTTCACAAGAATGAGACAGGTAAGGTCATGGTTACCTTGATCTATGACCATCGAAACCTAGTCAGTTCATCACTGAGCTCAAGTGAATGTTTGTGCCATAATCTGAAGGAATTCCCTTGAGGTGTTCTTGATATCGTGATCACAAGGATGGGACAGACGGATAGAAGGACGGACATAATGCCTGCAGCCGGTGATCACCAGCGGGGAGGCATAAAAACAAGTTTTGTGAGGTCACATTGACCTCGACCTCTGACCCATGACCACCAAAAAGTTATCAGTTCATTGTTGAGTCCAAGGGGACATTTGTGCCAAATTTGAGGAAACTCCCTCAAGCTGTTCTTATGATATTGTGTTCACAAGAATGTGATGGATGCAAGGTCACAGTGACCTTTGACTTTGACCTCCAAATTCGTTTCAGTTTAATCTTCTGTTCAAGTGCACGTTTGTTCCAAATTCGAGGAAACTCCCTCAAGCCCTTTTTGTGGTGTCACATTAATGAGAATGCTAGGTCACAGTGACCTTTGACGGCTACACACAGTGCGGAGGGAAAAAAAAAGAGGACCCTTCTTCTTCTATGATCTTTACACGTTCAGTAAACCCAATAATGTTTTTTAAATTGAGTCGCTGTGGTGTTGTCAGGAAGCCGTTTCCAGGCAGACTTGCTGCAGCAGTGGCGGCGGTGTGAAGAGTTAACGGTGTGTCCTGCGTACCTGGATACATCCTGCGAGGACACTTGTGGTCATCTTCTTGTAGAGGCTGGCGTACTTCTCACAGTCAGTGATGAGGTCACGCAGCTCGGTGACCAGCAGCAGGTTGGTGCTGTGTTTGTCCAGAGCTTTCACCAGAGCCTCTTTGGTCCCCAGGCGACACATCACCACCGCGTAGTCTTTGTTCAGGGACGCCAGGCGGTACAGGAAGCGGATGAACAGCTGGACCACCTAAATGACGAATCACAGCAGGTCAAACGTTTACATACAGAAAGTGTGTGTGTGTGTGTGTGTGTGTGTGCTGTGTACCGACCTCTCTGTCGTTGATGAAGGCCGCCATGGAGGACAAGCAGGGCTCGATGCTCTCGTGCCATGGCAGCATGTCCTCCTGGTAGTTATCCAGGAACTTGTTCAGGATCCTGCAGGGACAAACAGCCAATCAGACGAGCTGCTTCATCACCATCACCATCACCATCATCATCACCATCATCATCACCATCATCACCATCACACTGTGGGGGGTCAGTACCTGAGGATGGAGAGCTGGACGGCCCGGTCTGCTCGGTGCTGCTCCATCAGACGAACCAGGTCTTGATACGTGTCTCGACTGTGGGTCACCTGACCAACCAATAATCACCAATATTTAATGACTGTATCCTGTGAGGTGGCTTCATCATATTCTGTGACATCATCATCATCATCATCATCATGTTTTAAAGCTCCAGTGTGTCAGATTTAAATCATGGTTGTGTTCTGGTTCCCGTTTATAAACCTTTATTTACACAGGGAGCAGGTCCTCGTCTACAGAGATCAACATGTTGCACCACCATGTTTCTACAGTAGCCCAGAACGGACAAACCAAACACTGACTTGGTTTTGCTTTACTTGGTTTGGCTTGATTTGGTCTGGTCTGGTCTGGTCTGGTTTGGTCTGGTTTGGCTTTGTTTGGTATGGTCTGGTTTAACTTGGATTGGTTTGGTCTGACTTGGTTTGGTTTGGTCTGGTTTGGCTTTGTTTGGTATGGTCTGGTTTGGTTTGGTCTGGTCTGGTCTGGCTTTGTTTGGTATGGTCTGGTCTGGTCTGGTTTGGCTTTGTTTGGTATGGTCTGGTTCAACTTGGATTGGTTTGGTCTGACTTGGTTTGGTTTGGTCTGGTTTGGCTTTGTTTGGTATGGTCTGGTTTGGTCTGGTCTGGTCTGGCTTTGTTTGGTATGGTCTGGTCTGACTTGGTTTGGTCTGGTCTGGTTTGGCTTTGTTTGGTATGGTCTGGTCTGGTCTGACTTGGTTTGGTCTGGTCTGGTTTGGCTTTGTTTGGTATGGTCTGGTTTGGTCTGACTTGGTTTAGTCTGGTCTGGTTTGGCTTTGTTTGGTCTGGTCTGGTCTGGTTTGGCTTTGTTTGGTATGGTCTGGTCTGGTTTGGCTTTGTTTGGTATGGTCTGGTCTGGTTTGGTTTTGTCTGGTTTGGCTTTGTTTGGTTTGGTCTGGTCTGGTCTGGTCTGACTTGGTTTGGTCTGGTTTGGCTTTGTTTGGTATGGTCTGGTCTGGTTTAGTCAGGTCTGGTCTGGTTTGGCTTTGTTTGGTATGGTCTGGTCTGGTCTGGTCTGACTTGGTTTGGTCTGGTTTGGCTTTGTTTGGTATGGTCTGGTCTGGTTTGGTCAGGTCTGGTCTGGTTTTGTTTTGTTTGGTATGGTCTGGTCTGGTTTGGTCAGGTCTGGTCTGGTTTTGTTTTGTTTGGTATGGTCTGGTTTGGTCTGGTCTGGTCTGGTCTGGCTTTGTTTGGTATGGTCTGGTCTGGTCTGGCTTTGTTTGGTATGGTCTGGTCTGGTCTGACTTGGTTTGGTCTGGTCTGGTCTGGCTTTGTTTGGTATGGTCTGGTCTGGTTTGGTCAGGTCTGGTCTGGTTTTGTTTTGTTTGGTATGGTCTGGTCTGGTCTGACTTGGTTTGGTCTGACTTGGTTTGGTCTGGTCTGGTTTGGTCTGACTTGGTTTGGTCTGGTCTGGTTTGGCTTTGTTTGGTATGGTCTGGTCTGGTTTGGTCTGACTTGGTTTGGTCTGGTCTGGTTTGGCTTTGTTTGGTTTGGTCTGGTCTGGTCTGGTCTGACTTGGTTTGGTCTGGTTTGGCTTTGTTTGGTATGGTCTGGTCTGGTTTAGTCAGGTCTGGTCTGGTTTGGCTTTGTTTGGTATGGTCTGGTCTGACTTGGTCAGGTCTGGTCTGGTTTTGTTTTGTTTGGTATGGTCTGGTTTGGTCTGGTCTGGTCTGGTCTGGCTTTGTTTGGTATGGTCTGGTCTGGTCTGGCTTTGTTTGGTATGGTCTGGTCTGGTCTGACTTGGTTTGGTCTGGTCTGGTTTGGCTTTGTTTGGTATGGTCTGGTCTGGTTTGGTCAGGTCTGGTCTGGTTTTGTTTTGTTTGGTATGGTCTGGTTTGGTATGGTCTGGTCTGGTCTGACTTGGTTTGGTCTGGTCTGGTTTGGTCTGACTTGGTTTGGTCTGGTCTGGTTTGGTCTGACTTGGTTTGGTCTGGTCTGGTTTGGCTTTGTTTGGTATGGTCTGGTCTGGTTTGGTTTGGTCTGGTATGACTTGGTTTGGGCTGGTTGGACTTGGTTTGGTTTGGTTTGGCTCAGCTTGGTTTGGGCCGTCAGCCCAGTGCAGCAGGTATTTGTGTCTCCATAAATCCACTAATTGGGTGATGAACACATTTCACTTCCTGTAGACTCTTCACAATAAAAGTCTCCTGTTACTCTGATATGTATAAACGTTTATTGTGAAGCAGCAGGATGAGGAAACATTGAGTTTTCAGCTGATGATGAAGATCAGACATTAACTCAGATATGTGAGGTCACAACAGGACACAGGAGAGAAGCTTAACTCCAAGCTGCACAGATCCAGATTAATTTGGCATGGCTGAAGTGACAGTGGTAAAGGTCCATATATGGTTGTGACTGTGACACACTGGAGCTCTGATGAGTCACAGGTGAGTCACAGGTGAGTCACAGGTGAGTCACAGGTGACAGGTAGACTCTGTACCTGACTGCGCTGGTCCTCCAGCTGAGAGGTGTCGTCACACAGCAGCTGCTCCAGAGTCTGGATCACCTCCTTAGTGGCCGTCAGCTCCTTCAGACTCACCACCAACATCTGCAGCTCCGTGTCCTTCAGGTCCAGCTGCTCACGACTCTCTGATGACACACACACACACACACACACACACACACACACACACACACACACACACACACACACACAGCTTCAGTCCCACAGACAGGATGGACTGTACTGACGTCAACATTAAGCTCAATGTTGGTGAGTTTACAGCCTTATCACCATGGAGTCATGTGATGCGGTCATGTGGGGGGGGGGGGGGGGGGGTACCTTTGCTCTCCAGCTTGTGCACCATGGAGATGTGGTTGAGGGCGATGATGGCGAGCATGGTCTCAGCTCTGGACAGAGTCAGACACTTCTTGAGGACGGTGGTGACGTCGGCGGCCACCAGCTGCTCCGCCAGGCTCTTGTGGTTGGAGATGAGCATGATGATGACCAGCAGGCCGTTTCTCACTGACAGCGTGCAGCTGCACACAGAAAACCGCCGTCAGTAACAGGAACCTTCAGAGGAAGTCAACACCTGAACCTGTGACAGGAAGTTACCCTTTAGTCTGCAGCATGAGGTCAACGGCAGCGGGGATAGCTCCCAACAGGCCCTTGGAGCCTTCAGGCGTGGCTGAGCCAATGCTGGCGAAGATTTCCAACATCATCTGAGTGCCAGACTCAGACAGCGGGAGGCTGCTGCCGACGCTGCGCAGGTCGTGTTTACTGGCTCCGGTGATGACCTTCAGAGTCTGACACAAACAACAACAACAGTTCACACAGGACGGCCATCTTAAAACTGTGACATCATGGTTTTACAGATTAGTGACAGGGGGAGTCTGTGATGTCACAGTCTGTGATGTCACAGATTCTCAGATCGTTTGCAGCTGTGGCACGTAGCTGCATCCGTCTGAGGACAGTGGATGTGAGGGGTGTGTCTTACTGCGAGCGCCAGCTGCTGGACGTGAGTGATGGCGGAGAACTCCTGCATGCAGGACAGGACAGCTTTGACTCCGCCCTCTGTGGCGAAGGAAACCCTCCACTCGTATTTGAGCATTAGGAGGTGGGTAAGTCTGAGCGTGCTGACCACCAGGTCTTTGGAGGATGAGCCCAGCAGCTCCACCAGCAGCTTCAGCACCTTGTCCCTGACAGAGGACACACAGAGGACACACAGAGGACACACACAGAGGACACACACAGAACATATCATCACACAGTGTACCTCACACATTCAGGGACACACGTCGTCATCTGCTCTCCCAGCTCCCCTGAACTACCCTCTGGCTTTGTGTATCTCCTGGCGACACTCAGCAATCCCAGGGTTCCTGAACTACCCACAGGAACTATGTATTTACTGGACACAACCATCTATCACAGGTTGTCTGAACTACCTCATGGCTCTGTGTATCTCCTGGAACACTCCACACTCTATCCTGGGATACACCACACCTACATGTTGTCTCTGGTTCTGTGTATTTCCTGGGATACACCACACCTACATGTTGTCTCTGGCTCTGTGTACTTCCTGGAGCAGTCCACTGATGATGGCGTCTCACCGTATGGTCTGAGCAGAGTCGCTCCTCATGGAGTTCTTCTCCTGTGCTCCCTTCTCCTCCAGCAGCCTGGTGATGAAGAGGACGGCGGCCAGCTGCTGGGCGTGGTCTGAGGACGCCCCGCCCTTCTTCAGGATGTCCACCACCTCCCCCAGCTTCTCCAGCACCGTCTTCTTCCCCTGGACCCGCGGGTTGTTGAACACTGCAGGGAGGACAGACAAATGGACTCTGACTCTAATGTTACTGTCCACCTGAAGGAACACAGAGTCCCTGTGGACACCTGTCCCCGTCTCCCACCTTTCATCTTGTCCTCCAGGTCTTCGGGGTATTTGCTGTCGTCCTCTGACGGCAGCTCGTTCTCCGTCTCCGGGCTGCCACAGCCTGAGTCAGCAGGAAGTTCCTTCTTTGCCTTCTTAGAGACGGAGCCCAACGCTGAGGAAGAGGAGGCCAAGGCTGACGATGAAGAGGAGGAGTTTGGTCCTCCTCCTCCTCCTCCTCCCCCTCCTCCTGCCACGTTGGACGAACCCAGAGAGCCTTCAGCTGGAAACAAACAGTCACAGACATGGAGACAGATTTAGAAACTCAGACACGTCCTCACAGAGACACATGTCTCAGTGCGTCCTCACAGAGACACATGTCTTGTGCGTCCTCACCCAGCAGCTCTTCGTCCTCCAGACTTCCTCCTCCTCTCCTCAGGTAGTGTTTGCAGAAGGTGTGTGAACACAGCAGGTCGCTGAGACACGATGACGGCAGCTTCTGCTTCAGGTAGTGAAGCAGCTTCTTCGCCACGTCTCCGGGGACAGACAGACCGATCAGAGACAAGTCGTCCAGCTCCGTCTCCTGCGGGACAGACAGACATGTGTGAGTGAATAGTTTTTTACCCATCATGCCCCTGGGTGGGTGTGTGTGTGTGTGTGTGTGTGTGTGTGTGTGTGTGTGTGTGTGTGTGTGTCTCACCTGGTCGTCCAGGCTCTGCAGCAGGATGCTGTTGACTTCCTGTTGCTGCTTGAGCTCCAGCTTCTTGATGAAGAAGAGGATCTCCCACCACTCGGCCCGGCTCAGGGCCAGCGGCTCCCTCTGCAGACCCTCCGACAGGTAGGGCAGAGAGTACAGCCCTCCGGGCGGCTTGGAGAAGAACGTCTGACTCACTGTGGGAGCGGAGACACAAACAGGGTCACCTGACCTGAGCTGAGGGACAGGTGGAGGCGTCAGGTGTGATGGGATCTTACCCGCGGTGAGTTTGAGAGTCTCCGTCAGGGTGGAGGCCTTCTCCTGTGACTCCTTCTCAGCCTGACTGCTGCTGCCGCTGCCCAGGATCTCCACCATGTGCCAGTGGACCCAGTACGTCCTGGACAGGGAGTTCCAGTACACCTGAATGCAGCACACACATACAGGACACATCACACACTGCTGTCCTCCAGACTCAACAGGTCCAGGGACGCTATCAGGGCGACGCCATGTTGGATTTTATGTTGCTATGTAACGACTGATTAGTCCAATAACTGATGTCCATGTATCCATTGTTTCCCTCCTGATGTCACTGATCATCATCATCATCATCATCAGGTCTCTGCTGTAGTGAGATAACTTACGATCTTATCATATGATACTAAAAATCATTTCAGTATTATCATTAACGAGACACAGCCTGACCCTGAGCCTGATCCTGATCCTCAGCCTGATCCTGAGCCTGATCCTGATCCTCAGCCTGATCCTGAGCCTGATCCTCAGCCTGATCCTGAGCCTCAGCCTGAGCCTCAGCCTGATCCTGAGCCTCAGCCTGATCCTGAGCCTGATCCTCAGCCTCAGCCTCAGCCTGATCCTGAGCCTGATCCTCAGCCTGAGCCTGATCCTGAGCCTGATCCTCAGCCTGATCCTGAGCCTGATCCTGAGCCTGATCCTGAGCCTGATCCTCAGCCTGATCCTGATCCTGAGCCTGATCCTGATCCTCAGCCTGATCCTGAGCCTGATCCTCAGCCTGAGCCTGATCCTCAGCCTGATCCTGATCCTGAGCCTCAGCCTGATCCTGATCCTCAGCCTGATCCTGAGCCTGATCCTGATCCTCAGCCTGATCCTCAGCCTGATCCTCAGCCTGATCCTGATCCTCAGCCTGATCCTGATCCTCAGCCTGATCCTCAGCCTGATCCTGATCCTGAGCCTGATCCTGAGCCTAATCCTGAGCCTGATCCTGAGCCTAATCTTGAGCCTGATCCTGATCTTGATCTTGAGCCTGAGCCTGATCCTGAGCCTGATTCTGAGCCTGATTCTGATCTTGAGCCTGATCCTGATCCTAATCCTGATTCTGATCCTGATTCTGAGCCTGAGCCTCCCAACATGTTTCGGACAAACTGAAGATTTGATCCGGATCAAAACCAGGATCAGATTACATGATCTGATCCTTTAGTGACTTCTGAACAACCTGTTTTTAAGATTTGATCCAATCAGATCAGGTTTCTCTGAACACCTGACTCCTCTGCTTTAATCCTCCCAGCAGCAGGAGGCGCTGCAGGCTGAGAGGAGTCATTCACCAACATGTCACAGTAATACTGATCAGGAGCTACAGGGACCTCTGCTCATTGTGCTGACGTGTCTGTGTGAGTCTTTGTATCGGCGCCGTGTTTCCTCACCTGAACAGGTGGTGAGCCGTCGTTGCTGTAGCGGAACTCTCCCTCATCTCCGGAGCTCACCTCCTCGTAGTCCTCCAGCATGCGGACCATCATGCCGCTCTTCAGGTTGTCCTGGACGTACTCTACGTAGGCCGAGCGGCTGGCGAAGTCAGAGCGCGTTTTGTATCCGTTTCCTGTCTTCTTCTTTGGCGGCGTGGCAGTGGCTGGAGTGGCTACAGCAGAGGTGGCGGTGAGGACGACAGGGGAGGCGCAGAAACGGGGCTGGAAGATGGACCTGAGGACGGGGCGGGATGCTTCCTCCCCCAGCTCCTCCCCACAAGCCCCGCCCCCCCCAGGATGGTGGGCGGAGCCGTCGGGAGGTTGGCGGTTGCGGTCCCAGCCCATCACACGGACCAGCTCCGAGATGAGGTTGGCCATGGCCATGGTGAAGTCGAACTCTCGCTGGACGCGGAGGTGCTCCGCCTGGTGGGCGGCGCTGGAGGAGGAGGCGGGGGAGGGGCTGGCGTCCTGTCTGTCAGAGTTAGACTCCGCCCCCGCCGTGTTAAGTTTGTCCATCAGTGACGTCACACACAGGTAACGCTTCACCAGAGAGAAGAGCAGCTTCCCAGGAATCTGAGCGCACGCACCACAAACACACACACACATAATTAGTAATTAACAACAACAACAACAACACCACATAAAAAATCAATAATCAATAATTATAATAACAACAATAATACAAAAGACATAATAATAATAATAAAAATAGAAAATAATGAAATACGATAATGTTAAAAATATTTTTAATCAATATCATTGATTATTATTTGATTCATTTAATCAACATCAACATTAATAAATAATAAAAATTACATCAACAACAGTAAATAATTATAACAATAAAAATGTTACTAATTATTTCAACATTAATGATCAATGATAATATTAATAAACTTTATTAATTTAAACTCGTCTATGTGAATATATATTTAAATATCTGTAGACAAACATTTTGTGAAAGAAAACATCACAAATTATAACACAAACACAAACCAGCTGACATTGTGTGTGTGTGTGTGTGTGTGTGTGTGTGTGTGTGTGTGTGTACCTGCGGCAGGTGAATCCCCTCGAAGGAGATGCCGTGCTCCTCTGACGACGTGGTCTCAGCAAACAGCTCCAGCAGAGTGTAGCGGTTATCAAAGTCCATGTGCTGCTCGATGCCGTCCTGCTGACTGAGGGACAGCAGGACATACGCACGACTTCCTGCACAGGGGACAGGGGACAGGGGGACACGCCGTCAGAGACAGGAAGACAATGTAAAAGGTTAATGTTCAGCCCTGCTACTTGTTTAAAATAAATAACTGTCTCTTAGACTTCACTGCTGTTGGGTCAAGTGTCCTCGTCTCGACTAACTCCAGTCTTAGCTCAGAGTCTGTCCCAGCTGCCTTCAAACACGCTGTGGTTAGGCTCCTCCTACACTGTCCCATCTTGACCCCTCTGTGCTGTCCTGACCTGTCTCCTATTTGCCTTTTCTTTCTCAGGTGTGAAACGTCGGTTCATCTGAGCTGAACACTGGTCAGCTGACAGACAGGATGTTATCATGACTGTGGGTCTGTGGGTCCTCAGCAGCGTGTGTGTGTGTGTGTGTCATCATCTGTGGTAACCATGACAACAGGTGGCCACCTGAAGGTTGTTCTGTCTCCACGCGTCACATTCAAACACCTGAAATGTTTATTTCCTGTGATGTAACACACACATCCTGCTCATGTGTTCACACTGATGCTCAGGTGGACGTGACGCTACCACAAAGGCACAGAAGAAGAAGAAGAAGAAGACTCAAAACTGGTAAACAAACTGCAGCCTCACTCTGTCCCTCTGTCTGTCCCTCTGTCCGTCTGTCTGTCTGTCCCTCTGTCCATCTGTCCGTCTGTCCGTCCCTCTGTCCGTCTGTCCTTCTCTCTGTCCGTCTGTCTGTCCCTCTGTCAGTCTGTCCCTCTGTCTGTCCCCCTGTCCGTCCCTCTGTCCATCAGTCTGTCCCTCTGTCAGTCTGTCCCTCTGTCTGTCAGTCTGTCCCTCTGTCAGTCTGTCCCTCTGTCCCTCTGTCTGTCTGTCTGTCCCTCTGTCTGTCCGTTCGTCAGTCTGTCCCTCTGTCCGTCCCTCTGTCCGTCAGTCTGTCCGTCCGTCAGTCTGTCTGTCCCTCTGTCCGTCAGTCTGTCCCTCTGTCAGTCTGTCCCTCTGTCTGTCTGTCAGTCTGTCCCTCTGTCTGTCAGTCTGTCCCTCTGTCAGTCTGTCCCTCTGTCTGTCAGTCTGTCCCTCTGTCTGTCTGTCTGTCCCTCTGTCTGTCCCTCTGTCCGTCAGTCTGTCCCTCTGTCTGTCTGTCCCTCTGTCAGTCTGTCCCTCTGTCTGTCCCCCTGTCCGTCCCTCTGTCCGTCAGTCTGTCCCTCTGTCAGTCTGTCCCTCTGTCTGTCTGTCAGTCTGTCCCTCTGTCTGTCCGTTTGTCAGTCTGTCCCTCTGTCTGTCCCTCTGTCCGTCAGTCTGTCCGTTTGTCAGTCTGTCCCTCTGTCTGTCAGTCTGTCCGTCAGTCTGTCCGTCAGTCTGTCTGTCCCTCTGTCAGTCTGTCCCTCTGTCTGTCCCCCTGTCCGTCCCTCTGTCCGTCAGTCTGTCCCTCTGTCAGTCTGTCCCTCTGTCTGTCTGTCAGTCTGTCCCTCTGTCTGTCCGTTTGTCAGTCTGTCCCTCTGTCTGTCCCTCTGTCCGTCAGTCTGTCCGTTTGTCAGTCTGTCCCTCTGTCTGTCAGTCTGTCCGTCAGTCTGTCCGTCAGTCTGTCCGTCAGTCTGTCCCTCTGTCTGTCTGTCTGTCTGTCCCTCTGTCTGTCCCCCTGTCCGTCAGTCTGTCCGTCAGTCTGTCAGTCTGTCCCTCTGTCCCTCTGTCCGTCAGTCTGTCCCTCTGTCCGTCAGTCTGTCCGTTTGTCAGTCTGTCCCTCTGTCCGTCCGTCAGTCTGTCCCTCTGTCCGTCAGTCTGTCTGTCTGTCCCTCTGTCTGTCCCCCTGTCCGTCAGTCTGTCAGTCTGTCCCTCTGTCTGTCTGTCTGTCCCTCTGTCTGTCCCTCTGTCCATCAGTCTGTCTGTCCCTCTGTCTGTCTGTCTGTCTGTCTGTCTGTCCGTCCCTCTGTCTGTCTGTACCTCTGTCTGTCCGTCTGTCTGTCTGTCTGTCCCTCTCTCTGTCCGTCTGTCTGTCCATCCTTCTGTCTGTCTGTCTGTCTGTCTGTCTGTCCCTCTGTCTGTCTGTCTGTCCCTCTCTCTGTCCGTCTGTCTGTCCGTCCCTCTCTCTGTCCGTCTGTCTGTCTGTCCCTCTGTCTGTCTGTCTGTCCCTCTCTCTGTCCGTCTGTCTGTCTGTCTGTCTGTCTGTCCCTCTGTCTGTCTGTCTGTCCCTCTCTCTGTCCGTCTGTCTGTCCATCCCTCTGTCTGTCTGTCTGTCTGTCCTTCTGTCCCTTTGTCCGTCTAGCTGAGCCTGGTGGTTTCACTTTTCCCTCAGCAGTGACTGCAGGGCGTAGCGACAGACTGAACCTCCTGTGTGAGACAGTTCAGAGTGTGATTCAGCTGAATGACCACATTCCCCCGCTCCAATAGGAAAACAAAGCTGCCTTGATGATGATGATAATGATGATGATGACATCATTTCCTGCTGCAGAGGAGACAGTCCTGGCCTCTGTCTGTCAGTCTGTCCCTCTGTCTGTCTGTCTGTCCCTCTGTCTGTCCGTTCGTCAGTCTGTCCCTCTGTCCGTCCCTCTGTCCGTCCGTCAGTCTGTCTGTCCCTCTGTCTGTCCCCCTGTCCGTCCCTCTGTCCGTCAGTCTGTCCCTCTGTCAGTCTGTCCCTCTGTCTGTCTGTCTGTCCCTCTGTCTGTCTGTCAGTCTGTCCCTCTGTCAGTCTGTCCCTCTGTCTGTCTGTCAGTCTGTCCCTCTGTCTGTCCGTTTGTCAGTCTGTCCCTCTGTGGGGAGGGACAGACTGAATGTCACTGACTTCCTGTTTGGTCCGTCAGAATCAGTGGGCTTTATATCTGCGGCTGAACGACCTCCACTGACCTGACGTTCGTCTGACGGACCAAACACAGATGGCAGAGTGCCGCCATTTTAACAGCGATGGCCAGTGAGCCTGAACCGACGTATATCTGTTAACTTCCTGTCAGCTCTACAGTGATAGCTGCAGGAGGAATGACATGTCCAGGTTGTCCGTCTGTACGTCCCATCCTTGTAAACACAATATCTCAAGAACACCTCAGGGGAATTTCTTCAAATTTGGCACAAACGTCCACTTGGAATCACGGATGACGTGAATAGATTTCGGTGGCCACAGGTCAAAGGTCAAAGTCACTGTGGCCTTGTCTTTCTCATTTGTGTGAATGCAATATCTCAAGAACACCACGAGGGAATGTCCTCAAATTTGGCACAAATGTGGCAAATTGTGGTCATGTTGCAGTTAAGATAGAGTCAGAGGTACTTTAAGGGTTATAAACACTTAAGTGAACATTTTAATGAAACCTTAAGGAGAAGACTTAAGGGTCTTTTGTGCAATTGATTTTGTTTTGAGGAAGCCTTAACAAGGACCTTAAGGAAAATCTTAACTTAAGGTGTTTTGTGCAACCAGCCACTGATGTTTGTCTACAAAGTGTTAAACAGCCGCGCCCCATCTGACATCACTGAGCTCCTCCCCTCATATCACACTGTGAGAGACCTGAGACTGTCCAACCACAGGCTTGTGTCTGTCCCCAGCTCCAGGACCAATAATGACAGGTGATCATTATTATGTTATTGTTCCTAGACTTCTCTGCTTCCTTTTGTTTGTGCTGTGAGATCAGCTCTGTTTGTCTCTAAACTGCTGTAGAAATAAAGTTCACTGGCTCACTGTCAACCACCACCACCACCATCATCATCATCATCATCATCAACCCTGCTGGGCTGTGACTCATGTCATTAACGTGCGACTGTGCAGGACGTGTTAGTGACAGGCGGGACTGTCTCCTCCATGACTCAGCATGTTGTACAAACATGTCGGTGCTTCACTTATCACACAGAATAAACTGTGACGTATCAAGCTGCTCTCAGATCAGATCTGAGGGCGACACCTGAGCAGCAGGCCCCGCCCCCTCTCTGTCTCGCTGACATTCCATTGGTTTAAAATTCAAATGATCTCTGACTGAACGTCCAACAGATTCTTTTTATGAACTCTGGTTTGTTCTCTGGAAACTCAGTTAGAGTGTGTGTGTGAGACCGCAGCCCCGATGACTCATGGGAAAAACTCTCAGTTGCTCCCCTCCCAGGATTTTTCTCCACATGTGACCAAAGAAAAAAAAAAGAGATCTGTCTGTTTGTTTCTGAATTATTGAAACTGTAAAAAGAGACACACACACACACACACACACACACACAGAGGAAGAATGAGACAGAGAAGAAGAAGAGGAAGTAGTGAGGGATGGCAGACGTTAAGGGTTTTACAGAGTCACTGTGTTCACAGCTTTTTATCAGATAGCAACATGTTTGAGTCTTTATCATGTTGACCAGCAGTCGGCTCAGTGTGTCCACATCACACGTGTCACACCACATCACACCAACCTGACAACTAAACCTATTCTCTGATAAACCCTGCAGTCTGATTGGGGATAGTGATAGTGAGATACTGGCTACAGTGATGAAACAAAACCAACATCAGATGGACTGTATTCATAATCAATACGCCACAATAATATAAATAACCAGCACCAATTCATCACTCAATAAGAATGTGTGTGTGTGTGTGTGTGTGTGGGCGGGGCATAAGCACATACAGCCAGCAGCAGCAGCGAGCCACCGTCTGACCCTGCACACCATGAGGACAGAAACAGAGGGCTCGGCAGGAACTGAGCACCTGCTGCAGCAAGGCAACACGCCAAGGTGGTATTCTTGAGATGTCGTGTTCAGGAGGACGGGATGGACGACCTGAAAACAGGATGCGTCTTTCTGGCCTCAGCTGTTGTTGGCGTGGAGACACAAAAACCTGACACTTGTCCAGTTCATCACTGCTGAGCAGATGGGAGCTTTAAATGATCACAATAAAACGTACTGAAACTAATACTTATGTGACACAAAAACGCAGCTCGTTATTTTGGCCTGTAAATAAAGTTGCTTAGCTGGTGGAATTTTTTACAGCATTTAAAAAAACAAAAAACAGCAAAGAGTGAAGCCACGGATGCATCAAAGCAACAGTGGTCCGTCAAGGAAACAAGCTGTCTCCTTGCCTTATGGTCGTCAGCAGAGGTTCAAAACAAATCTCGAGGGAGCTTCGTGGACCAAGGCGGTATTTATCCAAATACAGCGTGAGGTGGCTGCTGCGGGGTACGAGAGGATTATCGACCAGATGAGAAACAAGCTTAAAAAGTTTAAAAAAAAAAAAAAAAAAAAAGATTACTGGGACCAAAAGAAGGCCCTCGGCCGAAGTGGCAACGGGCGGTCAAGGAGAAATCTGCAATTCGATGTCTTGTCCTTGGCGACAGGCCGGCGTGCCAAGTGACCGGAGCTCTAAACTCAGCCCCTGCAATGCTGAAGGCGATGGTGGACGAAAGCGTAATGCTGCCACAAACGGAACCATGAAAGTTTCTTTTTGAACATTTTCGTCTTGCATACAGTTGTTTAGTGTTACCAGTTTCTTCAGATAACAGCTGTGTCCCAATTTAGGGCCCGCGTCCCTCAGAGGATGCGGCGCTAAATTGGGACACAGCTATTGTTTGTGATGTCTGCTTGGCTTAATGTTAACTGATCAACAGGTTAGCTTTGGTAACATTAGCTAGCGTTAGCATGTTACCTACCAGCCCCACTGTCAGTTGGCTGAACATTGTATAATGTGTAGTGGATATCATATCCTTACAGGTTCATGTGCGGCAGTGTGAACACGCTGCTGCTCTGACATCAGACATGATGAGGGTCACATGACCAACCAGGTGATCTGCCATTCTGTATAAAAAGGTCTGAACGCAGAATGAGGGAACAGAGTTGTCTCGGCTTTAAACCTGTAACGCAGGTAGAGACACCGAACCATTTTCTGTGTTTGTGACAGGTGTCAGGTCGGGACCATGGATGAGACAGGTGTGACATTTTGATGACGCGTTGTGTACGACCGAGCACAGGAGATTTTAAAAAAGATAACTGTTAGCTGTTAGCAGTAAGCGGCTAGCAGCTAACTCAAAGAAGAAGAAGAGCAGCAGTTGTTAGTAAAGTAAATATGTTCTCGTGCTGTCTGCAGGTGTGGAGAGTTGCGTCCTCTCACGCAGGCACAGATCGTACATGCTGATTGGCCGTCGGCTCTTTGCGGTGCATTCAGGTGCAACCGTTTGGCTGAGACACGGCGGCGTGAGGTGACGCAGCAGTCTGCCTTTGTAGTGAGGAGTTCTCTGATGTCCGTTTGGTGAGTTTCATATCTTTACAGTAAGACTGAGATTACAGCTGGTTAGCTTAGCTTATTTTAGCATAAAGCCAGGAAACAGAGGGAAACCGTTAGCTTTGCATGTTTCATCTGACCACAAACCAAACTTCTATCAGCAACAAAGTGTTTCCCCCAAAACGTTGAACTGCTCCTTTCACCAGGGCTGAAGCATCAGTGCTGTTGCTATGGTAACCTGCAGCATCATAAACCCTGATTTTAACAGACAGCTGCTAGCCAATCAGGGTGCAGCATTCCTCCAGGTGATGTTATAAATGAAGTTAGTGCTTACCTGCATCATGTGAGGCGAGCGCTCGCAGCATCTTCCCAGCGCTGCGTCTCGTCTGCGTCTCCTTGTTACACAGCAGCTCCATCAGCAGGTTGAGGGCGCCCGTCTCCTTGAAGACGCCGACCAGTGAGCCGATGCTGGCATAGGCGCTCAGCACGTGGATGGTGTGGGTGATGCTGATGGAGAAATCGCTCTTTTTGGCCATCTGCTTCCTGGCTCGCCGCACCAGGTTCTTCACGTCCTCCTTCATGTCTGACAGCTCCACCTCGTCGAATGTGACATCTGCCGGAAACTCAGCGCCGCTCCTCTGACCTCCGTCTGACGACTCGCCCCGCTGCGCCTCCTGCTGCAGGGGCCGCTGTGAGTCTGTCTTCCTCTTCCCCAGCAGGGTGGGGCAGTTGGCGTACACGTCCTCCGTTGACATCCACATCAGGATGTTCTCCGGTTTGCTCTCTCCTGACGTGGAGCCACCGGAGCTGTCCACCCCGGAGCTGCTGCCACCCGTTCCGCCCACCTCACTGGCTCCGCCTCCAGAGCTAGAGCCGTCGTCGATGGTGACGAGGCACCAGCGGATCAGGTACTCTGTCTGGCCCTCGTGGTTGCGGCGCTGGCGGATCAGCTCCTCTGGATACGCCTGCAGTCTCGGGCCCAGCTGGACCAGCAGGTTCCCATTGCGGCGTTCACCCACCATGGTCTCTGAGGACAGGTCATGTGATCAGGACGCATTGTTAGAGGTCAGAACAGGAAACAGGAAGTCATCACATTTTAGACAAGGTTAAACCACAGTTATTAAAACATGTAGTGTCAGAAAAGAAGGACGACAGTATCAGAGGCATCATCAGTGACATCATCACAGTCAAACATCAGAATATTCAGCTTCGTCAAGACGTGTGCTTTTATTTTTCAGATTTATAAAGTTCACCCTTTACGAATTATTCTGCGTTTTTCTGACATTTTTCCCGACTGAAGTCGACCTTCAAACCTGACACAAACTCAAGCATCTTCATCTTCTCGTTTATGGAGGTATTTTTGTGTCTTTTTGTTGCAATCATCTTCCTGTTACGGTCCGGGAGGCAGACACCGTCTCCACATTTAAGACTAGACTTAAGACTTTCCTCTTTGATAAAGCTTATAGTTAGGGCTGGTTCAGGCTTGCCTTGTACCAGCCCCTAGTTAGGCTGACTTAGGCTTAGGCCTACTTCTCCGGAGCCTTTGTGCTCCACTGTCTCTCAGGTTAACTCATATTGCAGCGGTGCCTGGATAGTGTGACGTGTGTGGTTGTGCTGCTGCCGTGGTCCTGCCAGATGCCTGCTGCTGCTGCTGCCATCATTAGTCTGCTGTTATTATACACATATGATTATTATCACACATGTATACTGTCAGATACTAATATATGCTTTCAACATATTGTACCACAGTAGCCAGAACTATAACGACAATATTATTACTTTGATGAATGTTGTTGTAAGCTACTAAGGGTTAATTTGTTATGTTGATCTGTTCTGTACGACATCTACTGCACGTCTGTCCGTCCTGGAAGAGGGATCCCTCCTCAGTTGCTCTTCCTGAGCTTTCTACCGTTTTTTTTTTTTTTGCCTGGTAAAGGGTTTTTTTGGGGAGTTTTTCCTGATCAGCTGTGAGGGTCCAAAGGACAGAGGGATGTCGTATGCTGTAAAGCCCTGTGAGGCAAATTGTGATTTGTGATATTGGGCTTTATAAATAAAATTGATTGATTGATACAGAGCGGGCTACACCCACGATTCCCTCTCTCCCACTGGAAACGCTTGACAGTCGACATCATTGCTACATGACTTGTGGGAGGAGCTGTTGATGACTTGTGGGAGGAGCTGTTGATGACTTGTGGGAGGAGCTGTTGATGACTTGTGGGAGGGGCTGTTGATGGCGCCGCATGTGCAACCCACTGGCAGTGGATAAACAGGAAACAGCTGATAGCAGGAATTAGCGAGCAGCTAGTAGCAAGAGGGAAACACAAACCTGACAGACACTGTAAAGATGAGCAACTGGGGAGACAAGGAATTGCGCGCCCTCCTTGTCCTCGCAAACGAAGAGGCCATTAACCGTCAGATGACGGGGACGGTGAAGGACGGGCCGACTTACGAGAGAATCGCCGAAGGACTGACCAGCCGCGGCTTCCCTCCCACGTCACTGTTTACGTCACACGCTGAGCTACACGTTTTGTTACTTGCTCACGCCCCCCATTGCCCTGAAAAAGGCACATTCTGTATAAACAAAAGTAGGTAGGCGGCATTTTGCTGCACTCCCCGATTTTGCTTTTATACTGCCAATGCTGAAAAAACACTCATTGGGCTTTCCTGCAGATTTGCACAACTCCTGTCTAAAAGGGTTAGAGACAGTCACTGAATCCTCCACAGGAAGTTCCTGCAAATGCTTCACAATAAAAGCCTTTTTAGAAAATGCTGAAATGATGAGGGGCTTTTAATTTGAAACAGAAACAACTGTTGAGTGTGAGAATGCTAAATGGTGGCCTGTGTTTGAGATGCTGCTGGTAGCCTCTGCAGCTGTGCTGAGTAAAGGCCCAGACACTATCCGTGAGTTTGATTCCTTTATATCCTCCATTATGAAGACAGAACATTGTTTGCTAGCTTGATGCTAATGGCAGTACTCAGCGGGTTGATAAAGTGCCTCTGCTGTTTCCTCTTTACTCTGTGTGCTAACTTCCCGACAGGAAATATCTAAAAGGCTGGGCTGTTGTTGTCCTACAGTTTCCATGGCAACAGATCGCTCTGTGTTCCTATTGGTCAAAGTGACGGCTGTGACGGGAGAAGAAAATTACACATGCTAGACTCTCTGTAGTGACGTCATGAGGCGTCTCAGACGTGGCGTCACTTGTCGTCTACTGTGACACACTACACCAGGTGAGACCACGGATTACCGTGTCCTTAACGACCTGAGGCGACACCGCACGACGCTGATATGATATAATCAGACTGAAGACTTGATCAGGTGGTTATTACAACACTCAGCTGCTGTAACTCGTCTAACATCACTGTAACAATGTGTCGTGATGATATCGTATTGTGATTCACATCTCTAGTAAGTACAGTAATAGAGTAGATGTAATCTATTACATTCCATCGCTGATCTATACTGTGCTGTTTCTCTGGATAATTGATCATCAGTTATGGATTGATTCTGAGCAGCAGTGTGTAACCCTGGGGTCTCCGTGTGTGACTCTAAACTTTTATTTTCACTTCCTGTTTCTCGGCACGTCCCGCTGTCGGTGTTTTGTTTTCTGTGAAACACAACGAGCTGCTGCTGACAGTTAGCTTCACCTGGGC
The DNA here is from genome assembly GCA_035609425.1 of Epinephelus awoara. Classification (NCBI taxonomy): domain Eukaryota; kingdom Metazoa; phylum Chordata; class Actinopteri; order Perciformes; family Serranidae; genus Epinephelus; species Epinephelus awoara. The sequence goes on along the minus strand of CM069308.1, from coordinate 716,564 downwards.
TCAGTCTAATACCTGACGACACTCACTAACCACCGCTACTTAGCCGCCACCACATACTCCACCGTCCTGACATCAACACAACTTTATTGATCAGACTCTACGTCACCGGTTTCTGACATCACGTCGCTCTTGTTGTTGCCGGTTTGCTCACGGCTGTGGAGTTGTCTCGTGTCAGTAAATAGCCCGGCCCCATGATGTTGTAACGTTAGCTAACCACAGCTGCTAACGTTAGCGCTGCGGTGTGGTTTAAATTAACGTTATTAGATCACTTGTGTTCACTTTAACACCACTGTAGTTTCTTTATCTCGTTAGCTAGCGAGCTAACCGGCTCACAGGACCGACCGTTACTGATAGTTAGCCACATGCACGCTGTAACGTTACTGTACAGCACGGTAGGACGTCACACCAAAGGCCCTTTGGAAATTACCAGATTTAAGATTTCATCGATTATAAAGAAAGATCATATGAAGTTTGAACATTATTAAACAGCACAACATGGTACCACTGAACCTTCTGGTAAATTCGGCGCGGACACATTACCTAACAAACTGTGTTTATCTGAATAAAAGACAACTTGCACACTTTGGAGTAACTGTCACAATCTGTCAAACCAAAGTCCCTGTCGAAATCTCCAAATTTAAGCTTTCATCGATGATGAGCCGAGATAAATTAAACTTTAGACGTTATTAAACAACATTACATGACTCCACACATCCTTCTGGTAAATTCGGCATGCACACACTTCTTAACAAACTGTATTAATATGAATAAAAGACAACTTGAGTACTTTGGAGTAACTGTCACGTTCTTCGTTCTGATGCTATTCAACGGGGCAATAATGTTGTAAAAAAAAAAAAAAAAAAAAAGCAAAAGCAAACAGGTTTTAAAGTCGCCTCTCTGCCGCAGTAGCTGCTATTTGATCGGTTACATGTTGGCCGAATTGAAGAGTGTGTCCAGTGTAACGTTAAACATGTCAGATGAAGTGTTCTGGGTGACATATTGCGGTGTATGTGTATAATTGTGCTTAATGGGCGTGTTTCGGAACGCAGCTTGGTGTGTGATCTCTGACGGGACATTTCGGCGCTGACACTGTGTACAGTACCGATGGATGTCACGCTGAGGAGCCGAGGTGGGCCTGCCCAGATACCCGCTCAGGTCAGCCAGGAGAGCGGCTCCGCTGACACACACACTCCCGCCCGGACAGGCGGCTCCACGCCAGGTGAGTCCGGCTTACCTGCCGTGTCACAGACGTTCCCCTTCGGATGTGTCTTTCCCCTGAAGCGCTGTTTTCTCTTCCGCCCTAACGTGTCGTTGCCCAGCCTGCTGGTGTTTGTTTTGTCGCTGTCCACCGGAGGTCCGTGCTGCTGTTGGATGCGCATTTGCGCACTGTGACAGGGGCAGCATCAGGGTTGCTTCTTCTTCTACGGTTACAGCTCAGATTTCTTCTTCTGGGTGTTTATTGGCAGCTCGCAAACTGTCGTGGCTTCAGCATCTCGCCCCCTGCTGGATGGGAGGGTACAGACGCCTCATTAAACCACCGCAACAGAAAATAATTAAAATTAAATTAAATCAAATACATGATTAAGATCAAATACATCAATAAAATAAAATAACGTGATTAAAGTAAAACTAAATTAAATTAAATCCATGCGTAAATAAAACAAAATAAAATACATGAATAAATACATGAAACAAAAGTAAAATAAAATACATTTTTAAAAAAAATAAAATAACATTAAATAAAAATAAATAAATAAGGTGAATAGTTGTTTTTTATGAGAGAGGTAAAATTTCAGAACAAGCAAAAACAAATGGTTTAATTGTTTTAATTGTACAGGTGAAAAGGGCACACATTTTAACAGATAAATATCACAATAAAACAGTTGATCACTTACATGAAGACATTTACTCTTAGTACAGAAAATTTTCTGAAATTTTATGTTTAAATACACAAACGAAGAATTATCTAATTAAACGCACTGATTGTCATTCATCTCTTTTCTTGATTTATTTTGTTGAAACAGGTTGCAACATGCGATGCAACGCTTCACACACTTCACGCACCAGGGTGCTGCACGGCTACATCTCCAACTGTGACGACCAACATAGAGGGGCACATTAATAACATTATTATCATTAATAATATAATGAAAATGCCTGAAAAAAATGGCAATGAAATGCCCCCCCCCCCCCCCAACAAAAAATAAAAATCGTTAAAAATGCTTTTTAAAAATCAAAAATTATTATTAAAAAGTTTATTCAAAATGTTATTTAAATGTCCCCAAAATACAAATATAATGGCCGAAAATGTTGTTTGAATGTCATAAAAATATTAGTAAAATGTCTAAAAAAAAATGTTGATAAAATGTCAGAAAAAAATGTTGATAAATCTCCGAAAATTATGAAGAAAAAAACAGTCTGAAATTATGTTCATAAAATGCCACACACACACACACACACATAGGTGAGCACACAAGAGCGCGGCTCTGGCCACAGTTTTCTGACTGACAGTCATAAACGGCACTGTGCACACAGGGTTTTCTTTCCTTTCATTTGTTTCTTCGTTCATTTCAGCCACTGTGTCTGCTTGTTCTTCTGCTGAAGGCTCCCACCCTCCTCCAGCTCTCTCTCCACTAACTCACCGGCATCAGCCGCTTGTTCTGGCTCAATTCCATGTGAGATTTCCGAGATTTTCCGAGATTCACCCCTTTGGTTTCTATACAGCCGAAATTTTTTTAATTTTTTTTAATTTAGTAACGGATGTGATTTCAAATGTAGCAAAGTACTAGCCTAGCCTAGTAGCCTACTTCAGTCAAAATTTACTTAAGTGAAAGTAAAATTACAGATTTCTAAAACTATTGAAAAATTACAAACTACACAAAAAAACTACTCAATTACAGTAACGGGGGGGGGGGGGGGGGGGGCATCTGCCTATCATCAGCATAACAATGGAAATAAATACCTGCTTTCTAAGGATGGAGCCCAGAGGCAGTAAATACAGTGAGAAAATTGAACTCTGTGGAACCCCATATGACAGAGGAGCAGAGCAGCACTCAGGACCACCAATGCTTACACATAGAGTAGAGTTGTGTCTGCCAGGTGACACCTACACCACTCCAGAGCACTACCACAAATGCCCACTAGGTGCCGTAACTGCGCCACCAAGATATTGTGGTCCACAGTATCAAAGGCTGCTGTTCTGTCCAGCACTCTGTGCTTTGCAGTGTTTTAAAGCCAGACTGACAGAGCTCCAGGAGTTCATGCTCGTCCATGAAGAACTTTAACTGAGCATCAGCAGCTTCCTTCAGGATCCTCCACATAACAGGCAGCTTGGAGACTGGACAACCATTAAAGAATCTGCACACTCACTTTGGAGCTGGACGTTAGTGACGCAGCATCATTTCATTTATTTATTTATTTGTTCCAACCTGAACAAAATACAACAACAGTGCAACCCTCAATTTGCACCCTCCCTGGTCAGAAAGGAGCAGGAAGAAGAAAAGTTATTATACCTGCCCTCTGCTCTGAGCTAATGTGCACAAATAATGGACGATCTGCCTGTTTCCATCACACATGGTCTCTGTAAGAAGCTACAACGTGAATTAAGACAGCACTGAAACAAATTACAGCAACTTCAAGTTTGAGACAGAGACACAGAGTGATGACAACAACTCAATGAATGTGCATGATGTCATCATCAGTGATGATGTCACCAGCACTATAACACAATTAATTATAGAAAATAAAATAAATGATGAAAAGGTGGGGGAACTTTTTAAACACGTAATTCACCCGACAGCTTCAAACTGACGGATTATTCTGACGTTATACATTTGTTTTAAACTGTAGAATATTTAAACAACCCTTTAAATCATTTGGTAAAAAGTCCCATAATCTAATGCTGATAACTGAGACATACATCTGTTTTCGTGTGTGTGTGTGTGTGTGTGTGTGTGTGTGTGTGTGTGTGTGTGTGTGTGTGTGTGTGTGTGTGTGTGTGTGTGGTTTGCAGACCTGCAGCGATTTGTCATGAACAGCAGAGGGTGCTGACGTCTCATGTCCATCAGCTCCAGCAGGACAGGAAACAGCTGAAGAGGAGCTGAGGACACGTCTCATGTGATGCTCAGGGACGGAGACAACATGGAGGACAGACGTTGAGGGGAGGCTGTGATTGGCTACAGTGGCTCTGATGTAAAGAACAGACAATTATGATTAGTAAGAACAACAGTGTGAAACTAGTCTGTAAATATAAAGTATTAAGATAAAACATGAGGCTGATTTACCAAAACAACATGTTTGTTTACACGTGTCACTTTTGCACCTTTTGTTTTGCGGTCGTTATGGCGACCTGTCACCTCCTGACGGGTGGGTTATGGACCAGTCTGCAGATCCCTCGCTGGGACTCACTGGGTCGGCTCCTCCGACAGAAACATCGAAACGACAAACACTTCATTTCCTGCTGCTGATTCTTAAGCACCACTTTGTCCTCCTGAGACCTGCGTCCTCATGTCCTCATGTCCTCATGATGACATCACAGTTTGACTTTATTGCACCGTTTACTCCACTCTGCCTCACTCAGTCCTGTTGTCCTCGATCGTGGACACTTTTTGTCCCACCTGCTGGCAATAAGACCACCTTGCACTACTCATGTGAAAACAAGATGGCCGCCATCTCTGCAGAGTCCGTCTGCAGCTGATCCTGAGACAGACGTGGACAAAAGCTGATCACATGTTATGCTTCAAACTTTATTTATGATCTGGCAACAGAGTTGACCAATTTAATCGACAGTTACAAGATCAGACACTGTTAATGAGGACGTGCTCATCTGAGGACGTTTTTATCAAGTCCTCTGCTACTTTCATGTTTTTATCTGGGACTTACTATTATTATTATCACCATTATGATAATTATTATAATATAATAATTAAAATTATTCTTATTATAATTTTTTTTTTGTTTGTTTGTTTTTTTCTCACACTTCTGAAACTTGTTGTTGTGATTTGAGCCATCAGTAGTTTTCTTTGTTTGTTTTGCTTTTTTTGCCTTTGATTTTTAATGATATATTTGTTTTACACGATGACGTCATGTTTGCTTGTGTGGACCCCAGGAGGAGTCGATGCTACTGTGGTAGTGACTGATGGGAATCCAAATAAATAAATAAATAACGAAATAATGAGGGGAGCGTGTCCCCAGTGTCCCCCCTGAAATCTGCACCTGTGCATTAATACATGTCACAAATCAGCCCTCTGTGTCAGGTTATTGCAACTGTTTGTATATGTCTAATTATTATTGTTGATTGTTGTTGATGTTTTTCTGACCAGTGTGTCAGACGGGACGTCCAGAGCTCCTGCAGTTTGAGCCTGAGGTCGTAAATAATTTATAAAGAAGGAAAGAAAAAGAGAAAGAAACAACACGTGTGACTCGTCTCTGCTCGTTTCTTTTTCAGGCCTGTAAAATATTTTAATGAGATGATGTCTCAGTGGCTCAGTGGGCGGAGCAGGCCCATGTACAGGGGTGGTGTCCCTGCTGCAGCGGCCGTGGGTTTGATTCTAGCCTGTGGCCCCCGCTGCACGTCGTCCTCTCTACTACACTTTGAAAAAAACAAAATCTTAGACAGAAAAATTTGGTGAAATGTGACGGCTTCATTAGTCCCAGCGTGTTTGAACAGCTCGCCTTGCAGACACACAACACACAGTAACACAAACAAAAGTGTGCAGAGACTTTGACAGACGAACAGCGAGAGAACAAACGATCAGTTCGTTTCACAAACGCAATGACGACGCGGCAAACACAAGAAGCTAAAACACACGTGTCGTTGTGAACATGTCAGGAGGAGCCTCTCCTCTTTATTGTTCAGGACAGTGTAACCATGGTGATATACAGGTTATTATGGTCTGTAATAGACATGGACATTCAGCAGGAGAAAAGAGAAACTCCTCCTCAGGAGGCGCCAGAGAGTCAGAGAGGAGGCGGAGCTGCTGCAGGAGGTGAAAACTAGTCTTACGTCACCAGCCTCCTTCTCCTCCTCATAAGGGAGTGACACGTTAACACACAGACAGGAAACACATATTTTTAGCTTCAGGGAGACTTCCTCTTCCACGGGACATCACTGTCTTTGATGTCCATCCAAAATAAATGTCCATATGTCCATAAATACACATAAAGACAGACGCTGCAGGACCTGCCTGAGAATCCCTGATGTTAGGTTCTCAGAGAACAACATGACGTCACTCGGCTCAGTGTCCGTGGACACACTTTGACCACATGGACACTAAACGACGGGTAAAGACTTCATGTCCCCTGCATGAGACTGATCAGTGTGGAGGGGCTTTAGGACCATGAGGAGGAAATCTCTGCAGCTACACACACACACACACACACACACACACACACACCTCCTCTGTATTCAGTACACATGCCTCCTCCTCCTCCTCCTCTTCATCTCTTCTCTGCAGGAGAACCATCCTCCGGTCAGACGGACACCTGCCCGCCTGTCTCTGCTCTCTCTTGGCTCCTTCTCTCCCGGACCATCACAGCGGGACTCCGGGCTCCTGGACGCCGCTCAGAGCGCTCGGAGGGCGGCAGGAGGACAGAGGAGGGGTCGGTGTGAAGCCTGGATGCAGGGTCTCATGTCTCACCTTGGGAGGTGAGTGTACGCGCGCGTGCGGACATGTGTATGCGTGTGTGTTCTGTCCTCTCGTGATCACACGACATGTTTAGCATCGCCGGGGTGGCGATGACGTCAGAGCCGGTGACAGTGTCGGTATTCAGCGGAGCCACGATGAGATTTAAAGGCATCTGTGTTTATGTGTGCGGCCTGTAAACATCCGTGCGCGCGCGCGCGTGTGTGTATGCGCGCGCACGTGCTCCAGGCTGCTGCAGGTCTATGTGATGAGCTCATTCAACACAAACACACAGTAAATATCACGTACCATGACGTCATGTACACAGAACCACAGGCCAGTGACGTCACCGTCACCATGACTGAGTGATCACACACAGCACTGTGACTGTGACTGTGTGCAGGGTGGAGCATGTTAGTGATGGAGCAACGTGTAGGTGATGGAGCTGCATGTAGGTGATGGAGCAGCATGTTGATGATGGAGCTGCATGTTGGTGATGGAGCTGCATGTAGGTGATGGAGCAACGTGTAGGTGATGGAGCTGCATGTTGGTGATGGAGCTGCATGTAGGTGATGGAGCAACGTGTAGGTGATGGAGCTGCATGTAGGTGATGGAGCAGCATGTTGGTGATGGAGCTGCATGTTGGTGATGGAGCTGCATGTAGGTGATGGAGCTGCATGTAGGTGATGGAGCAACGTGTAGGTGATGGAGCTGCATGTAGGTGATGGAGCAACGTGTAGGTGATGGAGCTGCATGTAGGTGATGGAGCAACGTGTAGGTGATGGAGCTGCATGTTGGTGATGGAGCTGCATGTAGGTGATGGAGCAGCATGTTGATGATGGAGCTGCATGTTGGTGATGGAGCTGCATGTAGGTGATGGAGCAACGTGTAGGTGATGGAGCTGCATGTTGGTGATGGAGCTGCATGTTGGTGATGGAGCAGCAGGTGGAGACACTTTGACCCCATACAGTCTGTCCCCAGATGGACCTCAGTGTGACGTCACAGACACGTGGACGGACACGTCCTTCTGTCAGGACACTTCCTGTGCAGTGCACTGATAGAGTGCTGAAGTCACGCCCCTTCCGGTGAAGCTCACGGGACCTTAGATCCGAAAAAATATGAATGGCAGTGAATGAGGAGAGAAATATTATCTTTTGGTCCAGTTTGAGTTGTGACATGAAATCCAAATATGTCGTTAATGAATTTAAAACATACATTTTAAGGTCAAAAAAGTCATACTTTGTGGTAAAACTGTTGAGATATAAGCTTTTGAAAAAACGTAATTAGAAAAACTACACAGGAGGCGGTGGCGTATGTGACGTCATAACTTTCGCTCGCTTCCTGCAGCTTGCAGTGACTGTAACCTGGCACAAAACACACAGACATCTTCAATCATAAATTGATTAATCATAAAACAGTGGAATTTCAGCGGGAGGAAGCGAGCGAGAGCTATGACGTCACATACGCGACCTCCTCCTGTGCACTCTGAGTCTTTCTAATTAAAAAGTTTATATCTCAACAGTTTTACCACAAAGTTTGACTTTCTTGAGCTTAAAATTGATGTTTTAAATTCATTAACAACATATTTAGATTTCATGTTGCAACTCAAACTGGAACAAAAGATAATATTGCTCTCCCCACTGACTGCCATTCATATTTTTTGCGATCTAAGGTCCCATGAGCTTCACCGGAAGGGGCGTGACTTCGGCACTCTATTTCAGCAGCGTCGTGTCATCTCTGATCACACACTGATGTTTCACCGTCTTCTTCTTCGTCTCCTTTTTAAACAGTGAATTACAAACAGATGGAGGAGTGTCATCGGCATCATGTGACACTGTCGCCACCCACACGAGAACCAAACCTACGCCTATCCACCCAATTTTTCACGGAAACACGGAGGCAAAACAGAACGCAGCCAGCTTTCGTTTTTTTGTGCGACACTTCCGGTCCACCACTGTGTAAATGGGAATTGCCTATATATATATATATCAATATCAATCACATTTTTCACGTCACTATATCACCGTTTAGACTAATCTGATGTTTGTAAAGTCTATAAACACAATGATTGAACAAACATTACTATTTCTGTGTGCACGTTTAGTAATTAACATGGTTATCATGGATTAGCTGGGCTAACCATTAGCTGTTAGCCGTTAGCTGTTAGTGGTGTCTGTAATAACTCAATAAACGGTCCGTGAAAAAAATATTTTTTCCAGCGGATGTCTGAGTTACAACATGATTGAGCTAACTGGAGTAGTTTCATGTCGTATGCGACAACGGGAGGCTTTTAACATTTGACATTGTGATGTTAGCTTTGCTGCTGCTGTTAGCTGTTCCTGTCAGCTGCAGCCACTGATGCTTTCTACACATCGTGATTTCCCAAAACTGAATAAATACCACACATAGCAACACAAAACTGCTTTGCTAGCTCAATCGTGTTGTAACGGCCGGATGGTTGATGCGTACTTGCTGATTCGGGTGCTATCAGAGCCGATCGCGCATCACTATGGCTTAATGATCAACTCAGTCAATAAAAACAACCCGTCCTGTGTTAGGAGTGTATGTCGCTGACAGAAAGAAAGAAAGAAAGAAAGAAAGAAAAGAAAAGATAGAAAAGCAGTGTACACCTCACATATTTATTTCTCGCACACGTTTGGCTGGTGTGTCTGTGTGTCGAGGGTGCGAGCCGCAGCTTCAGCTGTAGCCTGGTGTGTTTTTTCGCTGATTCGGTTCTGCAGGTTCTCTGCTGGTACGCTGGAGACGGGGATCAAGCTTTTTTGGTTCATAGTTTTTGATTGACGTGCGATTTATTCGCGTTTAGAGGGAATTATTGACTTGTGTGGTCGCATTGAGGGGCGGAGCAAAGGACTCGTGTGGTCATCTGGGTAGCAATAAATGACTCGTGTGGTCACATTGAGGGTCAGAGGACCTGAATTCATGGAGAAAAGAAAACATGTTTTTTTCTCAGTTCGAATGTTTTCTGTTTTTTCAGGAGAATTCAGCTGCGATGCCTGACCTCTGACCTCTGACCCCACTGAGAGACACCTCTGAGGAAGAGGAGGAGGAGGAGGAGGAGCAACCAGCAGAGCTCCCAGCAGGGATGGAGGGAGAAGAGGAGGAAGGTCGAGCAGAAGAGACTGAGACCTCCTCCAAACTGGGGAGAGCTTCACCAAGAGGAGGAGGACGAGGAGGAGGAGAAGAAGCTGGAGGTGGAGGAGAAGGAGGAGCTGGAGGTGGAGGAGGAGGAGGAGAAGGTGGAGCTGGAGGTCGTGGAGGAGAAAGAGGAGGAGGAGGAGGAGGAGGAGGAGGAGGAGGAGAAGACACCTGCAGACAAAATGGCCTCATCAACACTCACAGACTGGGGGCGGAGCCTCGAGAGGCGCTGCTGTTGGTGTACTCAGCTCCTCAGTATCAGGGTCATGTGGTGGTGAACACTCCGCAAGAGAGGATCAGCGCAGGAGGGAGAGGGGGAGGAGGAGGTGGGGCTCCTCCTCAGCTCCTCAACCCCAGCGCTCTCCTCCCCCACCAGACGCTGTCGGACCCCTGTCTCAGGCCCGCCCCCGGCCTCCTCCTGTGTCCAGAGAGCGTTCTGCGGGCGTGGGGGGAGGCGGGAGGAGGCGAATGCTGCGAGACCACCTTCATCGAAGGGCTCGGCCCCGACACCTCCTCCTCAGCTGCTGCTGCCTCCTCCTCCATAAAGGAGGCGCTGCTGTTTGCTGACAGGAAGTTTCTGGACTTCTCTGGAGAGGACGCAAAGATTCACACGCTGTCGTACGACATCGATGATGATGATGATGATGAGTTCCAGGAGCTCGAGGTGAAGATCACTTCTGTTTCTTTATTTAGAGTGACTGACAACAGGAAGTCAACAGCTTATAGAACAGGAAGTCATCATCATATAGAACAGGAAGTCATCAGCTTATAGAACAGGAAGTCATCTTCTTATAGAACAGGAAGTCATCAGCTTATAGAACAGGAAGTCATCAGCTTATAGAACAGGAAGTCATCATCATATAGAACAGGAAGTCATCATCATATAGAACAGGAAGTCATCATCATATAGAACAGGAAGTCATCAGCTTATAGAACAGGAAGTCATCATCTTATAAAACAGGAAGTCATCAGCTTATAGAACAGGAAGTCATCAGCTTATAGAACAGGAAGTCATCATCATATAGAACAGGAAGTCATCATCTTATAGAACAGGAAGTCATCATCTTATAAAACAGGAAGTCATCATCATATAGAACAGGAAGTCATCAGCTTATAGAACAGGAAGTCATCATCCCTCCATCCCCAGTGGTGGCTGTAGGTCAGTTTCAATGGGGGGGCCAAGCTAGGGCCAGTCCTTTTGATAAAGGGGCACATACAAGTAGGGTCAAATATCACAGTCTGAACAATAATATATATGTAGATATATTATTGTTCAGACTGTGATGTATATATACGTACGTGTCACATGATGTAAACACAGGTGAGCAAAGCTCGTGCTTTCGCTGGTCTCGCGCAAGCGCGCACACGTGAATGCGGAGCACAGAGAAGCAGTCCGAGCTGCAGGCTACAATGAGGCTAAAAACAAGTCCTTGGCCCTACCCCTACATTTGCACGTTCCAGCGAGGGGTAGTGGTGTCCCAATTCCTTTTTGCGTGTAGGGGTAGGGGGCATAACGAGGGGTAGTGGGTATGAAACTAGCCCTTCGGAGCGAGGGATTTCAGATGCTGACTTGCCAGCGAGGGGGACGTCGCCATGGCTACCACCGAGCAAGAGACGGGGAAAAAAGTTCATACATAGCTAACTTTACAGTCATCAGGTTCCTTGTTAGCTAGCTAGCTAGCTCACACTATCTGGCGTCTGTCATCTGTCCTGTTCTGCAAAATTGTCTGACTTTTCACATTACGATAACACGCCAGCTAGCATAACTGTGCTGCCTCGTAATGTCAGCTGGTTAGCTAGCTAGCAGAAGCCCCCTGTCGTCTGTTATTCATCAAACGAAGCATGATGAACACAGCAAACGCGATCGGTAGGATGAACTCAACTGGAGACTCCATTGTAGATGCCGGTTGGAAATGTAGATGGCTCGCAGCTTCCTGTTTGAAATAGCTACGTATGCGTGAACGTAACCGACACGTGACATAGTGAGTGGTGTCCCAATTCATAGGGAAAGATTTGGGGTTGGGTCTGCCTGTCCCTCCTTCTTCTCCTGCCTGTCCCTCATCTGTCCCTCCTTCTTCTCCTGCCTGTCCCTCGTCTGTCCCTCCTTCTTCTCCTGCCTGTCCCTCATCTGTCCCTCCTTCTTCTCCTGTCTGTCCCTCGTCTGTCCCTCCTTCTTCTCCTGCCTGTCCCTCATCTGTCCCTCCTTCTTCTCCTGTCTGTCCCTCGTCTGTCCCTCCTTCTTCTCCTGCCTGTCCCTCATCTGTCCCTCCTTCTTCTCCTGTCTGTCCCTCGTCTGTCCCTCCTTCTTCTCCTGCCTGTCCCTCATCTGTCCCTCCTTCTTCTCCTGCCTGTCCCTCGTCTGTCCCTCCTTCTTCTCCTGCCTGTCCCTCATCTGTCCCTCCTTCTTCTCCTGCCTGTCCCTCGTCTGTCCCTCCTTCTTCTCCTGCCTGTCCCTCATCTGTCCCTCTTTCTTCTCCTGTCTGTCCCTCACCTGTCCGTCCTTCTCCTGCCTGTCCCTCATCTGTCCCTTCTTCTTTTCCTGTCTGTCCCTCACCTGTCCCTTCTTTTCCTGCCTGTCCCTCGTCTGTCCCTCCTTCTTCTCCTGTCTGTCCCTCACCTGTCCCTCCTTCTTCTCCTGTCTGTCCCTCACCTGTCCGTCCTTCTCCTGCCTGTCCCTCATCTGTCCCTCCTTCTTCTCCTGCCTGTCCCTCACCTGTCCCTTCTTCTTCTCCTGTCTGTCCCTCACCTGTCCCTCCTTCTCCTGCCTGTCCCTCGTCTGTCCCTCCTTCTTCTCCTGCCTGTCCCTCATCTGTCCCTCCTTCTTCTCCTGCCTGTCCCTCGTCTGTCCCTTCTTCTTCTCCTGCCTGTCCCTCGTCTGTCCCTTCTTCTTCTCCTGCCTGTCCCTCATCTGTCCCTCCTTCTTCTCCCGCCTGTCCCTCATCTGTCCCTCCTTCTTCTCCTGCCTGTCCCTCGTCTATCCCTCCTTCTTCTCCTGCCTGTCCCTCGTCTGTCCCTCCTTCTTCTCCTGCCTGTCCCTCATGTGTCCCTTCTTCTTCTCCTGCCTGTCCCTCATCTGTCCCTCCTTCTTCTCCTGCCTGTCCCTCATCTGTCCCTCCTTCTTCTCCTGCCTGTCCCTCGTCTGTCCCTTCTTCTTCTCCTGCCTGTCCCTCATCTGTCCCTCCTTCTTCTCCTGCCTGTCCCTCGTCTGTCCCTTCTTCTTCTCCTGCCTGTCCCTCGTCTGTCCCTTCTTCTTCTCCTGCCTGTCCCTCATCTGTCCCTCCTTCTTCTCCTGTCTGTCCCTCACCTGTCCGTCCTTCTCCTGCCTGTCCCTCATCTGTCCCTTCTTCTTCTCCTGTCTGTCCCTCACCTGTCCCTTCTTTTCCTGCCTGTCCCTCGTCTGTCCCTCCTTCTTCTCCTGTCTGTCCCTCACCTGTCCCTCCTTCTTCTCCTGTCTGTCCCTCATCTGTCCCTCCGGTCTTCTCCTGTCTGTCCCTCACCTGTCCGTCCTTCTCCTGCCTGTCCCTCATCTGTCCCTCCTTCTTCTCCTGCCTGTCCCTCACCTGTCCCTTCTTCTTCTCCTGTCTGTCCCTCACCTGTCCCTCCTTCTCCTGCCTGTCCCTCGTCTGTCCCTCCTTCTTCTCCTGCCTGTCCCTCGTCTGTCCCTTCTTCTTCTCCTGCCTGTCCCTCGTCTGTCCCTCCTTCTTCTCCTGCCTGTCCCTCATGTGTCCCTTCTTCTTCTCCTGCCTGTCCCTCATCTGTCCCTCCTTCTTCTCCTGCCTGTCCCTCCTTCTTCTCCTGCCTGTCCCTCGTCTGTCCCTTCTTCTTCTCCTGCCTGTCCCTCATCTGTCCCTCCTTCTTCTCCTGCCTGTCCCTCATCTGTCCCTCTTTCTTCTCCTGTCTGTCCCTCACCTGTCTGTCCTTCTCCTGCCTGTCCCTCACCTGTCCCTTCTTCTCCTGTCTGTCCCTCACCTTTCCCTTCTTTTCCTGCCTGCCCCTTGTCTGTCCCTTCTTCTTCTCCTGTCTGTCCCTCATCTGTCCCTCCTTCTTCTCCTGTCTGTCCCTCATCTGTCCCTCCCTCCTTCTCCTGCCTGTCCCTCATCTGTCCCTCCTTCTTCTCCTGCCTGTCCCTCATCTGTCCCTTCTTCTTCTCCTGTCTGTCCCTCACCTGTCCCTCCTTCTCCTGCCTGTCCCTCATCTGTCCCTCCTTCTTCTCCTGTCTGTCCCTCACCTGTCCCTCCTTCTTCTCCTGCCTGTCCCTCACCTGTCCCTCCTTCTCCTGCCTGTC
>CM069308.1:627500-697500 GCA_035609425.1 Epinephelus awoara | reverse complement strand
GTCCTCATAGTGAAAAAGGTCCTGACAGTAATGTCCTCATAGTGAAAAGGTCCTGACAGTAATGTCCTCATAGTGAAAAAGGTCCTGACAGTAATGTCCTCATAGTGAAAAAGGTCCTGACAGTAATGTCCTCATAGTGAAAAGGTCCTGACAGTAATGTCCTCATAGTGAAAAGGTCCTCACAGTAAACTGTGCCAGTTGCAGACTGAAACAATCAGTTTTTGTTAAGACAGTGTGGATAATCTGACTGGGTGCTTTAGACTGCAGGCCAACACACACACACACACACACACACACACACACACACACACACACAGCTCTTTACATAACTCTGCTTGGATCTATGAAACTGTCATTCTGTATTCAGGAGGAAGTGTGTGAGCACCTCATTATCTCCATATGGACCAATTATAGGAGACCCCGCCCCCTGGTGGCTCATCTGATGTCAGGGTCATGATGTCTGATTGGTCTGAAAGTGTAATTAAATTTTAGTGGAAGTGAAGCAGTGATTAGAGCGGGTCAATTCCTGCCAACGAGCTTGTTAATCATGTTTACACAGTTAATTCAGCTTGTTAAAGAGTACCTGTGTTTCTGCTTGTTACAGCTGACTCAGGGTTCCTAGGACAACAACATGTTTAATCTTAAAACCACCTCGTCCTGTTTCTGCTGAACCTGCCACACGGGGGGAATAAACACTGTGGATCACCGCGGTACGCCGTTCAGAGGCCGAAATGCTGAGCGGCCATCTTGTTGTGGTCCAAATATATAAAGAAACTACTGTGCGACTTAATGACATCACACAGGTCAAAGGAGCTGATTGGAGGACATCTCACGTCGTCGTACCGTGCATGATTCCGTGTGACCAATAATAAATTAATAAATATTTTATCGGAAGTTGTCCGTGATTGAATCAGGCAGATATTTTAGTTTAATAGTTTTAAACAGAGACATGCAGAAGTGTTGGGCGTGTTTTTGAGCTTTTATCATTTCAGATGGACCAAATAAAACAGACTAAGTCAACAACAAATCCAACATCCAGGCTGACACAGTATTGCCTCCTGTCGTCAGACGCTGTTGGGACGTCCACTCATTTCACTCTGCTTCTTTAGAAATGACAGGAATGAATGATTCTGTTTTTGTCTCCATTACAGTAGAAGAAGAACATTAACACAACAGCTGATTGAGAACTTCTCAGACAGCAGGTGGACACTGCAGCCGTCCTCAGGACTCGTCCGTCCTGCTCCTGTTGAGCAGCAGAAACAGATCAGTAACAGATATTATCTGCAGCAGGATGTTTTTCTTCCTGATCACATCAACATTATTAAAATCTGATTACAGAGCAGAGCGACTGATGCGTCCTCTCCGATTTATGGTCTCGTTTCTTCTCCTGTGTTTATTTCTGTCTGCTGACCTCATGAAGTCTGAATCCGTGTGATTCGTCAGCTTGCTTCAGACTGATGTGGTTTAACTCATTCAGGTTAAAATAATCCTGTGCTCTTATTTTGACATAAGGCTACATGAGTTAAGAAGATCAGCAGCTACACTGAGCTCCATGATCAGTGTCAAACTATCGACCAGAGGCTTTAAATTATTGTCTTTTGAGGAAATCTATAGAGGCCATTTTACAAAAACCTCATTTAAACAACTTTTTGACACACCTACAAATGCACCTTTGTCTTTCTTAAGAAAGCAAGCTGACGTAGGTGGAGGGAGAGAGAAACTGTCCTCACCAGTCGCATTCATCACAGCCTACACTGAACCTGAGTCAGCACAGGCGACGAGAAACATTTGTGTTGTTTCACAGGCTGTTTCATCTCAATGTTTCTAAAGTGATGTAGTATCTGAGCTGACTGTGTCATCAGGAGAGGGAGGTGACAGTTGATGATGTGACACCTGCCAAGCTGCAGACGACTGTTCAACACCATCAAACAGCTAAACCGCCGTTTTTTTAGCGAGTTATTGCTGCGTTTCCCGCTGCTTCTTAAGAGCAAATGGGTTTTAAATATTGAATTTTAAATATTAATTTAGTGTAAAATTTTAAATTAAGAGGTAAATGTTAAATTTAAACATTACACCTACATACAGGTACAATGTTAAATTAAATTAAATCTAAAAGTTAAATGTTGAATCTAAATGTTTAAAGTAAATGTTAAATCAAAGTGTAAAATTATAAACTAAAAGTTAAATGTTAAATTTAAATCATAAACCTAAAAGTATATCTAGTAATCTAAATGTTAAATTAAATCTAAAAGTTAAATGTTGAATTTCAATGTTAAAACAGAGAGTAAACTTTTAAACCTAAAATTACATCTTGTAACCTAAATGTTAAATGAATTAAATCTAAAAGTTAAGTGTTGAAACTAAATGTTAAATATTAAAAGTGTAAAATTTCACCTAAAAGTTAATTGTTACATTTAAATGTGAAATCTAAATGTTAAACCTAAAACCTTTTGTTTGCGACCATGCTGCAAGGTGAGTGTTTTTGCTGATCCTGTGAGTTTATTTATCTCCTTTAACTTTAGCTTATATTGTAGTTATGTTATGTAGCGTGTGAAACAGAGTATGGTGACTGTGCTAGGAAAGGTAGTATCAGCACTGTCTCTACCTGGAGCTCGCATGTATGGAGCCTGGGTTTGTTGAAGGTGGCAGTGCTGTTTGGGCTGAGAAAGCCATGTGTAAATAAGGTAAAGTAGGTTGTTGGGTTGGTGTGGAGAGCAGTGAGACCTGGCATTAGGGGAGTGTCTCTGGGACGCCAGAGATCACTGTCTAGCCTCCTGGAGGTGTCGTGGGACCAACTAGACGAAACACCGGTGAAAGGAGGTTCCCACCCGATGACCCCAAAGACATGTTAGTTATCACTGCTCATTGGTCTGTATAGTTAAGCCTTGCCATAATAGCTTATCATAGGGCTTAGGAGAGTATTCACTGAGTGCTGATCCTTTCTCTAGAGCACACTTCTTGTGTTAGTTGAACTAGTAACCTAAATGTTAAATTTAAATGTTAAATCTAAAAGTACATCTAGTAATCTAAATGAATTACATCTAAAAGTTAAATTTTTTAGCTAAATGTTAAATATTAAAAGTGTAAAATTTTATCCTAAAAGTTAATTGTTCAATTTAAATGTTAAATCTAAATGCTGAACCTAAAAATTAAATGTTAAACCTAAAAATACTTCTAGTAACCTAAATGTAAAATGAAATCTGAAAATTTGAATGTTTAATTCAAATGTTGTTGTCCTGCCATGTTCCCCCCTGACACCACCTGGTGGCGTTAAATAATAACGGAGACCAACCACATATCATGCCGACATGAAAGGATGGCTTTTCTCATCGATTTCTGACGCAGGAAGTAACTGACCGAGCAGCGGTATGCGACAACTTCAGTGTGAGACCGGGTTGTGAAGAGTTATCAAATTAAGAAATAATTAGTTTCTGTTACTCACAAGTGTTTGGAGTCGTTTTTGTGTTCCAGTGTTGATGGAGATATTTTGTACATTAAAGGTCACGTGGACAGAATTTGTTTTAAACTTGAGGGTGAATATACATTTATATATCTCTGTGTGGATGTGGCATTGGAATGAAGGGAGGAGTTTTTTAATCCACTCTGCTGACACTGAACGCAGCCTGACTCCAGCTTCAGAGCTGCCAGCGTCTTGTTCTGGTGATATTTTAGCTCATGTGCACTGACGGCTAACTTCCTGTTCCCTTTTTTGTCTCCTCCCCCCTCAGACCAACAAGGCGGTGTCTAAAGGAGACTTCCACCTGGCGAGTTCCAGTTCGAGGCGGGCTCTTTTCCTGGCCGTGCTGTCCATCACCATCGGGACAGGTATCTACGTGGGCGTGGCTGTGGCGCTCATCGCCTACCTCTCCAAGAACCACCACTGGTAAACCTTGCTGTCAGGGAGGAAAAATTACCCATCAGGCACCGGGAATGTGTTTGGGGTCTTCACCTGGAGTCTCAGGTGAGCGTTTCCTCGGCAGGTCGGCCCGCGGCAACGAGCTGGAGGACAACTTCCTGTTTGCAGATGCAGAGACGCTTGTGTTTCTACACGGTGACATCTGGATGAAGCTCAACGGGTCGACTGTTTGTCGGGTGTTTTTCAGGACTGGAACCTGAAACCTTTAAACCAATCAGACGGCAGGATCTTTGACGAGACAAGACACAGTTTGTTTGTCAATCTCAGATCCAGCTTGAGTCGACTTTTTTCTTTTCATTCAGATTTTGATGTGATTTTAACTTTAAACAGATAAAAAATATTGAACAGCTTCATGTTTTTGTTTATTTTTCTCTGAATGTGACAAAAACTGCAAAAACACACCCTGAAATCATCTCCGCTGTCCGCAGACTTATTTCAGCACGCTCTGAAGTCGTCAGATACCGTCGGGTGAGTTACTCTCAGAATTACTAGTTACCTTCATTTGAAAGTTACTTTACAGAATCGCTCTCTGTGTAGAGTAATCAGTTATTTAATCAAACAAATGTTGAGGATACAACAAACAGAATGGCATGTGAGTCAGGCACAATGACGAGCACAGATTAAAATGCCGGAGCTGAAAGACCCACCTGCTGGTTCCCTGTGTGCCGGTCAGCTACAGCAGCACCGCAGAGAGAGTAATAAGAGAGTTGAATTAATTAAATAAGATAAATAAATAAAATTAAGAATATATAAAGTCCAGTTCAGACCAAAGATTGGCGTCAAGATGAAACCGTTTTAGAATGTTGCAGAGAAAAGCAGCAGCGGTGTGAGCTCGACTCAACAACCACCAACTTAAACATAACCAAACCATGGTTTTCTTTCGAAACCTGATCATGTGATTTTGTTGCACAAGGAAATAAATACGAGGTGTTTTACAGACATATTTTGAAAAAGACTGTTTGCATCTGATGAGCAGACTTTGAAAAGACACAATTCATGTAGCAGGTGTAAACTGACACGGCGTCCCAGAACGTCAACAACAGACCCATCCAGGATATCTAGCACGTCACATGTAGATGTCACAGTCCACTGAACGAGCGGCGATAAGTGATGAGTCGGGGCTCATAATGTGTTGGTGATTTCGGCGTTGGAGACAAAAGCACAGAGGAACCTTTCGCCGATACTCCCCAGCTGGTGGCGGTTTGTAACGCTGCCAGCAGCTACTGTAATCTGAAGAGTGGGAAGGTCCGTACACAGGGGGACGGATCAAACCAACTCCTGCCCGAACTTTAAGCCAAACCATGATGTTTTATTCTAAATCTAACCCACACTTTTGTCGCCTAAGTTAAGAGAAAAAAAACATATAAACAAGGTGTTTTATCAACACTGTGAGTTTATTTTGAAAAAGCCTGTCTGCATCTAATGAGCAGAAACTGTGCACTTCCTGTGAAACAGAAGTTTCTTTCAAAAAGACACAACGCATGTAGAAGATCAGGCATCAACAGCTAACGCACCCAAGATACCTGGCGCGTCATATGTAGAGATTAAAGGTCCACTGAACGAGTGTTGATATGTGACGAGTTGTGAGTGAGACGATGTTGCAGGGATGCACGCTAACATCTGCAGATAACAGCTTTAATATGAAACGTCGGCCTGATATGAACATTTCTGCTGATGAGACAAACGATGATGAGATGACGCTTTAATGATGCAACAATAAGAGCAGATGTAATAACATGTCAGTTCACTTCAGGAGAGACTCGATGTTCTCTGCGACTGGGAGGAATGACATGTGCATACCTTGAAAAACTACAGTTAGTAGCCAGGGCTATTATTTGCTTGACTCCCTGAACTCAACAGACCTTTAATTCCTTTAACACTAAACTGCTGCTCAGCAAAGATCAGGAAATACAATCAGATTATTGATATAAACCAGTATGAATATGACTGTATGAAATTAGACTTAAGATAACAGATCAATGACGTGTTATATTGTCCTCTGAGACCTCAGCTGCTGTTTGGGACACATGTATAATGTCTGGGATCAGCAGAACCTGACAAGTAAAACTAAACGCCGTCTTTAAACAGGAAGTAGTTTTAGAAAGAAATGACTTGGGTTCATTTTTGATAGTCACAGTGTGCAATTAAGTATAAAACTGTTTATTTAGATGTCTGAACGTCATTGTGCAAAAACTAAATTACAAATAACGCAACAAATCTAAAACTCTTTGTCCTTGTTTCATATCACAGGAAGAAGCGTCCTCTGTCTGTAGAGACCTGAGTGTCTCACCTGAGATGAGGAGTCTTAGTGTCCTCAAACGAGCGCTTCCTAATTAGCAGCGTCTCAGCTTGTTACTGTATTAATCGCACATAAACAAGTCTCAACCATAAAATGTAATCAGTCCACTTATGTGTTGGCGTCGGCTGCAGACTGACTTGGCAGAGATGGCACCACTTTATCCTGTTAATAAAAAACCCTTTTGATCCTTTTGATCTGAGGACCCGTACGGGCTGAAGGAATATGAATAATTTACAGGGTAATCCAGGAATAATCTGACTTTATGACAGCTTCAGAGGAAACGTAGGGAGTCACCACCTGTTTATTGTCATGCCAGTAAATCTGAGTGAATGACTCTGCGGTGCTCGTGGTTTCAGTGAAATGAACCAAGCTAAGGACGTGAAGCGTCTCCATACTGACACAAGTTGAAACATTCATATCTGCATGTGCGATCTAAACGGCTAACTAGCGTTAGCTCAAGTTAGCTCTAAAGAACTTCTATAAAATTGAACTGCTTGGTGACCAGAGCAGGCCTCGAACAGAGACAGGCCTTTATTTGTCTACACCGGGCTGGTAAAAGAGACCAGATGTTTAATTGGGACCAGGCTTTTAATTGAAGTTTCATCGGTACACTGGTATCTGCATCGAAAATATCAGCAAAGATCCAATATCATGCCTCATTAATGTATTTTGCATATTTGTGAAATAAGTTTGTGAGACGGAGCTGATCTTTAGGTGATTTTTGCAGATTTTTATTGTCGATTGTTTCCTGAAAATTTGGATAAAGATGAAACTTTTTGTGGTTATTTAACCAACAGATACACGTCCTGATGTCAGGCTTCAGACATCACATGTAAAGAAAAAAACCTTTCAAACCAACTGAAACTGATTTCGGTCTGTGATCAGTCCTGGAGACGACACGCCAAGAAACTACACACAAGTATTAAAGAAGTGAGTGTGATGTCAAAGTTAGAAACAGAAGAAGAAAAAGATTTCTGCAGTCTGAAGCTTTTCACACTGATCACATTTAAAGAGGCAACAGATAGGATTTATTTTTTCAGCTTGGCGCCACCTAGTGTCAGTGGTGTTGCATCGCACTGTGGCAACGACCAAACTGAGCGTGTGGATCAGAGATAATGAATAAACTGTAGGCTGTAAAGCCACCAGTATACCTCTATGTATATGTAGAATGAGAAGGTGTGTGGACACTCTGCTAAATAAATGAGTAAAGAGACCGAGCAACAATTATCAGATTTATCTGAAGAAAAAACAAATAGTAATGCAAATAATTATAGCAGAATGCACAGTACCAGTACAAACAGCTCACAGTAAATGACACCAATATGTACAGTATCAGTACAAACAACAGCAGACACAGTGAATTATACCAATATGCATGTAAACAGTCCCCATTCTAGAATAAACACTACCGTATGAAACCATGCGGCCGGTTGGAGCTCAAATTGAATGGGAAACAAAGTCCAGTGTTCACTTAGCTGGGCGTAACTTAGCTGGGCGATGTGCGTGGATAGCTGCCTCCGTGAGAAGAGAGCAGAAGGAAGGGAGGGGGGCATCACTGTCCGAGGGCTGCCGTAGAATGGCAACCAGGATGTCAGCCGACCAACACTCGCTACCCGCTCCCTGGTTGCGGCGATTTGCGATGCTGGCCAGCTGGGAATGAACTAGCAGCCAGTACAGTACAGTCCTCTCTGGTCTAGCTAACATTTAGCCGTGTTACTTACTGATCCATTAGAAAGAAAGCTAGCTGGACATGGGTTTTGAAGCCTCTTTGGTCACGGAGCTCCCTCCATCTCTTGAACGCCTGACTGAGGTTTACTCTTGTTGTTCCTCTTCTTTTATCACTCTCCTTTTTACTCTTCTTTGCCTCCTCACACAGAGGAGCTCCTTTTCTTTTGCTAGGCCGTTTTTCACTTGTCTCCAAACAAAATATTTTTTCCGCAGAAATTTCAGCACCAGTGGCAGAAGCTTATTGCAAAGATTGCACAGCCACTAAGTAACCTATGTAAACACTGATAGTCTGATTTTGCTGTGGACACTACCCTGTGCAACACACATTATTTTCATCATGATATATTTAGGAGAAGATGCTGTCTGTTGCCTCTTTAACATCCAGCGTAAAAAGTGAACAGACAGGAAGTGACAGTGACCTGTTTCCTGTCATTACCATGAATATTAATACACATATACCACAGAGCAGCTGTTTAACGTCACCATGACTGATTTCTGTCTCAATGATCTTTATCAGAAACTCACAAACTGATTTCTTGTGTTGTTTTTTAATGAAATTCTTCAAAACAATAAAAAAGCTCCAAACTTTGCACTTCAGTTGTTATCTGCAGATTTAAAAACATCATGAACACATGAACATGAACTCACCAGCTTCTGTTTCACTGCAGCTCCAGAAACACTCACACTGTTCGTCCTCTGTCCGACAGGATCATCTGAACGTTACCTTCACAGACGCTGCAGTCTGTCGACCACACACCTGTTAAATGACACACAGAGTCCAGTCTCCTCACTCAGTCAACATGAACTTTAACCTGTAGTCACTTTAAATTCTACATTTAACAGCTGTTAATTCAATTTCAATTTTATTTATAAAGCCCAATATCACAAATACAATTTGCCTCACAGGGCTTTACAGCATACGGCATCCCTCTGTCCTTTAGACCCTCACAGCTGATCAGGAAAAACTCAGTGGGGGGGGGGGGGGGGGAATGGTAGAAAGCTCAGGAAGAGCAACTGAGGAGGGATCCCTCTTCCAGGACGGACAGACGTGCAATAGATGTCGTACAGAACAGATCAGCATAATAAATTAACAGTAATCCGTATGACACAATGAGACAGAGAGAGAGAGAGATGCAGGACAGACGGTAATGACAGTAGCTTACAACAACATTCATGAAAGTAATAATATTATCATAATAGTTCTGGCTACTGTGGTACAATATGTTGAAAGTATATATTAATATCTGATAGTATACATGTGTGATAATAGTCATATGTGTATAATAACAGTAGAAGTATGACTAATGACTAATGATGGCAGCAGCAGCAGCAGCAGCAGGAGGCATCTGGCAGGACCACGGCAGCAGCACAACCACACACGTCACACTATCCAGGCACCGCTGCAATATGAGTTAACCTGAGAAACAGTGGAGCACAAAGGCTCCGGAGAAGAAGTCAAGTTAGTGACATCCAGAATGGCCGAGTTAGCAAGATGCAGTAATAGGATACGAGAGAGAGAGAGAGAGAGAGAGAGAGAGAGAAGGTGCCCGGTGTATTATAGGTGGTCCTCCAGCAGACTAGGCCTAAGTCAGCCTAACTAGGGGCTGGTACAAGGCAAGCCCGAGCCAGCCCTAACTATAAGCTTTATCAAAGAGAAAAGTCTTAAGTCTAGTCTTAAATGTGGAGACGGTGTCTGCCTCCCGGACCGTAACAGGAAGATGATTCCACAGGAGAGGAGCCTGATAGCTGAAGGCTCTGGCTCCTGATCTACTTTTGGAGACTTTAGGGACCACGAGTAACCCTGCATTCTCCGAGCGCAGAGTTCTGGTGGGATAATATGGCACTATGAGCTCTCTAAGATATGACGGAGCTTGACCATTTAGAGCTTTATAAGTTAACAGTAGGATTTTAAATTCAATTCTGGATTTTACAGGGAGCCAGTGCAAAGAAGCTAAAACAGGAGAAATATGATCTCGTTTCTTAGTTCCTGTTAGTACACGTGCTGCTGCATTCTGAATTAGCTGGAGAGTTTTTAAGGACTTACTAGAGCTACCTGATAATAGAGAGTTACAGTAATCCAGCCTCGAGGTAACAAAAGCGTGGACCAATTTTTCTGCATCTTTTTAGGTCAGGATAGGCCTAATTTTTGCAATGTTACACAGATGAAAAAATGCAGTCCGTGAGGTTTGTTTTAAATGAGAATTAAAAGACAGATCTTGATCAAATGTTACTCCGAGGTTTCTTACGGTAGTGGTAGAGGCCAGAGCAATGCCATCGAGAGAAACTATGTCATCAGATAAAGAGTCTCTGAGTTGTTTGGGGCCAAGAACAATAACTTCAGTTTTGTCTGAATTTAACATCAGGAAATTGGTGCTCATCCAGGTTTTTATGTCTTTAAGACAATTATGAAGTTTAGTTAATTGATTACTTTCTTCTGGCTTCATCGATAAATACAACTGTGTATCATCCGCATAACAATGGAAATTTATAGAGTGATTTCTAATGATGTTGCCTAAAGGAAGCATATATAGAGTAAATAGGAACCTGAACCTGACCTGAACCTGAACTCAATGTGCAGCTGCAAACACCTCATCCAGGACATTTTGGATCCTGTGGAACAGGAAGCTGACTCTCCTACAGGACTCTGATTGGTTGGGAGCAGCTGCCAGTCAGCAGGACAGCTGATCCAGGCTGCGTTCAGCACCGACAAACCTTTCTTCAAACACAGACAGAGGAGCTGTTGTGTTACTCAGGTGCACTGCCTCCTCAGGCCTCCATCACACAGGTTTGCAGGTTGCCTTTTAAAAAAAATTGAATGCCACAAGTGAAAAAAACAAAAACTGCTGCTCCTTTCTATTGTTGCCAGGCAACCACCCCATCACCCCCTCACCTCAACCTCCCGGTGTGATCAGTCTATCCTGCAGTACTCAGTGTGTAGCTGCTGCCATGTTGAGGCAGAGGGTGCTGTCTGTAGCTCTGGTTGAGGGTGAGAGGCTGTCAGCAGATAAACAGAGATCTGTGTGGGTACATGAGACCCTAAAGAAGAGGCTGGGTCATCATGACGTCAGCCCTAAAGGGTCTGTACTATGGTAGTTATTAACAAATGCTGCCACCTGGCTCGTCTCACTCTGCAGCGAAAGGTGTGTCAGTATGTGACGTGTGACGTGAGAACAGGTCGGTTTAACGAGTAGTTTTCAGAATTTCACCTCTGATCTGAGAAATGAAGCGAGTGACTGATCATCAGTCAAACAACAACATTTACATCACATCTCGTTTTTATCATCAACATCTATTTTTAGCTCGTCAGCTAAATGTTCACTGGGTTACTGTCGTCTTGTTCTCTCCAGTATGGCAGTGCCGTTGTCACACAATCCAGCGGCCAATGAGGCATCTGTGTTTCAGTATCACCTGGGTACTGCAGTCCTGTATGGAGGTCCTTTCAGAGCAGCTCTGATGAAGATCTGCTCATAAAAAAGTGTTTGAATATTAAAATAGTTTCCAGCAGATCATCAGGATGTTTGTTCAGCCGCTCTCCATCACAACCGCTACCCGTCACCATGGTAACAAGAGACGAACAACAGCATCACGACAGATTCACTGGTGCCTCAGTTTAATTAAACATTAACCATGCTTTTATTCTGAACACCAGATTCATACATTCATGAACACAGATACAAAGACATTGAACTCACATTCTCCATCAGTTCAGGTCAATAATGATTTATTAATCAAAGCATTTTTTAAATTAATTGGTGCATATTTTTTACATTTTGAGTAAATTCTTAGTCTTTGAGTATTTTTTATTAACTGTACTGTTTTTTATTTAAAATCATTGGTTTATTAACGAACACAATTTATTGAGTTAAGTGTTTTTAAACGATTTGATGATTTTACATTAATTCATGTTTAGTTTTGTTTATTTGTGAGTATTTAGCATCATCTGTGTCTTTACGTTTCATCCCTCCAGAAACACGTCTTATTAATCGAAGCATACCGTTAATTATTTCAACTATTTTTAACTTGTATTTTACTGTTAATTAAGTTTAACTGTGATTTCTAATGTTTACTTCCTGTCATGTGAGTCCTTGTTTTTCTTGACACGAAGGATCTCGCCAGAATAAAAGCCAGCCTGTAACTCATCTGAACTTTAACATCAGATGAAACGGAGCAGACAGACGGAGGTTTGTCTCTGAGGATGGTTCGATGTTACTCAGGGTCACTCAGCTCTGAGTCATCGCTGCACTGAGCGTGCTCAGTTTGGAGATAAAGATCGATATGATAAACAGCAGCTGTTACAGAGGCAGAGCTGGTGGGGGCTGATGGGTAATTAACCTGATGCATTATGGTTGTTGCTAATCAGATGGGAGGGAACATTTATCTGAACAGTGTGTTTGTCTACATGTCATTGTGGGGACCTGAATCATACCCTTCAGAGTGAGGACGTTTTTATAAAGTGGATCAAAGTAATCCAGTGAAAGTTGTTTGATTGTCCAGGAGCTGCTGATGACATCATTCAGCTCACTGCGAACGAACTCACTTTGACAACACGGCTCAACATTGCTGACTTGTGTTTGAAACTGTCTCTATTAAGCCATGTTTACTGTGTGTTTAATGTGAGTTTAATGTGTGTTCAATGTGTGTTTGATGTGTGTTTAATGTGTGTTTAATGTGTGTTTACTGTGAGTTTGATGTGAGTTTAATGTGTGTTTAATGTGTGTTTACTGTGTGTTTAATGTGTGTTTAATGTGTGTTTGATGTGTGTTTGATGTGAGTTTAATGTGTGTTTAATGTGTGTTTAATGTGTGTTTACTGTGTGTTTAATGTGTGTTTAATGTGTGTTTACTGTGTGTTTAATGTGTGTTTAATGTGTGTTTGATGTGTGTTTGATGTGAGTTTAATGTGTGTTTAATGTGTGTTTGATGTGTGTTTAATGTGTGTTTAATGTGTGTTTAATGTGTGTTTAATGTGTGTTTACTGTGTGTTTACTGTGTGTTTAATGTGTGTTTACTGTGTGTTTAATGTGTGTTTGATGTGTGTTTGATGTGAGTTTAATGTGTGTTTGATGTGTGTTTGATGTGTGTTTGATGTGAGTTTAATGTGTGTTTAATGTGTGTTTAATGTGTGTTTACTGTGTGTTTACTGTGTGTTTAATGTGTGTTTGATGTGTGTTTGATGTGAGTTTAATGTGTGTTTAATGTGTGTTTACTGTGTGTTTAATGTGTGTTTAATGTGTGTTTTATGTGTGTTTGATGTGAGTTTAATGTGTGTTTGTTTAATGTGTGTTTAATGTGTGTTTGATGTGAGTTTAATGTGTGTTTGTTTAATGTGTGTTTGATGTTTGTTTACTGTGTGTTTAATGTGTGTTTGATGTGTGTTTGTTTGATGTGTGTTTAATGTGTGTTTGTTTGATGTGTGTTTGATGTGAGTTTGTTTAATGTGTGTTTAATGTGAGTTTAATGTGTGTTTGATGTGAGTTTAATGTGTGTTTGATGTGAGTTTAATGTGTGTTTGTTTAATGTGTGTTTAATGTGTGTTTGATGTGAGTTTAATGTGTGTTTGATGTGAGTTTAATGTGTGTTTGATGTTTGTTTAATGTGTGTTTAATGTGTGTTTAATGTGTGTTTGATGTTTGTTTAATGTGTGTTTAATGTGTGTTTGTTTAATGTGTGTTTGATTTGTGTTTAATGTGTGTTTAATGTGTGTTTGATGTGTGTTTGATGTGTGTTTAATGTGTGTTTGATGTTTGTTTAATGTGTGTTTGATGTGAGTTTAATGTGTGTTTGATGTGGGTTTAATGTGTGTTTGATGTGTGTTTAATGTGTGTTTGATGTGTGTTTAATGTGTGTTTAATGTGTGTTTGTTTAATGTGTGTTTAATGTGTGTTTGTTTAATGTGTGTTTGATGTGTGTTTAATGTGTGTTTGATGTGTGTTTAATGTGTGTTTAATGTGTGTTTGTTTAATGTGTGTTTGATGTGTGTTTGATGTGTGTTTAATGTGTGTTTGTTTTATGTGTGTTTGATGTGAGTTTAATGTGTGTTTGTTTAATGTGTGTTTGATGTGTGTTTACTGTGTGTTTAATGTGTGTTTAATGTGTGTTTACTGTGTGTTTAATGTGTGTTTAATGTGTGTTTACTGTGTGTTTAATGTGTGTTTACTGTGTGTTTACTGTGTGTTTAATGTGTGTTTACTGTGTGTTTAATGTGTGTTTGATGTGTGTTTGATGTGAGTTTAATGTGTGTTTAATGTGTGTTTAATGTGTGTTTACTGTGTGTTTAATATGTGTTTAATGTGTGTTTAATGTGTGTTTACTGTGTGTTTACTGTGTGTTTAATGTGTGTTTGATGTGTGTTTGATGTGAGTTTAATGTGTGTTTAATGTGTGTTTACTGTGTGTTTAATGTGTGTTTGATGTGTGTTTGATGTGAGTTTAATGTGTGTTTGTTTAATGTGTGTTTAATGTGTGTTTGATGTGAGTTTAATGTGTGTTTGATGTGAGTTTAATGTGTGTTTGTTTAATGTGTGTTTGATGTTTGTTTAATGTGTGTTTAATGTGTGTTTACTGTGTGTTTAATGTGTGTTTGATGTGTGTTTGTTTGATGTGTGTTTAATGTGTGTTTGATGTGAGTTTAATGTGTGTTTGATGTTTGTTTAATGTGTGTTTAATGTGTGTTTAATGTGTGTTTGATGTTTGTTTAATGTGTGTTTAATGTGTGTTTGTTTGATGTGTGTTTAATGTGTGTTTAATGTGTGTTTGATGTGTGTTTGATGTGTGTTTAATGTGTGTTTAATGTGTGTTTGATGTTTGTTTAATGTGTGTTTGATGTGAGTTTAATGTGTGTTTGATGTGTGTTTAATGTGTGTTTGATGTGTGTTTAATGTGTGTTTGATGTGTGTTTAATGTGTGTTTAATGTGTGTTTGTTTAATGTGTGTTTAATGTGTGTTTGTTTAATGTGTGTTTGATGTGTGTTTAATGTGTGTTTGATGTGTGTAATGTGTGTTTGTTTAATGTGTGTTTGATGTGTGTTTGATGTGAGTTTAATGTGTGTTTGTTTAATGTGTGTTTGATGTGTGTTTGATGTGTGTTTAATGTGTGTTTGTTTAATGTGTGTTTGATGTGAGTTTAATGTGTGTTTGATGTGTGTTTGATGTGTGTTTAATGTGTGTTTACTGTGTGTTTAATGTGTGTTTACTGTGTGTTTGATGTGTGTTTACTGTGTGTTTGTTTAATGTGTGTTTAATGTGTGTTTGATGTGTGTTTACTGTGTGTTTGATGTGTGTTTGATGTGTGTTTGATGTGTGTTTACTGTGTGTTTGATGTGTGTTTAATGTGTGTTTGATGTGTGTTTACTGTGTGTTTGATGTGTGTTTGATGTGTGTTTGTTTAATGTGTGTTTGATGTGAGTTTAATGTGTGTTTGATGTGTGTTTAATGTGTGTTTGATGTGTGTTTACTGTGTGTTTGATGTGTGTTTGATGTATGTTTAATGTGTGTTTGTTTAATGTGTGTTTGATGTGAGTTTAATGTGTGTTTGATGTGTGTTTGATGTGTGTTTAATGTGTGTTTGATGTGTGTTTAATGTGTGTTTACTGTGTGTTTAATGTGTGTTTACTGTGTGTTTGATGTGTGTTTACTGTGTGTTTGTTTAATGTGTGTTTAATGTGTGTTTAATGTGTGTTTGATGTGTGTTTGATGTGTGTTTAATGTGTGTTTGATGTGTGTTTAATGTGTGTTTAATGTGTGTTTGATGTGAGTGTAATGTGTGTTTGTTTAATGTGTGTTTAATGTGTGTTTGATGTGTGTTTGATGTGTGTTTAATGTGTGTTTAATGTGTGTTTGATGTGTGTTTAATGTGTGTTTGATGTGTGTTTGATGTGAGTTTAATGTGTGTTTGTTTAATGTGTGTTTAATGTGTGTTTAATGTGTGTTTAATGTGTGTTTACTGTGTGTTTAATGTGTGTTTGATGTGTGTGTTTGTTAGATTGCTACATGAAACCATCCAACTCTCTGTTTTCACTTAACGGTACCACCTGGAATATGGCGCTAATCATTTAAGCATTTTCCATTCATTCACATCAGTTAGCATTAGCATTTCTATGTAAGAACTTTTGAGCTTGTAATCAACTGTTCCAGTAGTCTGCTAGTTATCCTGACTAATTGGCTAACTAGCAGACGAGGGTGGACCACCCGTACTAGGGTTTTTATTGCGCTATGCATTAACTAAGAGGCTACATGTTTTAGCATCTTCCATTCACTTACATGAAAGGGTTAGCATTAGCCCTGCCATCAGTGACTAATACTGATTTGGGTGGTAAACCCCAGTCGGCTACTTAGCTTAACACAGTGGTTTTCAAACCAAGCGCGGCCTGCGTGATTTAACACAGTTGAAAACAGGGTGCTGCTGTTTACGATGTATGCATGTAAATGTGATCGGCACAGGAAGTCATATCTGAGACTGACGGGCCGAGTCCGGTCACCAGCAGATCAATTGGTGCATGTTTATAAAGCTGGAGCTGAACTATCACAGGAAGGACCAGGAGAGGACAGATTGATGCACATCTTGATCTTCTTCCACACATTGTCATTGGCTAATCTGGTGTCAAACAGTCCTGGAGTGTCGATGACAACAACCTTTTTCCCCCAACCTCTCCTCTTGCTTTGTTGCATTTCGATGTCACAGACGTTGCAGATAGTTCAGACTCAAAAGCTTCTCTGCTTAAGATGGTGTTTCCTGCTGAACTCTTTCCTGCTACTGTCTTCCCAATCAGGATGAGCCTGAGTTCACCAGAACCTGTCAGACAGTACATCAGTTTGTACATTTTTTTGCACGTGCAATGAGTTTGCACACGTTTATATACACGCAAACCTTTAGTAGGTCCGGCCCATAATGTATGAAAGATGTCGAACCTGTCAGTTTGCTTCTGCAGCTACATTTAATGAAATAATAAAGATTTTCATACATTTTGACCTAAAATAATGTATAAAGAGTGAGAATTATGTGAATGAAGGCAGGTTCAAAAGAACTTTAAAGTACTAGCTCTAAAAGTTGAATAACACTCATGGTGTATGAAAGATGTTAAATATCGGATTTAAGGTTTGTTGTAAAGCTAAACTGAACTGCTGGATTTAATGTATGAAAGATTTGAGCTCCATCAGTTTGCTTCCACAGCTACATGGTATGAAATAGCATCGATTTTTTAGATTAAAAATGATAATTTTAAAGCTCCTCTCCACTCTGTGACCTCATCCACCCTAGCTCTGAACTTTCTGTCCTGTACCCACTAATGGAAAAATTCAAGAAGGACACTTTTACCAAGCTTCAAAAAAGCATGAATATCTAAAATGTTTAGGTGGAATCAGAAATAAATCAGATATGTGGAACTTTTCAACATGGAATATTTGGTGGATAAACTAAACTGCTGACTCTAAAAGTTGAATAATACCCATAATGTATAAAAGATGTGGAACACTTTAAGGCTTGAATGGAGTTTGTAGCTGAAAGTACGAATAAGAAGAGAAGTCCTAAAAATCTCTGAAATACTTTCTACCTGCAGTCAAAGGTTGCCAGGGTGACGGCAGCTGTTTCTCAGCCAAAAACTGTGATGTCAAAAATGAGTTGACAGGAACAGGTTAGAAAACTGGCACTTTTTGCTTTTCTCCATAAACGTCTAGTCTCAGTTTCAGTGGGAGTCAATCGAGCACATTTGAGTGTGGAAAACATGGAATATTTCAGTATGAATACTGGAGGATAGCGCACTAATTCTTCTAGTGAAAAGCTGAATGACTTGATGTTTGATTGTTGAAAAATGTGGAAGGAGCAGAGTGCCAGATGTGGGGATTAGTACGTAGGCTGAGAACAAGACTGCGGCTGGAGTTACAAAGGGCTCCGTGCCCAGCGACTGGGTCGTCAGGATTACTTTAGCATTCTTTTCTTTCTTTCTTTCTTTTTTTTAAAGATATTTTTATGAGCTTTTTTCTCCTTTAATGGAAAGGACAGTGTGTGAAACGGAGAGAGCGAGAGAGTGGGGAGTGACATGCAGCGATGTAATGTAAATGTAAATGTCTTTACCTGTGTCTCTAATCACTGGATACTGAATAACAATAACCACAACAATGCAATCAGGAGTATTCTCAAAACACAAGCAATCGAGCAATACATCATCATCATCATCATCATCATCATCAGTGGGTATGAGCATCTGGTAGATGCACAAAGCTCAGAGGAAACTGCTGTCTTTCAGCGGACCACCACAGTCTACTTGTTTTTATTTAGTGAAAACGATCAACAGTTACAGATGATTAAAAAGGACAAACATAATAAAATGAAAAAGCTAAGCTTAACTTCTGCAACTAACGTCTGCGACGAGACGAAATACAAGCAATCACAAACTGAATTAGAAAGAATAAAACCTCTCTGTGAGAAGAGGAGCCGTGTCTACCTCAGTCTGACATCACTAACCACTTCCTCTGTCGTCTCATACACCAGAGCTGAGGGGTGGTTTCCAAAAAACTGAACTGCAGGTGAAACATCTTCATATATGGTCAAAGAGCGCACATGAGCGCAGCATGCAAAATAATTAACTGCCAACTGGTTAAACTCAGAGGCGTCACGTGACTGCAACACTAAAGGCGGAGCTTACAGACGTGGTTTCACACAGTGTGAAAAGGTCAAGAGTTCAAGTGAACACACAAAGGATGAAAAAGGGGAAGTGGAGACGTTAACGGTTAACGGATTCAGAGATAACCTGAGGCCCCTCAAACACAGACGCACTCAGTCTTCTTCTGTTGCGTTAGTAAGAGTCCACACGGGCAACATGTGCATCTTAAAACACTCTCTGACTTGAGCTGCTTTAGGTACAGAACACATGAAGCTGAATGCACTCTGTGTCTCTTCACACATTATAAGGTTTGTTAAAAAGCTGCTGAACTGTTGGTTATAAAAGTTGAAAAATAAAATATGCATAATGTATGAAAAACATGGAACATATTAAAGTTTGTTGTAAAGCTGATGCTAAACTGATCTGCTGGATTTAATGTATGAAAGATTTTAGATCCGGCAGTTTGCTTCCACAGCTACATCAGTTGAAATAGCATCGATTTTCCTATTTTTAAACTAAAAGTGATGTATGAAGAGCCAAGATTGTGTGAAAAAGAGCAAGTTTAAGAGAATTAAAAAATATAGGTCCTCTCCACTCTAACTGTGACGTCATCCACTCTTTCTGTCCTGTACACATTAATGTAAAAATCTGTTACGCTCAGAAATAATTTGAGAAGTTTCTCTAAACTGTTGCCGTTCAACAGATCAGAGCTTCGGCTGTTCAGCTGATCACACACTCAACCTTCAGCGTGTATGTATGGTGAACATTATTCTCTCTTTCAGCTTGAGCTCTGGCTTCAGCCTCGTATTTTTCTTTCATCATTTTTAATTCTAGCTCCAGCTTCTCTCCTTCATATTTGGCCTTCAGCTCCTCGACCTCCCTCGTCCTCTTCTCCTCAGACTCTTTGAGGAGTTGTTGTTTCCTCTCCTCGATGGCTCTCTCTGCCTTCAGGTACATATCTGTGGTGTAGTGCGACCCGTTGTTGTCGCTTACCATCTTGTCGATCTTCTCCAGAAGCTCAGTGACTTGAGATGGATTTTCCACCTCATTGTTGAAGATGTGATAATGGCCGTAACATTTCTGGATGATGTCTTGGAGGTCTTTGCTCTTTGAAACAAACTCTTCGATGGTTTGTTTCTTCAGCTTGTCCCCACAAGTGAACAACACCATTGTGTATTTGGCGGCGTCTTCACCGAAATGCTCTTCAATCATTCGGACTGTTTCTTTCTCCTCTTCTGTGAACCTGCCCAGCTGAACGACCACCAGGAAGGCATGAGGCCCAGGAGAGGACATGCCGATGCACATCTTGATCCTTGGCAACACTTCCTCATTGGTTAATTCGGTGTCAAACAGCCCTGGGGTGTCGACGACAGCAACCTTTTTCCCTCCGACCTCTCCTCTCTCTTTCATACATTCAGTTGTCACAGACGTTGCAGATAGGTCGGACTCAAAAGCTTGTCTGCCCAAGATGGTGTTTCCTGCTGAACTTTTCCCTGCTCCTGTCTTGCCTATCAGGACGAGCCTGAGCTCATCAGAATCTGTCGGACAGAGAGACACAGGACGAAGAACAGACACAGATGTCATGGTTACATGTTGGCTGAAGAGAGGTTCGATTCATGGCTGTGCTGCTGTGGTTACTGTAATCTGACATGTATGCTGTGTATTTAGGTGTGGCTCCTGTGAACCTCGGTCTGACATTAACCTGTCAGTCCCAATGCTGGTGTTCGTCCGCTGTTTAAGGGGAATGTCAGGCTGCTGTCAGCCCTAGAGTGTCTCCTTTGGTCTGAATCAGGGACTCATGTTGTTCCAAAGTTGTATAATTGCCTAGAGTTGGTTCGTGTTCTCACGGCAGCATTTACAAGAGCACCAGATCAAATGCCTTGTGTGAGAAAGCTGCTCTTGATTGGTCAGAATTTCCATGTGGGAAAAATCCAGGAAGTAAAGCAAACGTTGAAGAAGAGTACACTTGCAAGATAAATGTGACACTTTGTAATGTCACAATGGAGGGACAACTACGCAGGTTGATTTTAGCGCTGCTCATCGTGGACTATATTGCTGTCATTGTTCATTTTAGTCAAACCATACAGTTTGAAAACGAGGCGCGGCTCCAACTAGAAAACAATGTTTTGATGCATTGGATGTGCTGAATGTGCATATTAAGGCAGTACAGGAGGAGGTGCACATTAATAATCCTCCAGGACTGGACTCCTCCGAACACACAGCTTGGCAATTACACATCTTTGGAACAACATGAGTCCCTGATTCAGACCAAAGGAGACGACTCTGGGCTGTAAGCAGCCTGAGATGCTTTAAATCCTGAGCTGATGTTTTGCTAGGATTATTTTCAGACGTATGGTGAACGTGCTTCAGCTCAGATGACGACATGTGTTGGTACAGAAACATGTTACCTGTTAGTCTGCTGCGTCTGGCAGCTGGAGGAGATGCAGTGGACGGATTTGGACGCCTAAGGCTCTGTGCTTCATGCGTGGACGCCATGTCTCTCAGCTGGGACTGATTCAGAGTCAGACTGAAGGGAAGGTTCTAGAAATCATAAGAAATAAACATTTAAGTCCTAATGTTAGTTTTCACATATGAACATGTTTGTATTTAAAGACAGTGATAAAATAAATGTTTGTCTGTTTGTCTCTGAGCTGCATCTTAATACACATCTATACATATACTCACAAACACACAATACAGTGAAAGATTTAAGCGTTTATAATCTCATAAACAAACATGACTTCACATAAAGTTCTTTAGGTTGAGTTTACGAAAACAATTATGGTTGGTTATGTTCATGTGACATATGTAATGTACAGTTACGTACTTAAGGCAAAGTTACGTAGGATATGTTTCAGATAGTAAAGTCACATACTTCACATAAAGTTAGGTTTTGGAAATTAAAGTTAAGTACCTAATGTAAAGTTAGGTCAGGCTTGTGAATGTAAAGTTACATACTTAACGTTAAGTTACGTAGGTCAGGTTTATGAAAGTACAGATGCATACTTAATGTAAATTTAGGGTTAATAATTTTGGTAATAACTTAACATGAAAATAAATACATACATAAATAGATTTAATTTATTTTTCTGTTTCTGTGCACATGTTTGATTTTTAAAATAGTTTAAACATTTATTAAATAATTGATGTTTTTATTTGATCATGTATTTTATAATTAATTATTGATAAGAATATGGGTAGCTTCAGTCAGCTACACCGTCAGTACATGTCAGCTGGAACAGAGAATATTCAGGCGGGGACGACCAGGACATCTGTCTCTGTCGTCCTCCTCTCCTCTCCTCTCCTCCTGCACTGTTCTCTCATTATCCTCCTCTTTATTTCAGAATAAATAAACACATAAATAAATATGGTAAATAAATAGAAATAAAGTCAGACTCACCACAGACTGTGATGGATCAGCTCTGGTCTGGCTGTAATAAAGCTGTAAGCTGCAGCAGTGAGATTATATCCTGTCTGAACACGAGGTGAACGTGAGGCTGAAAGTGAAACTGAGTGTGAGTGCTGCAGGGAGGGAAACTACATCGCCATATGTCACACACAGACGGGTCAATAAACATGTTATCGTCATGTCATGTTGGACGGGTCACACAGACGGGTCAATAAACATGTTATCGTCATGTCATGTTGGACGGGTCACACACAGAAGAGTCAATAAACATGTTATCGTCATGTCATGTTGGACGGGTCAATAAACATGTTATAGTCATGTCATGTTGGACGGGTCACACACAGACGGGTCAATAAACATGTTATAGTCATGTCATGTTGGACGGGTCACACACAGACGGGTCAATAAACATGTTATCGTCATGTCATGTTAGACGGGTCACACACAGACGAGTCAATAAACATGTTATAGTCATGTCATGTTGGACGGGTCACACACAGACGGGTCAATAAACATGTTATAGTCATGTCATGTTGGACGGGTCACACACAGACGGGTCAATAAACATGTTATAGTCATGTCATGTTGGACGGGTCGCTGTAATTAAACCTCTCCCAAAAAAGCCCACCCTGGATCCAGAGGTGTTAGCCAACTATAGACCAATATCTAATCTTCCCTTTATGTCAAAGATCCTTGAGAAAGTAGTCGCAGACCAGCTGTGTGATTTTCTCCAGGATAATAATTTATTTGAGGAATTACAGTCAGGATTTAGAGTGCATCATAGCACTGAGACAGCTCTAGTTAAAATTACGAATGACCTTCTGATTGCTTCAGACAAAGGACTCGTCTCTGTACTTGTTTTATTAGATCTTAGTGCAGCGTTTGACACTGTTGACCATGAAATTCTGTTACAGAGACTGGAACACTTAATTGGCCTAAAAGGTTCTGCACTAAGCTGGTTTAAATCTTATTTATCTGATCGTTTTCAATTTGTTGACGTTCATAATGAATCATCCGTACGTACTAAAGTTTGTTTTGGAGTTCCGCAAGGTTCTGTGCTCGGACCAATCCTATTTATTCTATATATGCTTCCTTTAGGCAACATCATTAGATATCAGTCTATAAATTTCCATTGTTATGCGGATGATACACAGTTGTATTTATCGATGAAGCCAGAAGAAAGTATCAATTAACTAAACTTCATAACTGCCTTAAAGACAGAAAAACCTGAATGAGCACCAATTTCCTGATGTTAAATTCAGACAAAACTGAAGTTATTGTTCTTGGCCCCAAACAACTCAGAGACTCTTTATCTGATGACATAGTTTCTCTCGATGGCATTGCTCTGGCCTCTACCACTACCGTAAGAAACCTCCGAGTAACATTTGATCAAGATCTGTCTTTCAATTCTCATTTAAAACAAACCTCACGGACTGCATTTTTTCATCTGCGTAATATTGCAAAAATCAGGCCTATCTTGACCCAAAAAGATGCAGAAAAATTGGTCCACGCTTTTGTTACCTCGAGGCTGGATTACTGTAACTCTCTACTATCAGGTAGCTCTAGTAAATCTTTAAAAACTCTTCAGCTAATTCAGAATGCAGCAGCACGTGTACTAACAGGAACTAAGAAACGAGATCATATTTCTCCTGTTTTAGCTTCTCTGCACTGCACCTGTAAAATCCAGAATTGAATTTAAAATCCTACTGTTAACTTATAAAGCTCTAAATGGTCAAGCTCCGTCATATCTTAGAGAGCTCATAGTGCCTTATTATCCCACCAGAACTCTGCGCTCTGAGAACGCAGGGTTACTCGTGGTCCCTAAAGTCTCCAAAAGTAGATCAGGAGCCAGAGCCTTCAGCTATCAGGCTCCTCTCCTGTGGAATCATCTTCCTGTTACGGTCCGGGAGGCAGACACCGTCTCCACATTTAAGGCTAGACTTAAGACTTTCCTCTTTGATAAAGCTTATAGTTAGGGCTGGCTCGGGCTTGC
Source organism: Epinephelus awoara (assembly GCA_035609425.1). NCBI lineage: Eukaryota > Metazoa > Chordata > Actinopteri > Perciformes > Serranidae > Epinephelus > Epinephelus awoara. Next base: position 673,559 of record CM069308.1, on the reverse strand, counting down.
CTTGTACCAGCCCCTAGTTAGGCTGACTTAGGCCAAGTCTACCGGAGGACCACCTTTAATGCACCGGGCACCTTCTCTCTCTCTCTCTCTCTCTCTCTCTCTCTCTCTCTCCCTCTCTCTCTCGTATCCTATTACTGTATCTATTTTACTCGGCCATTCTGGATGTCACTAACTCGGCTTCTTCTCTGGAGCCTTTGTGCTCCACTATCTCTCAGGTTAACTCGTATTGCAGCGGTGCCTGGATAGTGTGACGTGTGTGGTTGTGCTGCTGCCGTGGTCCTGCCAGATGCCTCCTGCTGCTGCTGCCATCATTAATCATTAGTCATACTTCTACTGCTATTATAGACATATGATATTATCATACATGTATACTGCCTGATACTAATATATACTTTCAACATATTGTACCATAGTAGCCAGAACTATAACGACAGTATTATTACTTTCATGAATGTTGTTGTAAGCTACTGTCATTACCGAGGATGTCATACAGATTACTGTATTGTGTCATACAGATTACTGTTAATTTGTTATGCTGATCTGTTCTGTACGACATCTACTGCACGTCTGTCCGTCCTGGAAGAGGGATCCCTCCTCAGTTGCTCTTCCTGAGGTTTCTACCATTTTTTTCCCCCGGTAAAGGGGTTTTTTGGGGAGTTTTTCCTTATCCGCTGTGAGGGTCTAAAGGACAGAGGGATGTCGTATGCTGTAAAGCCCTGTGAGGCAAATTGTATTTGTGATATTGGGCTTTATAAATAAAATTGATTGATTGATTGATTGATTGATTGATAAACATGTTATCGTCATGTCATGTTGGACGGGTCACAGAGACGGGTCAAGAAACATGTTATAGTCATGTCATGTTGGACGGGTCACACACAGACGGGTCAATAAACATGTTATAGTCATGTCATGTTGGACGGGTCACACAGACGGGTCAAGAAACATGTTATAGTCATGTCATGTTGGACGGGTCACACACAGACAAGTCAAGAAACATGTTATAGTCATGTCATGTTGGACGGGTCACAGACAGACAAGTCAATAAACATGTTATCGTCATGTCATGTTGGACGGGTCACAGAGACGGGTCAAGAAACATGTTATAGTCATGTCATGTTGGACGGGTCACACACAGACGGGTCAATAAACATGTTATAGTCATGTCATGTTGGACGGGTCACACAGACGGGTCAAGAAACATGTTATCGTCATGTCATGTTGGACGGGTCACACACAGACGGGTCAAGAAACATGTTATCGTCATGTCATGTTGGACGGGTCACACACAGACGGGTCAATAAACATGTTATAGTCATGTCATGTTGGACGGGTCACACACAGACGGGTCAATAAACATGTTATAGTCATGTCATGTTGGACGGGTCACACACAGACGGGTCAAGAAACATGTTATCGTCATGTCATGTTGGACGGGTCACACACAGACGGGTCAATAAACATGTTATAGTCATGTCATGTTGGACGGGTCACACAGACGAGTCAATAAACATGTTATAGTCATGTCATGTTGGACGGGTCACACAGACGGGTCAAGAAACATGTTATCGTCATGTCATGTTGGACGGGTCACACAGACGGGTCAAGAAACATGTTATAGTCATGTCATGTTGGACGGGTCACACACAGACGGGTCAATAAACATGTTATAGTCATGTCATGTTGGACGGGTCACACACAGACGGGTCAATAAACATGTTATAGTCATGTCATGTTGGACGGGTCACACAGACGAGTCAATAAACATGTTATCGTCATGTCATGTTGGACGGGTCACACAGACGGGTCAATAAACATGTTATAGTCATGTCATGTTGGACGGGTCACACAGACGGGTCAAGAAACATGTTATAGTCATGTCATGTTGGACGGGTCACACAGACGGGTCAATAAACATGTTATAGTCATGTCATGTTGGACGGGTCACACACAGACGGGTCAATAAACATGTTATAGTCATGTCATGTTAGACGGGTCACACACAGACGAGTCAAGAAACATGTTATAGTCATGTCATGTTGGACGGGTCACACACAGACGAGTCAATAAACATGTTATAGTCATGTCATGTTGGACGGGTCACACACAGACGAGTCAATAAACATGTTATAGTCATGTCATGTTGGACGGGTCACACAGACGGGTCAATAAACATGTTATAGTCATGTCATGTTGGACACGGGGAGAACATGTCGGAGCACCTGGAGGAAACCCACGCTGACACGGGGAGAACATGTCGGAGCACCTGGAGGAAACCCACGCTGACACAGGGAGAACATGTCGGAGCACCTGGAGGAAACCCACGCTGACACAGGGAGAACATGTCAGAGCACCTGGAGGAAACCCACGCTGACACGGGGAGAACATGTCGGAGCACCTGGAGGAAACCCACGCTGACACAGGGAGAACATGTCGGAGCACCTGGAGGAAACCCACGCTGACACAGGGAGAACATGTCGGAGCACCTGGAGGAAACCCACGCTGACACGGGGAGAACATGTCGGAGCACCTGGAGGAAACCCACGCTGACACGGGGAGAACATGTCAGAGCACCTGGAGGAAACCCACGCTGACACGGGGAGAACATGCACACTCTGCACAGTGGGGCTCCCACACCCGGGATTGAACCGGCAACCCTCTTCCTGTGAGGTGACAGTGCTAACCACCACACCACCATGCCGGCTTTTAAAAAACATTCTTCAGCTAAAAATGTTTTGAATTTTCATTGACTACTTTTTTTGTCGACTAAAACTTAATGAATTTTTATCAGTGCAAATGTTTTTGTTTTCATTTACTTAAAATGTTTTGTATTTCACTCCACTGTGAGACAAAGAGACTGGTTCACCTGTTCACACCTGTGTGAGTGCTGATGGCTGTCAGCTGGAATGGAGCTCAGCTGCAGTGCATGCTGGGAAACACAGTTCTTCTAAGGTTTGGAGCCTGACTCAGTGAACATGACTCAGCAGCTACAGGAAGTGTTCACACCAACAGGAAGTGATGTTTGACTCACACAAACAGACCTGCAGAAGAAGTTAACCAACCCGTCCTGCAGCAAACATGACAGGTAGTTCACACTGATCTGAGGTCAGAGTGTTGCCGCCTCACAGGAAACACAGACGTGTCCTTCCAGAGACACAAACAGAGGACATGATGGGACTGAAGACGCTGCTGCTCGTCTCTCTGCTCACCGTCCTGGGTAAAAGACTTCCTGTTTCCTTTCTCTGGGTGTAAAGAGAAGTTTAGAAGATTCTTGTTTCTCACCTGGTCAGGTTTTTAATCAGCTTCTGTCCGTCTCAGAGACATAGTGGACAAAGACGGGGACAGTTTTTAGACTGAGACACGTTTATTTGTTTAAATAAAACTGATTTTTAGTATTTTTCGTTTACATATTTCAGTTTAATGTGAATTTATTTAAAACAGCTGTTTGAGTTTCTGAAGAAAAACTTTGCTCATGATGAAAAGAAAATTCTGCTGAGTCAAACTCCTCCGTCCCAGAGACACAGACTCAGAGAGACACAGAGACAAAGACACACAGAGACACAGAGACTCAGAGAGACACAGAGACAAAGACACACAGAGACACAGAGACTCAGAGAGACACAGAGACAAAGACACACAGAGACACAGAGACTCAGAGAGACACAGAGACAGAGACACACAGAGACACAGACAAAGAGACACACAGAGACACAGACACAGAGACACACAGAGACACAGACACAGAGACAGAGACTCAGAGACACACAGAGACACAGAGACTCAGAGAGACACAGAGACAAAGACACACAGAGACACAGAGACTCAGAGAGACACAGAGACAAAGACACACAGAGACACAGAGACTCAGAGAGACACAGAGACAGAGACACACAGAGACACAGACAAAGAGACACACAGAGACACAGACACAGAGACACACAGAGACACAGACACAGAGACAGAGACTCAGAGACACACAGAGACAGAGACTCAGAGACACACAGAGACTCAGAGACACAGAGAGACTCAGAGACACACAGAGACACAGAGAGACTCAGAGACACACAGAGACAGACTCAGAGACACACAGAGACACAGAGAGAGTCAGAGACACACAGAGACACAGACTCAGAGACACACAGAGACACAGACTCAGAGACACACAGAGACTCAGAGACACAGAGAGACTCAGAGACACACAGAGACACAGAGACAGACACAGAGACACAGAGACACCACCCTCTCTCTCGACACTGAGTGTCTCATCCTCACAGTTCCTTCTGATCAGCTTCAGTTTCTCTCTAATGAATAAAGTTTGAGTTTCTTCTTCAGCTCAGACCTCAAATCATCAAAGGAGACGACGCAGTGATCAGAAAACAGCAGCTTCCTGTCAATCAGCTGATCAGCTGACTGTTTATAAGTCAGCAGTCAGATCACTGAAGCCACAGACTGTACACATGTTGGCACCTTGTTCAGGTCTCTGTCCATCTGTGTCCGTCCTCCTCTTCCTCTGCAGCTGTGACGTCGGCAGAGGGCAGCCAACATGGCGGCCCCATGGTTGGAGCATGGCGGGACATCAGAAAGAAGGACCCGAGCCTTCTGCCGGCCGTGGTCAGCGCCGTCTCCTTCTACAACAACATGTCAAATGACATCTTCCTCTTCAAACCCCTCAGCATCACCAGATCACAGATAAAGGTACGATGCAGGAAACGCATCATTTCTGTGGGGTCAAAGGTCAAAGGCAGGTCAACCTAAAATACTCTTACATGATGTCACAGGCTGAATGTGACACGAGGAGATGTGAAGGATTTACAGGAGACAAAAACACTGTGTTTCAGGTCGTTGAGGGAGCTCTGTACGCCGTGGATCTGGACATGACCCGAACCGTCTGCCGTAAACGACACAACAACAGAGATCTGTCCAACTGTGACGTTCAGCCTGAAGGTGTCGACCTGCACCAGGTGACTCTCAGCAGGACGGACGGGGACACTTTGACTCTTTGCTTCTCAGTTAGATGACATCACGTGCCGGACTACTTCCTGGAGTCTTGTCGCCACATCCTGTTAAACCACAACACGTCTGTTGCGCTGTGTTCAGAGGGTTTGTGGGTAAAAATTTACTTCCTGTTGTGTCTTTCAGACGTTTCAGTGTCACACGGAGGTCTGGGTGATTCCCTGGGAGAACAAGACCATGGTTAACCACTTCACCTGTTCATCCTGAAACCACCGGCTGCGTCCAACCTTCATCCTCCATCATCCTCACCTGCTGCTCTCCGCCTCCGCTCACCTGTCAAACTCAACTCTGCACTGAAAAATAAAACCAACATTTTTAACTCAACTTTTCCTGCAGATTTATTTCCTGTGCAGAAACACTCAGTGATGCAGTGAAGAAGAAACTGTGTCGTCTTTAATCTGTGGTTGTGTTGAGTGCTGACGCCCCCTGCTGGTCACGGTCATGAACAGCAGCCACGTGTCTCGTGTGTTCAAACTGTCATAGAAATGTTTTTAAGAAAAGAGCGAACAGCTCGTAACATCTGAGATCATCACAAGAAGAACTTCGACTTTAACCTACAGATGAATTCTGACGTCACTGAGGTGAAGAGGAAAACAAACAATAGCTTTTCAGGTGTTACGAAGGTTAAAGGAATACTTAGAGAGCAAATGAACAGATTTCATGATTCATTTGTTTTTATTGAAAGGAAGCTGAAAAGCTGCAGAACAGGTTCAAACACAACTGAAGGAAAAGAGTTGACAGAGAGAAATCAGTCCTTCGTCAGCAACGAGCCAGGAAGCTAAAAATACACATCAAACTACTGTGAAGGAAACGTGTTTCTGCCGTCACGTTTGACATGTTTAAAACAGAGTGAAACATCTTCGTGCAAATAAAGATCCTGGTCACAGATTTAAATTTGAACATTTGGCACCTTATTTCAAAAACAAAGAACATGTCAAAACAACAAACATGATCGGAAACATTCGTTTCTCAAAGTAAAGCAGCCGAGTCATCAGCGAGCTCTGCTAGCTGTGCTAGCTAATGCTAGCAGCCAGAAACAAACAGCTATGATTTATTGTCCGTTAACTGTCCGATAATTTAAACAGAGGACACGTTATCCCCGTGGTCCTTCTAAAATGAGCAGTGGTTGAAGTTGCACTATTTTATTATGATCGGGGAGTTGATACGCAGATGCTAGCTAATGCTAGTTGAAATGTTGACTCCTCCCACTGCTGTTAAGTGATTGGCTGAATTAAAAACTGGTAAGTTTTTGACTGACAGGAGACTGTGATTGACAGATACCCCGTCTAATACAGTGGCTCGTGAACTCTTCAGGGGGACGATGTTGGTGAAGTTGTGTTCGGCAGGACGACGTTCTGTAGTCTCATTTAGACACCGGTTAAATCACATTAAGCTGTAAACTGACAGTGGGGTCTCAGCTGGTGTTAACCACAGACCTTATTTCACACATCTCCAAAAACACACTGACTTTGAGACAAGGGAACAGGAAGTGCTAACATGCTAACTCATTCCTGCAGGGCTCTATCACCATGCTAACTTTCCAACATGCTAAAATTTATACATAACACCTTCTGACTCGTAATTAGCTTTTACATCAACATCCAAGTTGTTTTTACAACTCAGAATCTATCTCTGACTTGGTGTTCATTAATAAAGAAATTTTGGGAAAACCGAACAAACATGGACGCTTTACGTCAACCCAAAGTGTCATTCAAAATAATAAAACTCAGGCTTAATATTTCTGTCGCTGCTTTACAGTCGAGGGTGCACACGCAGCACGATGTTATGACAGCCTGACAGTTTTTACTGATTTGAAATAATGATAATATTACTTCTTTTACTACAGGCACAAACTTTGATGCTATCTGTTGGCTCAGGCTAGCTAACATACTACAGTGAGAAATGGCAGCTAGTAGCAGTGCCAGTGCTATCCAAGCCAGTTAGCTCTGTAGGTTAGCACAGACTGGGAGCCCAAAACATTAACAGGTAAACAAACACTGATGTTGGAAGTTCATCCCGTCTGCCTGCAGGTTTATGGCTAGGAGCAGCTAGTTAGGGCTACAATGACCAAGCTAGCAAGCTAACCTACTGGTGAATCAGCCAAATAGCTTGTGAGCGAGTTAATTAGCTTAAGCTAGCTAGCAAACTTTTTATTTTTTTTGGCTGGTTGGTGTGGGAATTTTTCTTTTAACCAGGTGAGCGTCATTTTAGGGCCCGGAATCCCCAGTTTCTGATGAGGTGGACATGATAACCCTTAATACACATAACCTTATTCATCCCTACAACAGGAAACACTTTTTCCCTAACCTGATATGAAGTGTGCGCTGCACATGTGAGCATTTTTGATGATGGCCTCCGTCCAGTCCTTTGGTCTGATCACATTTAACCATAGTTGTCTTTGTTTTTGTTGACGGGCAGTGGCGGCTGGTTTTGAGCCATGACTCCTTCTATTCTGGCTCCAACAACACAACAAGACAAACACATGTTAACACTCCTGTGGAGCCTACAGCCCTGTGGGGGAGAGGCAGCTGCACCTGCAGCTGATCACATGATGTCATCGTGACGTCATTGTGATGTCGGCCCTGAAAGGGTCAAAATATTTTTTATTCCTCACTCATGTTTTCCCACCAACACATTTTATTTACTGAACCAAATCAGCTGTTAAATGTATGACGAGACGGCAAGCGAAAACCAAACCTGGATAAATTAAGATTTAAATCAGGAAGTCAACAAAATAATGTTTCGGAAATTTGATGTCAATTATCAGAACCTGATTTTAAACTCTGAGCTACAGACACACTTAGTACCAAAGAAGATATAAAATTTCTATACCCAGCCTGATCACGCTCCATGATGTCCGCAAAACGAAAAAGCCTAACAAAAACATGATGTCAGACTGTCACTATGGTTACCAGGCCGCCCTGTCAGCGGCGTCCCTTGGGTTCACCCTCTGGAGACACAGTGTTTGAATTTCAGGGTAATCTCTCATGTGTGTCAAGAACTTTCCCTCTGGAACAAAATCCCAGACTGACCGCCGCCCGAGTCTGACAACACACCTGTGACAGGCTTTCATTTACCTCCTGGTGCATCATGACATCACTGTTAAAGAGGAACGCCACATCGCGGTATCAGACTTCTTACTAAGTCACACATATCCGTCTGTACATCCATCAGTCAGTTGGTCTTTATTGTCTTTAGACCTTGCGCAGGTCGAGTTTGGCGATGTACGGCGAGCGGAAGGAGCCCATGTACAGGCTCCCATCATGCTCATGGACTTCACTGACGTAAGCCGCCACCAGGCCGTTGGGGTCGTGGAAGCTCCGTGTGCAGACGCCACCTTCATGGAGCTCCGCCACCAAGCTGTACCGAGGGACGAACTTCACCAGGACGTCCTGACTGAAGAGCTGCAGATGAGGGAGGAGGGAGGAGGGAAGGCAGGAAGGGGATAGGAAGGAGATAGGAAGGAGATAGGAAGGCAGGATGATGGTTACAAAGACGGAAAGGAGGAAATAAGGTTGTTACATCACAGGATCTGAAAATCAAACTCTGCAGAACCTTCTTGGTTTGTTCAGATTTCCTGGTCAGAAAAGTGTCGGATGTAAAAACTGCAGGACTCCTGGACAACATTTACAGCCTCTCAAAGCTCCGCCTCCACGAGACAACAGACAGCCAATCAGACGACAGGCCATTCAAGACTGTTGTTTCTTTTGATGAACACAGTTATCGTCCCTACAAGGACACATGCAGGTTACGACACCTGCAGGTCACTATTGTTTTTAACAGGGCACCTGAGAATTGTTAATGTCCCTACGAGGACACCTGCAGGTCGTTATCGTCCCTACAAGGACACTTGTTAGTCTTTATGGTCCCTACGAGGACACCTGCAGGTCGTTATCGTCCCTACAAGGACACCTGTTAGTCTTTATGGTCCCTACGAGGACACCTGCAGGTCGTTATCGTCCCTACAAGGACACTTGTTAGTCTTTATGGTCCCTACGAGGACACCTGTTAGTCTTTATGGTCCCTACGAGGACACTTGTTAGTCTTTATGGTCCCTACGAGGACACCTGTTAGTCTTTATGGTCCCTACGAGGACACCTGTTAGTCTTTATGGTCCCTACAAGGACACTTGTTAGTCTTTATGGTCCCTACGAGGACACTTGTTAGTCTTTATGGTCCCTACGAGGACACCTGTTAGTCTTTATGGTCCCTACGAGGACACCTGTTAGTCTTTATGGTCCCTACGAGGACACTTGTTAGTCTTTATGGTCCCTACGAGGACACCTGTTAGTCTTTATGGTCCCTACAAGGACACTTGTTAGTCTTTATGGTCCCTACGAGGACACCTGTTAGTCTTTATGGTCCCTACGAGGACACTTGTTAGTCTTTATGGTCCCTACAAGGACACCTGTTAGTCTTTATGGTCCCTACGAGGACACCTGTTAGTCTTTATGGTCCCTACGAGGACACCTGTTAGTCTTTATGGTCCCTACAAGGACACTTGTTAGTCTTTATGGTCCCTACGAGGACACTTGTTAGTCTTTATGGTCCCTACGAGGACACCTGTTAGTCTTTATGGTCCCTACGAGGACACTTGTTAGTCTTTATGGTCCCTACGAGGACACTTGTTAGTCTTTATGGTCCCTACAAGGACACCTGTTAGTCAGTTAGTTAGTAAGAAACCTCGGAGTAACATTTGATCAAGATCTGTCTTTTAATTCTCATTTAAAACAAACCTCACAGACTGCATTTTTTCATCTGCGTAATATTGCAAAAATTAGGCCTATCTTGACCCAAAAAGATGCAGAAAAATTGGTCCACGCTTTTGTTACCTCGAGGCTGGATTACTGTAACTCTCTACTATCAGGTAGCTCTAGTAAATCATTAAAAGCTCTTCAGCTAATTCAGAATGCAGCAGCACGTGTACTAACAGGAACTAAGAAACCAGATCATATTTCTCCTGTTTTAGCTTCTCTGCACTGGCTCCCTGTAAAATCCAGAATTGAATTTAAAATCCTACTGTTACCTTATAAAGCTCTAAATGGTCAAGCTCCGTCATATCTTAGAGAGCTCATAGTGCCTTATTATCCCACCAGAACTCTGCGCTCTGAGAACGCAGGGTTACTCGTGGTCCCTAAAGTCTCCAAAAGTAGATCAGGAGCCAGAGCCTTCAGCTATCAGGCTCCTCTCCTGTGGAATCATCTTCCTGTTACGGTCCGGGAGGCAGACACCGTCTCCACATTTAAGGCTAGACTTAAGACTTTCCTCTTTGATAAAGCTTATAGTTAGGGCTGGCTCGGGCTTGCCTTGTACCAGCCCCTAGTTAGGCTGACTTAGGCCTAGTCTGCCGGGGGACCACCTTTAATGCACCGGGCACCTTCTCTCTCTCTCGCTCTCGCTCTCGCTCTCTCTCTCTCTCGTATCCTATTACTGTATCTATTTTACTCGTCCATTCTGGATGTCACTAACTCGGTTTCTTCTCCGGAGCCTTTGTGCTCCACTGTCTCTCAGGTTAACTCGTATTGCAGCGGTGCCTGGATAGTGTGACGTGTGTGGTTGTGCTGCTGCCGTGGTCCTGCCAGATGCCTCCTGCTGCTGCTGCTGCTGCCATCATTAATCATTAGTCATACTTCTACTGCTATTATAGACATATGATATTATCATACATGTATACTGCCTGATACTAATATATACTTTCAACATATTGTACCATAGTAGCCAGAACTATAACGACAGTATTATTACTTTCATGAATGTTGTTGTAAGCTACTGTCATTACCGAGGATGTCATACAGATTACTGTATTGTGTCATACAGATTACTGTTAATTTGTTATGCTGATCTGTTCTGCACGACATCTACTGCACGTCTGTCCGTCCTGGAAGAGGGATCCCTCCTCAGTTGCTCTTCCTGAGGTTTCTACCATTTTTTTCCCCCGGTAAAGGGTTTTTTTTGGGGAGTTTTTCCTGATCAGCTGTGAGGGTCTAAAGGACAGAGGGATGTCGTATGCTGTAAAGCCCTGTGAGGCAAATTGTATTTGTGATATTGGGCTTTATAAATAAAATTGATTGATTGATTGATTGAGTCTTTATGGTCCCTACGAGGACACCTGTTAGTCTTTATGGTCCCTACGAGGACACCTGTTAGTCTTTATGGTCCCTACAAGGACACTTGTTAGTCTTTATGGTCCCCATGAGGACACTTGTTAGTCTTTATGGTCCCTACAAGGACACCTGTTAGTCTTTATGGTCCCTACGAGGACACCTGTTAGTCTTTATGGTCCCTACGAGGACACCTGTTAGTCTTTATGGTCCCTACAAGGACACTTGTTAGTCTTTATGGTCCCCATGAGGACACTTGTTAGTCTTTATGGTCCCTACAAGGACACCTGTTACTCTTTATGGTCCCTACGAGGACACCTGTTAGTCTTTATGGTCCCTACGAGGACACCTGCACGTTGTTATTGTCTCTATGAACATAGCTCATCTACACTGATCGGTGCTTCACACTGATTGGCTGATCTGGAGACCAGCGTCTCCTGGACTAAGACATAAAAACTTTCTGGGTCCTGAAAGTTTCCCTGAAGGTCCAGGAGCAGCTGGACCTGGACCTGGTCTGTCTCTGTCTCTGTGTCTTTTCACCTTGAAGATGAGTTTCTTGATCCAGGGTCTCTGGGACAGGAAGTCCAGCATGGAGAAGCCGGGGTTGGGCCGCACCGCCGACATGGCCACCCAGTAACCTCCGGTTGAGCTCGGGCGGATGTTGTCAGGGAAACCGGGCAGGTTGTCGATGAACGTGTCCATCCCACCTTTGTTCAGACCGGCGACGTGGACTCTGATACAGAAACACAAAGACGTGTCCTCTGAGTTGAACAGTGAGGACACAACAGCTCCAGTCTGTCCTCACACAGTCTGACTGGTGACCAGAAATAATATTACAATATATAAAATACGTCATCAGCAGTTTAAAAGTGCATCATGGTGGAACTGTTTATTTTATATTGAGCGTATTTATCAACCAACTCTTTACTTTGTCTAATTTTATTTATATTGTATTTAACAAATCACCCAGGGTCGTAACTTTCATCTTCTATTTTTGTATTTTACTGTTTTTTTTGATGTTCTTATTTTATCTGGAACTTATTTGTTGATTTATTTCTCTGTTTAAACAGATACTAAAAACAACACAGTTAAACAGCTGTAATAATGTCCTCATATCTGTTTACACCTACGCTGTAGTGTTTTATATAAACCAGGTATACACAGTGAACACAGAGCCTGGACAGGTCGGGGTTAAATATAAAAACATATTTATACAGTCAAACAGTTCAAACTGTCTCTGTCACAGCAGGAAGGATGAAAATAAACTGACGAGTCCACTACACCTCCCACTGACCCACACACACACACACACACACACACACACACACACACACACACTTCATGTGGGTAGAACCAGGCCGGCAGCTCGTTTCCGTGGCAACAAAGAGAGCCAACATCTTCATCTATCACAGAGATCATTACATAACTTTCATCATATATACTGTTGATTGACATTTGCAATATACATAACATCATGTGACCTTTAGCACATGACCACATAATAATAACCACATAATTTTCATCATCTGTATATATAAATATATATATATATATATATGTATGTACATACACACAAACACAAACACACACACACACACACACACACACATACACACACACATATAGATAGATCAATACAGATCAGATAGATTTAAATAAACCTTTGTCAGATACAACCATAATTATATATAACTTTTGTTTTGTGTAGCGTTCATCACATTCAACATTCATCATATATAATGTTTATCACATATAACATTATTATTATTTCATATAGAGCTCAGCAGTTGTTTCGCGGCTCTGTCACTCCACATGTTGAACCATCCTCTGCTTTAGATCCTGAACTCTGATCTTTTCTATTTATTTTATTCTCTGTAGTATTTCATATTTTATTTTATTTGACTTTGATCTGTAAACATATTTTATGTAAAACTTTTGATCTTTTTTTTTTTTTAATATACTGTAGCTGCTGAAGTGTGTGACGTTGCTCCAATTCATTTCTTTTTTATTTGATTTCACAAAGCACTGCCTGTCGCAAGTTTTTATTTATTTATTCTATGTTGTGTAGCACTTCATGTCAGAATTTATATTTTTATTTCATCATGTGAAGCAGTTTGAATCAGGCTGTAACTTGAGCTGTTACACCTGAGCTGACACACCTGAGCTGACACACCTGAGCTGTCACACCTGAGCTGTCACACCTGAGCTGACACACCTGAGCTGTCACACCTGAGCTGACACACCTGAGCTGTCACACCTGAGCTGTCACACCTGAGCTGTCACACCTGAGCTGTCACACCTGAGCTGTCACACCTGAGCTGACACACATGAGCTGTCACACCTGAGATGACACACCTGAGCTGTCACACCTGAGATGACACACCTGAGCTGACACACCTGAGCTGTCACACCTGAGCTGTCACACCTGAGCTGTCACACCTGAGCTTACACACCTGAGCTGACACACCTGAGATGACACACCTGAGCTGTTACAACTGAGCTGACACACCTGAGCTGTTACACCTGAGCTGTCACACCTGAGCTGACACACCTGAGCTGTCACACCTGAGCTGTCACACCTGAGCTGTCACACCTGAGCTGACACACCTGAGCTGACACACCTGAGCTGACACACCTGAGCTGTCACACCTGAGCTGACACACCTGAGCTGACACACCTGAGCTGTCACACCTGAGCTGACACACCTGAGCTGTCACACCTGAGCTGACACACCTGAGCTGTCACACCTGAGCTGTCAAACCTGAGCTGTCACACCTGAGCTGACACACCTGAGCTGACACATCTGAGCTGTTACATCTGAGCTGACACACCTGAGCTGTCACACCTGAGCTGTCACACCTGAGCTGACACACCTGAACTGTCACACCTGAGCTGACACACCTGAGCTGTCACACCTGAGCTGACACACCTGAGATGACACACCTGAGATGACACACCTGAGATGACACACCTGAGCTGACACACCTGAGCTGTCACACCTGAGATGACACACCTGAGCTGTCACACCTGAGCTGTCACACCTGAGATGACACACCTGAGCTGTCACACCTGAGCTGTCACACCTGAGCTGTCACACCTGAGCTGTCACACCTGAGATGACACACCTGAGATGACACACCTGAGCTGACACACCTGAGCTGTCACACCTGAGATGACACACCTGAGATGACACACCTGAGCTGTCACACCTGAGCTGACACACCTGAGCTGACACACCTGAGCTGACACACCTGAGATGACACACCTGAGCTGTCACACCTGAGCTGTCACACCTGAGATGACACACCTGAGCTGTCACACCTGAGCTGTCACACCTGAGATGACACACCTGAGCTGTCACACCTGAGCTGTCACACCTGAGCTGTCACACCTGAGCTGTCACACCTGAGATGACACACCTGAGATGACACACCTGAGCTGACACACCTGAGCTGTCACACCTGAGATGACACACCTGAGATGACACACCTGAGATGACACACCTGAGCTGTCACACCTGAGCTGACACACCTGAGCTGACACACCTGAGCTGTCACACCTGAGCTGACACATCTGAGATGACACACCTGAGCTGTCACACCTGAGCTGTCACACCTGAGCTGACACACCTGAGCTGACACACCTGAGCTGTTACACCTGAGCTGACACACCTGAGCTGTCACACCTGAGCTGTCACACCTGAGCTGTCACACCTGAGCTGACACACCTGAGCTGTCACACCTGAGCTGTCACACCTGAGCTGACACACCTGAGCTGACACATCTGAGCTGTCACACCTGAGATGACACACCTGAGCTGACACACCTGAGATGACACACCTGAGATGACACACCTGAGCTGTTACATCTGAGCTGACACACCTGAGCTGACACACCTGAGCTGACACACCTGAGCTGACACATCTGAGCTGTCACACCTGAGATGACACACCTGAGCTGACACACCTGAGCTGACACACCTGAGCTGACACACCTGAGCTGACACACCTGAGATGACACACCTGAGCTGACACACCTGAGCTGACACACCTGAGATGACACACCTGAGCTGTCACACCTGAGCTGTCACACCTGAGCTGACACACCTGAGCTGTCACACCTGAGATGACACACCTGAGCTGTCACACCTGAGCTGACACACCTGAGATGACACACCTGAGCTGACACACCTGAGCTGACACACCTGAGCTGACACACCTGAGCTGTCACACCTGAGATGACACACCTGAGATGACACACCTGAGCTGTCACACCTGAGATGACACACCTGAGCTGTCACACCTGAGATGACACACCTGAGCTGACACATCTGAGCTGACACACCTGAGCTGACACACCTGAGCTGACACACCTGAGATGACACACCTGAGCTGTCACACCTGAGCTGTCACACCTGAGATGACACACCTGAGCTGTCACACCTGAGATGACACACCTGAGCTGACACATCTGAGCTGACACACCTGAGCTGTTACATCTGAGCTGACACACCTGAGCTGTCACACCTGAGCTGACACACCTGAACTGACTTCGCTGACTCCAGGTCACATGCTTACAATAAGCTGGTTTTGTTTCATGTGAATTTTTAAGAATACATGTGCTTATTCCGCCGACTGTTGAATTAACAGAATAATAAAACCTGGAGCCATGTGCAGACAGGTGGATCAGTCAGATCCAGGTGGATTAGGATCAGGTGTGTTTACCTGCGTATCCGAGCCATGGTGGTCTCGGCCACAAGCACCGACTCCTCGTCCGGCAGTAGGTGGAGCCCGTTTGGGAATCGAAGGTTCTCCATCACCACCGTCAGCTCCCGGCTCTCCGTGTCGTACTCCAACACTCTGACAGGAAACAACACACGACAACTCAGCATGGCTTTTATTGTGAAACACCTACAGGAAGTGGTCAAGTTTTTCAGCAGCGAGTCACAAAAAAAAAACAACCCACGGTGGATTCTGGACTTTTATCATGTTTAAATTAAATCAATAAATCCATTGATTTAATTTAAACATGATTAGAACTTGAATATTTAAATCTAAATTCAACTAATGAATAATAAAATATAATTACTTCTTAATTTATCATTTGTATCTCTCAGTCATAATAACAACAACAGAATAAGAAAAAAATATATTTAAAAACTTTTTTTTAAAATAAATAAATAATATGAAAATAAATAAATAAAAAAGTGAAAAACAACACGGTGAATTCCAGAATTATTTTTTTTTAAATTTTGTTTAAATATCATCAATTGATCCGTTTGATCCTAAATTTTTATTTTTAATTTTATATATACTTTATTAATCCCCAAGGGGAAATTCAATAAATATCAGTGTAATTTCATAAATTATATTTGAATTCAACTAATGCAAAATAAAATTAAAATTAATTTATCATTTTGTACCTTTTGGCTATAAAGACCAAAGATTTTTCAAAATATATATAATGAATAATAATACATATTAAATACTTTGAGAATAAAACTAAAATTAATATTTACATCTTTTATTTCTGTCTTCGATTATTCTACATTTTCTTCCATATATGGGCGTGGAAACAGACATTATGATAAATTAAAGGAGACAGCAGGTAAACATGCAGGAAGTGTTTCTACCTTCAACAAATTAAAACAGGAAGTACTCAGTGAAATCTGATTGGATATAAAGCAAAGCATCTGGTGTCTCTAACAGAAGCCTGTCTCTAACAAAGGCCCGCCTGTCGGAGAGGTTACGGTGAGTCATGGCATTAATCGTACCGTCCGTCGGCCGTGGCCTCCATGATGAGGTTCAGGTAGTCTCTGCGCTGCCACCTGCTGCTGGAGTCGGTGAAATACACCTTCTTCCCGTCCTGCGTCACCGCCACGTCGTTGATGAATGACAGCTTCCTGCCGGCAACCACCTGACCACCCCTCACCAACCGAGTCGCTTCACCTGCACAGGAAACCACCACAGAGAGGGCACACGTGTCACACACATCCAGAGGTAGGATCTGATTACATCTTTACACACACACAAACAAACACACACACAAACAAACAAACAAGCCCAGAAAAACAATATCCAAACTAGAATCAGTGCCTCGCTGCTGGATGCCTTTACGAACCAGCACAGTTACAGTTTACAGCCATGTCTGACACCAAATTTTAATCAGTTCATCATTGAGTCTAAATAGACGTTTGTGCCAAATTTTAAGAGATGCCCCCAAAGTGTTCTTGGGATACTGTGTTCACAAAATGAGATGGACGCAAGGTCACAGTGACCTCTGGCCACAAAGTTGTAATCAGTTCCTTCTTGAGTCCAAGTGACCATTTGTGCCAAATTTAAGGAACCCTGAAGGCCTTCTTGACATATCTCATTCACGTAAATGAGACCCAAGCAAGATCACAGTGACCTTTAACCATCAAAATCTAATCAGTTTATCGTTGACTCTCACGTGGACGTAACTTAAAGGCGCTGTATGTAAGAATGTGGCCAAAAGAGTTACTGCACTCAAATTCAAAATAGTGCCGCGAGTCATGTCCGCCCCCCCTATACTATGCTGTACTATTGTTGTCGGTCAGATCAGTATGTTATATGAACTTTATTCCTTAGACTCTGTGACATATTAGGAGGATTTTATGACTATTTGCTTTAGATTTCTCTCATATAGCTTCTTTAAATTTTTGCTGTTCTGAAATCTTTAATTTGATTTTTGTTGCCGTTTACATTGTTTTCATTATAATATTTTATAATATTTTTGGCGTTTATTTTCTGACCTTTATATTCGTCTTGTTTTATTGACACTGTGAGATTTTACATGGTTAGTTGCTCTGTGTGTGTGTGTGTGTGTGTGTGTGTGTGTGTGTGTGTGCACGTGTGTGGTCTCTGACCTGTGGTGGGGTTAACCTCAAACACTCCCAGGTATGCGTCAGCCACAATCAGAGTCCCGTTGGGTCCCACCTTGATCCCCAGCGGCCTCCCACAGGTGGGCTCGTCCTCTCTGGAGCCTGTAATGGAGTCATCATCACCAGGTCTGACTCACACGTTCACCATGAGTCCTCATACATTCATGTCAAACTTCATGCTCACACAGCAGACAGACACACAGACAGACACACAGACAGACAGACAGACACACAGACACACAGATGGACAGACGGACAGACAGACACACAGACAGACACACAGACGGACAGACAGACAGTATCACCCTGAGACAATAACCAAACTCTGTTAATTTAATACTGAGGTATTGAAATAATAATAATAATATGTCAGATTCATGTTCAAGTGTATTTTCACACATATTCTCATTAAAAAAAAAAAGATCTTCAAACTGTCAGTTTTTACATTTCTTATGTTTTAAGCTGAAACCTGACGACACAGTGAATTTGAAACTATACGAAGGATTTCTGAGGTTAAACGTGTCACAGACCAACAGTTAGTCGTTATCAGTCAGCTTCCTGTTTGAAGAACCGCTAAAATAAGTTCCTCCTAACCGTCTAACTGACCGCTGAGTTGTAAATGTGACACAGCTGCACACAGAGCAAACACTGCGCTCACTTCCTGTTTCACAATAAAAGAACCTGTGTTGTAGTGTTCTGTCATTTGAAATGAAACGGACGGACTGTTGGGGTGAGACAGCCAGACTGAGGTGAGACAGCCAGACTGAGGTGAGACAGTCTGTGTTTACAGGACGTGGTGTTCTCAGTCTGTGTGTTTAGTGCTGAAACAGTCAACAGCAAGTAGACGGTCGGAGCAGCAGCATCGTGTCACAGACTGATTTCTCACAGTGTCCACATGAGACGGGGTCAAAGGTCACTGAGGGACATTTTATCACCAGCTAAAAATAAATTGAATAACAACACTAAATTAAAAATTACAAAAAAAACTAAACAAAATTAACCCAGTCAAACTAAATTAAATTGAACCAAAAACTAAACATAAAACTAAACTAAATTAAACTAAACTAGAAGCTGAACTGAACTAAACTAAACTAGAAGCTGAACTGAACTGAATTAAACTAAACTAGAAGCTGAACTGAACTAAACTAAACTAGAACCTGAACTAAACTGAATTAAACTAAACTAGAAGCTGAACTGAACTAAACTAAACTAGAACCTGAACTAAACTGAACTAAACTAAACTAGAACCTGAACTAAACTGAATTAAACTAAACTAGAACCTGAACTAAACTAAACTAAACTAGAACCTGAACTAAACTGAACTAAACTAAACTAGAACCTGAACTAAACTGAACTAAACTAGAAGCTGAACTAAACTAAACTAGAACCTGAACTAAACTAGAACCTGAACTTAACTAAACTAAACTAGAACCTGAACTAAACTAAATTAATCTAAACTAGAACCTGAACTAAACTAAACTTGAACCTGAACTAAAACAAAAAGTAAACCAGATTAAGTTAACTAGATTAAACTAATTTAATTTAATAACTAAATTAACTTATTTAGACTCAACATTTTTCTCACCACAGGGAAGTTTTCCGAGTCTCGTCACCGTGTGAATTCTTCGACCGACCAGCTTCACAATTTTCCCATCAGCTGTTCCAGCGAACAAAACGTCTGCGGACAGAAGAGACAAACACGTGTCAGTTCTCAGTCTTCTTCATCGTCTTCATCGTCCAGCTGTGACAGGAGGTCAAACTAAACTACGCTGACCTCCGATGTTGGCGATGGATTCGGGTCCGATGATCTGGTCCTCAAACAGTCTCTGGGCCTCTCGGAGCTTCAGGTTTGGCTCCCAGCAGCCCTTCATCAGTGGAGGCTCCTTCAGGCTGCAGCAACACAAAACAACCAGCAGGAGGCATTTAAGTATATACACCACTTTACAACTTTAAGGTGTTAGCGCCGCTGTTAGAGATACAAAAATCTGAATTCATTAATTTTTAATCCTACGAGAAACAAGTCCAAATTTTTTGTCTTTATTCACTGAATGTGATGAGTTTTTTCTATAAACATTTTTTTTAGTCAAAATATCAAACCTTAATTATGGAAAATCTTTTTATCACATTTACAGCTTCATTTTAAAAAAACAACTAAATATAGGACAAAAAAAAATTATACATATATATATATATATATATATATATATATATATATATACACACACACACACACACATATATATATATATATATATATGTATATACTGTATATATATACATGCAACTTTATTCTCAAATGTTACTATTACAACTTTATTGTTAAAAAAAACATCTTTTTCCTTAATATTGTATTTTTCTCAAAATATAACATTTTACAAAAAAGTTTTAGAAATAGTTATTTTTTTAAAATATTACATATTTTCAAAATACATTTATATTTATGTATATATATATACATAAATATAAATGTATATGTGTATTGCAATTTTATTTCCAAATTAATGAATTTTTGTTCAAGTTAACAACTTGATTCTAAACACTTTTCTAAATATTACTATATTTTCTTTGAATATTACAATATCTTTAAATATTTTCTGAAAAACACACACTGCATTTTACCAAAACACAACTTTTTTTAAAAAAAGTACTGTGATATTATATCATCCAAATAGTACTCTCATAATATTAAAACTTATGTACATTTATTCTTAAAATATTACTTTTTTTTCACAAATAAACAACTTTTCTCTCAAATTTAATATTTTTTCTAAATACTTTTACACTGAAGTATTACAACTTTTTTTTCTCTAAATATTAGATTCCTCTAAAATTTTTAAATTTGTTAAATAGCTGACACTTGAAATTTTGACGTGTTTCATCCTGTCCGACACAAAGTGACTGTGTAATAACTGTATTGTGAAATGATGAAGTTGTGTGTCCTAACTGTCAGACTCGCAGACGTTTGTTGGAACTTCCTCTGATAAATCATTAACCAGGAGAGTCAGCAGATGTTCAGATATCTGCAGCAGAGAGTTGAAATTTTCACAGTCAGCCGTCAGAAACTAATCAGAGTGAGTTCGCTCCGACAGGCGACCGACTGAAGAACCACAGATGTTACAGTCATGTCGACAAAGATTCATCTGATGTGAAATTATTACCACAAACACATCTGGGACTCCATGTCTCAACATTTCAGCAGGATGATCTAAGAGGAAGTCAAGTTTACATCACATGGTTTCCATGACAACTCTGCAGGATGAACCACCTGATGGATTATTATTGATCGTTAATGAACAAATTGAATATGAACATGTTCAGACGTTACGGTGGGTGTGATTACGGCCTCCAGGGTCGTCTGAACCACATCAAACTCTACATTTAAAACATCAGCTTGATTCGTTCTGTTGATGTGAGGTCATAATTAGGGGGCGGGGTCAGTGAGGGGGAAACAGTCGTCTCCTGCTGTAGAGTGAAGTTCCTAAACTGACAGGAGAGCCACTATCACATTTACTTTAGATATTATTAATTCAACACACCATAATATCACAACTCTTCAGTCATTAACGCTATGATGTCATCGACTGCCATCATGTTTTACTTTGAGTGTAGAACCAGCAGTGACCCTTCAGACATGAACGCGTTCCCGTAAATACTGACCGTAGCTATGTATTTATTTCTTATCTTAATTTTCATTCACTTAATATCTGGTGTTTATTTTGTGACCCCGCCCCCGACACGTCTGACTAATGACAGGAGAGAATGCTGTCCTGACTTTGCTGGAATATTTTGGTTCACTTGATGTTTTTGTGAGTAAAAAGAAACTGAACCAAAGTTTACTGACAGCTGCTTCACCTGAAATAAAAACACATCGGAAAAATGTAAAACATTTTAAATGAGAAGAATTTCACGCAGCAGGCAGCAGATATTTAATCTGTCGAGTTTCAACTGATCACGTGACCAAACGTGTCGGTCATGTGTGGATGGAGGTTACTAATGCTGCAGTGTTCAAACAAATCAAATGTTCTGCTGTGAGCAGACTGACTCACCTGAACACGTCAGGCTGGATGGGAGACTCCAGGATGAGGATGATGAACAGGAGAGGAAGAAGCAGGAAGCCACCCAGAGAGAGCAGAGTCACCTGGAACACCTTCCCGCTGTAGGTGCTGAGAGAGGAGAGAAACAAGGAAACACTTTACACTCTGAATACTGAGCACTTTGTTCTCTGTGGCTCATCAGGGATCAATCCTTGGTCCTCTACTCTTTAAACTCTGGGGTTCCTCAGGGTCATTGCCTGTGAAGGAGGGGAGGGAAGTGAGCACAGCAGGAGGAGAGTGACAGCTGACGAGGAGCAAGTTGGAGTGATTTAGCAGCGTTTTGGTGGTGTTTTCTTTGTAAATAACATTTAGTGTTGTAAATAATAGTATTTGTGGTTTTTTGAGAGCTTTTGAGTGTTTTCACCATAGTTCATAGTTTTGTTCGTCTTTTTTGCAAATATTCATGTTTTTATAGTTCATAGATAGTAATAGTCAGTTACAGTTTTGTAAATACTGGAGGAGAAATGTCGAGGAGGTCGACGAGGTACAGCAGAGTCCTGTTGAGATTTGTGGATGAGGAGGATGGACCGGAGGAGACTGGTGTAGTCATCTCAACCATAAGTAATACAGTTTGTATGCATTGGATATGTATTCCCAGCTTTACTACAATAATGTTTTTTAATATCTGGTGTAAATTTTCTTATTGGCTCATTTTAGAATCGAGAATCGTTTTGTAATAGAAATTTTTGCCCTCTGAACCAGAATTGAATCGAATCGTGAGGTGCCTAGAGAGTCCCACCCCAACTCCTCAGGGATCAATCCTGAGTCCTCTACTCTTTAAACTCTGGGGTTCCTCAGGGATCAATCCTCAGTCCTCTACTCTTTAAACTCTGGGGTTCCTCAGGGATCAATCCTCAGTCCTCTACTCTTTAAACTCTGGGGTTCCTCAGGGATCAATCCTCAGTCCTCTACTCTTTAAACTTTACTTTATTTACAGAGAGTATCTGAAAGGAGTCGAGTGTTTGGCTGAGTTTCTCTCAGACAGAGTATAATCATCAATAACGGTACTGAAATCAATGTATCAATTTAAAATTAACTAATGAGCTGCTGAGATCTGCAAAGCTATTTAGTTTTATGCTAAGCTAGTTAGCTTCTCCTCCATGGTGAAAAGATTTGGCCGGTGTTGAGAAAAGTACTCAGATCATGTACTTCAGTTAAAGCAGTAATACAACAATACCACGTTCAGAAATGTACTTAACTATAAAAGTGTTATTATTAGAATACTTATGAAGTACCAAAGTGTGCAGAGTAATCTGTAATCTGATATCACTGATGCATTAATGTGTTGATGAATTTAATGTTGTAGCTGGTGAAGGTGGAGCTGATTTTAATGTCTTTATCTGCTTTATAAACATTATTTATTATTAATTATATCAATTATTATTAGTATTAATAATCTGAATCTGTAAAGTAACTAAACTGTCAGATAAATATAGTGAAGTATAAAGATGGAGGAGAGAATACTCAAGTACAAGAACTCCAACTCTGTACCTTAATTCAGTAAGTGAGTAAGTATGTACTCTATTACTTCAGCCTTCAAGGAGTAATAACTTTATGTGACGTCATCAGCTCAGGTTCTCGGCAGGTAACGAATTTCAACTCAACACCGGAAGTCTGTATTTCCTGTTTGAAATCAGCCCGTTGTGACCAATAAAACACACAGAATCACTTCCGGTTGTCTGATCAATAATCAATGAGCCTGAAACATCCGGCTGCTGCCTCACGGTGCTGCTGAGGCGGAACCGGAGACGGTAACGGTCCTGTTCCGGTCGGTGATCGTGTGTTAGTGTCCGCTCCGGGTCCCGGGTCCGTTTCTTACCCGGATCCCTTGTAGCGGTGCTCCGGCAGCTCGTCGGTGATGACCTGCGGTCGGTGCACCCGCCGGAACCGGAGCCCCTCCGTCTCATTCATGCTGCTCTCGGACGGTTCACTCGGCTCAGCTCGGCTCGGCTCGGATCAGGTGTCGGTCTGGAGCTGGAGCGGGTCACCGTGCTGACGTTTAACCCGGGTACACAGGGACTAAACCCGGACAGCACCCAGTCACCATCCTACCGGGGTGTTTACACCGAGCCACTGACAGCTTCCGGTGTCTTCAAAATAAAAGACTCCGGTCACACGCATCAGCAACAAAATAAAAAAAAAAAAAAAAAAAGTTAAGTCACAGTGACCAAAATGAGTCCGCGTGACAATTGTGCCAAATTTAAAAAACAACCCCCTAAAGGAGAGAAAGAAAACAAACAAAATAACAAAAAATAAAATATAATAAATATAGATATACAATAAAAACATAGAAAAAAACATTTAAAATTGAATTTAAAAACTCGGCAAATACTATATATATATCAAATAAATCAAAGATAAAGATATAAGAAAAAATATTATGTGGAAAAAAGTTTTAAAAAGTAATACAAATTACAGCTGCTGCTCAGCGATGGATCGGGTCCAGACATTTTTAGGCAATTCTGAGCAACAAGCAGAAGAATTGAAGACATTTAGAAATTTAACAACACAATCTGCCTTTTGCATCAGCTGAGGCTTGAACTCAAAACCTCTGAGACTAAGAATCAATTTCTATCTCTCTGAGCTAATTAGTCAGTGACAATTCATGTGTAGCTTCACAAACTGACTAAGCCAGACGTGCAGGTTTAGCAGCCGTCCATGCATGGAAAAGCAGATTTCAAACCACTGTAAAAATTCAGTTATTAAGACAAAATGTGAAAATACACATATTGCATCTAGACAGCATGGAGATGCTGGTAATTTGTTTGTAACAATGATTGATTTGCTCCATAAGTGAAAAACTGATGTTTAAAATTGCCATTTTTACATTGACTCCAATTGTTCACATTAGAGCAAAATTCAAAATGCTGTCAAAAATTCAGTTTGAGATAAAATTCTGAAATTTGCCACACATCATCTACCATGACTCTAGAATTTTGTCTTTTGTTCTCATGAACACTGAGGATTTATTTAGCAAGCATTTGCGTGTATATGTTTACAGTCAAACATTTTGATGCACTGTAGGCTCAATTTCTGATAAATCAAAAATCTGAGAAACATGGTTTTTGTAGGACAGTCTGAAGATGCTCTGTAGCAAGTTTGGTGTCAACTGAGCAAAAATTGTGGGAGGAGATAGGTTTAACAAGTTTCACAGTTTTTGAAAAAAATAGGGTGATGAACTTCATAATTTGCAATAGGTTTAAATGTACAAACGTTTCTTCAGTATTGGGGCTACAGTTTGATGAAAGTTGTGAAGTTGTAGCACGTATGGTTGATTTGTTATGAATTTTCAAAGTTTTGAACTTTAGACGCTTGCTGTAGCGCCACCATCAGGACTATTGGCTTGAGTTTACAGCTGAGGATATCTGGCATGAGACTGGACCTTTGTGCAAAGTTTGGTGAGTTTTCACCCATGGGAAGTATGATTTCCTCGGAAGAAGAAGAAGAAAAAGAAGAAGAAGAATACGTAGGATTACAATAGTGTCCTGACAGCTTAGCTGCCCGGACCCTAAATATTAAACAAAATAGAAATGGAAGAAATATTACAAAAGGCTCCAAAGCTCATTAATATCTAGTTATGTAGACATGAGGAAGACGAGCTGCTGAAGTTCAAACTGAGCATCAGAATGATGAAGAAAGGTGATTGAAGTGACTTTGAACGTGGTTAACATGGTTGATGGTGCCAGACGGGCTGGTCTGAGTATTTACTGGGATTTTCAGCACAACCATCTCTAGGGTTTACAGAGGATGGTCCCAAAAAGAGAAAATATCCAGTGAGCCAAAATGCCTTGTTGATGCCAGAGGTCAGAGGAGAATGGCCAGACTGGTTCAAGATGATAGAAAGGCAACAGGAAGTCAAATAAGCACTGGTTCCAACCAAGGTGTGCTGAAGCAACAACACCTTGTCCAACCTTGAAGCAGATGGGCTACAGCAGCAGAAGACCACACCAGGTGCCACTCCTGTCAGCTAACAACAGGAAACTGAGGCTACAGTTCAAAACTGGACAATAGAAGATTGGAAAAACCACATTCAGATGGAAGCATGGATCCATCCTGCCTTGTATCAACGCTTCAGGCTGCTGCTGGTGGTGTAATGGTGTGGGGGAGATTTTCTTAGTACCAACTGAGCATGGTTTAAACACCACAGCCTACCTGAGTATTGTTGCTGAGCGTGTCCATCCCTTTATGACCACAGTGTACCCATCTTCTGATGGCTACTTCCAGCAGGATAACGCACCATGAAGAATTAAGGCGGTGCTGAAGGCAAAGGGGGTCCAAGCCGGTACTTGCAAGGTGTTCCTAATAAAGTGGCCAGTCTTTTACATTCCCATCTTGAGATGGTGCCACAGAATGGACTGATGACTGGGTTTTTTTTCAAAATTACTTTAAAGCTTTTTATGTATGACAGACAGGCTGACAGTCGGCAACCTGCGGCCACCGTGGCCTCTGTACACGGGTCGCTGCCCCGCCCACTGAACCTCTGGGCGCCTCGACTGCTGAACAAGATTAAGGAGAAGATAAAAAAGAGACTTTAAACGTTGAACGTATTTTTTATTTCAGGTTTTAAGTCACATTACAAACATGTTGTTTCAGTGTGAGCGATGATGATGATGATGATGATGATGTCAGTTTCCATCTTTATTCTCCTCGTACAGTATGAAACCAGGTTCAGAGTTTGAACACGACTGATGATTTATTTTTCCTGTCAGAGTCTGAAACCAACAAACAGACACGTGACCTCATGGATGACATTAAACTGTAAATAAAGAGTCTCATCGTGGACTCAGATCTGATCTCTTCCAAATGTTTCCTCTGCTGTAAAATAAATGTTCAGATTATTTAAAGTTTATTTCAATTGAAACTTTTCCAGGATGATTCGGACTGAAGGAAGTCGGTCACATTCAGGAGGAGAAAGATTCAGATCATAAACTGAGACGCAGGCCGAAGGAATAAAAAACATCTGAGACATCACATGTGATTTTAATGTTTCTGTAAAGTGACTTGTGCAGCCTTTGTGCTCTGACAAACGTCTGCTGCAGCTTTAAAAACAAAACAAAATACACAGTGGTGTGAAAAAGTGTTTGCCCCCTTCCTGATTTCTTACTTTTTTGCATGTTTTCCACACTTAATGTTTCAGATCATCAAACAAATTTAAATATAAGACAAAGATAACACAAGTAAACACAAAATGCAGTTTTTAAATGAAGGGTTTTATTAATGAGGAAGAAAAAAATCCAAAGCCACATGGCCCTGTGTGAAAAAGTGTTTGCCCCCTAAACCTAATAACTGGTTGGGCCACCCTTAGCAGCAACTACTGCAGTCAAGCGTTTGCGATAACTTGCAATGAGTCTTTTACAACGCTGTGGAGGAGTTTTGGCCCACTCATCTTTGCAGAATTGTTGTAATTCAGCCACATTGGAGGGTTTTCGAGCATGAACCGCCTTTTTAAAGTCATGCCACAGCATCTCAATAGGATTCAGGTCAGGACTTTGACTAGGCCACTCCAAAGTCTTCATTTTGTTTTTCTTCAGCCATTCAGAGGTGGACTTGCTGGTGTGTTTTGGATCATTGTCCTGCTGCAGAACCCAAGTTCGCTTCAGCTTGAGGTCACGAACAGATGGCCGGACATTCTCCTTCAGGATTTTTTGGTAGACAGCAGAATTCATGCTTCCATTTATCACAGCAAGTCTTCCAGGTCCTGAAGCAGCAAAACAGCCCCAGACCATCACACTGCCACCACCATATTTTACTGTTGGTATGATGTTCTTTTTCTGAAATGCGGTGTTACTTTTACGCCAGATGTAATGGGACACAGACCTTCCAAAAAGTTCAACTTTTGTCTCGTCAGTCCACAGAGTATTTTCCCAAAAGTCTTGGGGATCATCAAGATGTTTTCTGGCAAAAATGAGACGAGCCTTAATGTTCTTTTTGCTTAGCAGTGGTTTTCGTCTTGGAACTCTGCCATGCAGGCCATTTTTGCCCAGTCTCTTTCTTATGGTGGAGTCATGAACACTGACCTTAACTGAGGCAAGTGATGCCTGCAGTTCTTTGGATGTTGTTGTGGGGTCTTTTGTCACCTCTTGGATGAGTCGTCGCTGCGCTCTTGGGGTAATTTTGGGTGGCTGGCCACTCCTGGGAAGGTTCACCACTGTTCCGTGTTTTCGCCATTTGTGGATAATGGCTCTCACTGTGGTTCGCTGGAGTCCCAAAGCTTTAGAAATGGCTTTATAACCTTTTCCAGACTGATAGATTTCAATTACTTTTTTTCTCATTTGTTCCTGAATTTCTTTGGATCTCGGCATGCTGTCTGTAGCTTTTGAGGATCTTTTGGTCTACTTCACTTTGTCAGGTAGGTCCTATTTAAGTGATTTCTAGATTGGGAACAGGTGTGCAGTAATCAGGCCTGGGTGTGGCTACAAAAATTGAACTTAGGTGTGATCAACCACAGTTATGTTTTAACAGGAGCTGGGAGGCAAACATTTTTTCACACAGGGCCATGTAGCTTTGGATTTTTTTCTTCCTCATTAATAAAACCCTTCATTTAAAAACTGCATTTTGTGTTTACTTGTGTTATCTTTGACTGATGTTTAAATTTGTTTGATGATCTGAAACATTTAGGTGTGACAAACATGGAAAAAAGTAAGAAATCCGGAAGGGGGCAAACACTTTTTCACACCACTGTGCGTTTAAATGTTTTCTCTTCTTCTCTGGACGTTCAGCTTCAACATGAGTCACAAACTGTCTCTTTAGAGTCTCTTCAAACCAAAACTTCAGTGTTGGGTGGAGCAGTGGTGTTCGTACCATCGCCTCACAGCAAGGCACAGAGCCCCGCCCCTCCTCACCCAACGACAACAGGGACAGGCTCCACCCCCTGAGACCCCTGACAGTCGCTCTCAGGGAACATTTCCAGGACTGACAGTCGTCATGACCTCGTGTTTGAGGCTCTTGACCGTACGCTCTCAGGACAGGTGTTTGCTCCTCAGCTTCCTGTCTGACTCGCCACTCACTCTGCAGCGACACACTTGTGCTCTCGGAGGCTCCTCATGGAGGTGAAGCCGCGGGCGCAGGCGGAGCAGCTGAACGGTTTCTGTCCCGTGTGAACCAGCTGGTGAGACTTCAGGTTGTTGTTCTGACTGAATCTCTTCCCGCAGACGCCGCATTCAAACGGCTTCTCGCCGCTGTGGACGCGCTTGTGTCTGACGAGGTTCTGCGACACGCTGAAGCTCTTCCCGCAGACCTCGCAGACGTACGGTTTCTCTCCGCTGTGCGTGCGCTCGTGCAGCTTCATGCTGGCCTGCGTGGAGAAGCTTTTCTGACACTGAGCGCAGCTGAACGGTTTCCCCTCCGAGTGGCTGCGGCGGTGCGTCTTCAGGTAGCTCAGCGAGCTGTAGCCGCGGCCGCACACATCACAGGAGAACGCTTTGCTGGCGCCGTGCAGCTGCAGGTGAGTCTTCAGGATGTGGGCGCTGGTGAAGCTCTTCCCGCACTCGTCACAGGTGTGAGCTCTCTGCCCGCTGTGAGCCAGCTGGTGGCGTCTTAGTGACGTGGACGACAAAAAGCGTTTTCCGCACTCGCTGCAGCTGTGCGGTTTGATGCCGGCGTGGCCGCGCTCGTGCACCAGCAGGGCGCTGCGCTGTCTGAAGCCCTTCCCACAGGCGTTGCAGATGAACGCCCATTCACTGCTGTGCACGGTGCGGTGCACCTTCAGGTGTCCGGCCTGCGTGAAGCTGCGGCCGCACACGGTGCAGCTGAACGCCCGGCGGCCCGAGTGGACGAGCTGGTGGCGCCGCAGGTTGGCAGACACGTTGAAGCTCTTCCCGCAGGTGTCGCAGCTGAATGCCTTCTCTCCAGTGTGGATGCGGTGGTGCACCGTCAGGCTGCTCCTGCTGGAGAAAGAGTTCCCGCACTGCTCACAGGCGTGCGGCCGCTCACCTGTGTGCGTCCTCAGGTGAGCTGTGAGGCCGCTGCGCTGGCTGAAGGTCTTCCTGCAGATGCTGCAGGTGAACGGCTTCAGTCCTCTGTGGACGGTCAGCTGGTGGACGTGGACGCTGCGGCGTGTGGTGAAACCTTTCTGACAGGTGGGACATTTGAAGGGTTTGTCCTTCAGGTGGACTCTGCGGTGCGCAGACAGGTAACTGTGTTTGGAGAACTCCTTCCCGCACTCTGCACACCTGAACCTGTCGTCTGTCTTCTGACAGGTGAGCCTGTGCTCTCGGAGGCGGCACCTCGCCACCAGCGTCTCGCCGCAGGACGAACAGGTGAGCGTCTGTCCGTGGTGTCCCCAGCTGGACGTCAGGTGCGTCCTGAGGTGGCTGCGGGTGCCGAACACCTTGCCGCAGTGAGGACACCTGTGGGGCCGCTGCTCGCCGTGCACGGTGAGCTGGTGGACTCTGACGCTGCTGCGGGCGGAGAAAGTCTTCCCGCAGGTGGAGCAGGTGAAGGGACGCTCGCGGCTGTGGATGCGCAGGTGAGCGCTCAGGTTGGTCCGTCTGGAGAAGCTGCTGCTGCAGACGCTGCAGCTGAAGCTCCGCCTGCCGCCCGCCGTAGACGTCTGCTCTGATTGGCTGCTCTCAGCTGCTGGAGCGTCTGAATGGTGGCTGACCTCCACCTGAGGGTCTCCTTCAGCTGCAGGGGGGCCGGAGTCCCGCTGAGGCTCCACGGCGGTGTCTACAGAGACAGAGAGAGATGACAGAGGTGAACACGTGATCACATGATGACATGATCACGTGATGCTGACGATCAGTCCTCACGTTGTCTGAGCTCCTGCTGCTCCTCCAGTAGCCTCCTCAGCTCCTGCAGGAGCGCCTCACAGAGCCTCCTCATCACCGCCAGCAGCTCCTCCTACAACACACACACACACACACACACAGGAAGCCACGCGGCGCTCAGCAGGACGGCGGCTATAGAAACACGTCGTGTCACACGTAGTGTGACGTCACACAAATCAATCAATAACTGAGATGACTTTATATTGTAGATAAACATATATTTATTTATTATTCTTTCTTGTTTACATCACAGCGACTGTAACCAATCACAGCTTCCCCTCAGGATCAACAAAACATTTTATCTATTCATTTAAAAAGGGAGAAAAATAAATAAATAAATTAATTAACAAATATCTTCCTCTTTAAATGAAATTCAATAAACGAGTGAAATCAAACAGCAGATTGTGACAGTGTCAGAGAACACACAAACACACACACACACACACACACACACACACACACACACAATGACTTAAGTTAATAAATAATTTATAATGAGCGATTAATCGATCAGAGTGGAGCTGCAGCGGGTCAGTTATAACACTTATTAAACGACTGATCAGCTGTGTGTGTGTGTGTGTGTGTGTGTGTGAGACCTCAGTCTTTTCTTCTTCGCGTGTCTCTTTGAGTCTCTGACAGATTTCAGTCACCGCCGTCACCATGAACTCCTCCAGCACCAGCTGCTCCACACTCGACCACATTATCGATCGATTATGATCAACTTTTTGATGATTATTGATCATCACACACTCACAGAGCAGCTCGTGATGTTCTCACTGACGGCTCACTGCTTTGCGGCAGATTTTACGACAGCAGCAGTGAAGGGAGCTCCGCGGGGCGCCTCCTGCTGGACGGAGGTCACAAATACAACAAATACAAAACAAACAAAAACAACAACTAAAAATAAACTAAAAATAAATAAATAAAACATAATAAATATATTGATGAAGAAATGTAAAAATAACGAATAAACAAATACAAATGTTTGGAGAGAACAAACAACAGAACAACTTTAGTCAAATAATATTTTACTGTTTTATTATTTGTATAAAATTAGTTTGAATTTAAAATATGTTAATCTTTGTTTACTCGTTATGAATAAAACAAAAAGATATCTTTAATACAAAAAGTAAATAAATAAAACCAACTGATGAAATATCTTTTATGGGAGAAATATTAAACAATTTAATCATTTTTGTATAAAGAAATTATTCTTATAAATCTGTGATAATTTTGTGTATTTGTAATGACAATAAAAACTAAAAATATCTGAACCATGAAAAGAAAAACAATTAACAAAAATGCTTAAAAATAAACTTAAGAAATAACAATTTTATCATTTTTATTTAAATAATTACATCCATTTAAATTTAAAATATCCGTGAGATATTTGTTTGTACATATTGTAATTATACCAAAAAGAAAAAATATGTTAAATATGAAAACAAAAACAATTTGAAAAAAATTAAATTTAAAGAGTTAACACAATATGATAAATTAAAATTTCATGATTTTAATGTTATTAAATTGTTACTTTCATTTAAATGTAAAGTATCTAACACATTATTATTTATATATTTATAATGATACATAGAAGAAAAAATAAATGAAAAAAGGGCCTAAAAAAGAAAAAAATGAGGAACTGAATAAAATATTAAATTATTGTTTGGTCATTTTTAAGCTTTGTCATATAAAATATATAAATTATGTTTAACTGTAAAATATGCAGTAAAACTGTAAATAAACAACAAATCAATCAGTAAGTTTTAAAAGCAGCAGAAACTCAAACAAACAAAATATGTCATTCAAAATAAAAGTTTAATAATTCATAGAATAAAATTCATAAAATCGGTCAGAGTGACGTTAAAATCAATTGATTTAATTTTTAGAAAAATCAAATGAAACATGTTTTAAATATTACACGTGTGTTTCTGTCATATTTTTATAAAGATGTGAAACAGACACAGATCGTTAGTGAATCTTTATTTCTGATACACACAGCGTCACATCGATCAATCAACTGTCAGTAAGTGACCTCAGCTACAAACTACAAGTCTACACACAACTATATGAATCTATATGGATCTATATGGATCTGCTTGTGGTCACAAAATAAATATCTGTTCATTAAAAACCAGCTGAGGTTGATTCTGATGTTTCTGAGCTTCATCCAAAAATACATGTGAATTAAATTAAAAGTTTTTTTAAACTCAGATTAAAACATTTACATCTTTAAAAATATGATTATATTATTTTAATCAAACTGTGTGAAACACGATCATCTAATATTAAAACAGATTTGACCTCAGGAACACCAACACTAAAAGAAGTTAATGTTTTCATTATCCGGATCTCCCCTCAGCTCCCCTGAAGCTCCGCCCACCAACCGACAGGTGACAGCTGCTCTGTTTCACCTGGACTGAGGCCCGATCTCATTTCTGCCCCGTCAGTCTTCGTCTTGGAGTTGAGTGTCCTCGTCTGTGAAATGAGCCTTGATGAGGGAAGTGAGAAATAGAGAAATGGGACACACTTCATGCATATGGGCGTGGCCGATGTGCAGACATACGTCAGGCGTAGTCGCAATGCAATGACAACGCTGTCTGCAGCGCTTGTGTTGTGGCGTGAGCTCTGTTTATTCTCTCGTCTGATGAATCAACGGAGAAGACGTGCTGAAAAGAGGAGGCGCCTACGACGTCTTCTAGTTCTGATCCATTGTGTTTAAATATGTTGACGCTGTGTTGCTGACCAGTTTACACACTAGTCCCTCCATCTGCTGTCTGCAGCGCTACATGACCATCGGACAGGAACAAACTGCTGACTTCTCAAGGTGTTCTGGGAAATTTCATCTTCCTCTTGGTTGACAGTGGGTCGGTGCTCCCGTGAATCTTGTTGTGGGTGGAGGGGCGGGGTCCACCTGAGGAACAACATATCACCTGTACCTGAGGCCCTGCTGGGCTTTAAGGTGACGGTGACAGGAAGTCCCTCCTACTTCTTCTTCTCTCATCCTCTCTGCTTCCTGTACTGCTCGTGGGCTTCCACGATCTCCTTGACGACAGACGGGTCATCCAGAGTCGATACGTCGCCGAGATCAGCTGATGTCTCCGTGGCGACCTTCCTGAGGATCCGCCTCATGATCTTCCCGGAGCGAGTCTTCGGCAGACGCTTCACCACCTGAGGGACACAAACACTGACTCCTGATTGGCTGCTTCATGATAGACACAAACACTGACTCCTGATTGGCTGCTTCATGATAGACACAAACACTGACTCCTGATTGGCTGCTTCATGATAGACACAAATACTGACTCCTGATTGGCTGCTTCATGATAGACACAAACACTGACTCCTGATTGGCTGCTTCATGATAGACACAAACACTGACTCCTGATTGGCTGCTTCATGATAGACACAAATACTGACTCCTGATTGGCTGACAGGTGTGTTCCTGTCTAAAGTAATGGGAGAGGTTATTTTGTCTCCTCTGTTCCTTCAGACACAAACACACCTGCGCATCCAGGTGTCATGTTACTGTTTCAGGTGTGTGGATGATGTTGTTGCCATGGTAACCAGGGGACTCACCAGGAAGTGCTCGGGGACGGCGTACTTGGCGATCTTTGTGGAGACGAGCTCTCGGAGCTGCTGGAGGACAACGGCAGAGTCAACATCAGACTCCTCCTTCAACACCACGAAGGCAAACGGCACTGAGGACACACACACACACACACACACACACACACACACACACACACACACACACACACACATTAACTTCACAAACACTAAGAGGTTAAAGTCAAAATGATGTAGAAGATCTTCTCTAGAAAATAAATAAATAATAATAATATGATGATGATGATGATGATGGTCAGTATTCTGCTCTGTGATTGGTTCATCAGTATCATTAATGAGCAGGTTCAGTGAGCGACCAGCAGGAGGCAGCAGAGAGTCACAGATCAAACTCATCATGTTTCACCTCATCTGATTTTTACTGCAATAATCTATAATCAGTAATCTATAATCTATAATCTATAATCCAACACACTGATGTCAACCTGCTGCTGAAATTTAAAACTAAACAATACACAACATTTTGACATCACTGCAGGTTTTTATTTACTTAATATTTTAAGTCACTCTTCTTTGATTTAATGTAAAATAAGAATAAAAAAGATAAAACTGAAAAATAATATTAATAAATAATAACAGTAAATAACAAGGAACATTTTAATTAAAAAAAAAAATCCAAACTCATTCAGATCATATTTACTAATGTATATATTAATCTATTATTTAAAAAACTGAGCATTATTATCAGTAAGTAATAATGAAAAATTAAATTCAAATTGATAAAAATCAATAAAAAAATTAATAAGCATTGTGATTAATCAAGTATCAACAGTAAAAAATAATAGAAATTAAAATTCAAAGGAATAAATAAAATTTAAACAGTAATTTTTGTTGTGATTGTATCAAATAATCTATTAATCAATTCATTAATTAAAACATGAAATAATAATATTAATTTAATAACAAATAAGTCCTTAACATTCTGATTATATTTACTAATCTATATATATATATATTTAAAGATACTGAAACTGAATAACAGTTAATAATCCAATAAATTTAAATTCAAATAAATAAACAGAAATGAACTGATACACGAACAGTTAATATTAATAAAAATAATATAAGATAATAATAAACAATATAAGATGATAAAAGGTCTGGCAGTCTTTTTCACTTCCTGTTGATGTGACGACTGAACAGCTGACATCATCTGACATGTTTACATGTAAACACCACACAGAGCAGCAGAGCATGATGGGAGCTCAGGTGTGTTTTCAGTCTCACCTTCTCCTTTGATGTCGTGTGGGATCCCGATCACAGCTGTCTCTGGAACAGCTGGATGTTCATCCTGTAAACAAACAAACGATTATCTTCACAGAGTCTGTAAACATCATCTCACACCTTTGTTAATCTCGTCTTCAAACACACGTCGTCTCATGTCTCATCATCGTATCTCACACACTGGGGACAAAGAATGACTCCAGTATAAATAAATAAATAGACAGAGTTTATTTCTATTATATTAATTATTGTTGTATTTCTGTGCCTGTGTGTTAACGAGGAAGGAGCTCCTGTTTATTTATTCTTTTATTTTTATATCTATTCCATCGTATAAGATGTGTCCTGAGCGTGAGGCGTCTCACCAGAGCGTCCTCGATCTCCGCCGTACCAAGACGGTGACCGCTGACGTTGATGACATCATCCATGCGTCCAGTTATCTGGTAGTAACCGTCCTCAGAGCGGTACGCTCCGTCACCGGTAAAATAATAACCTGACAGGATGAATCAGTGCATCAGCTCTCACACTGGCCTTTATAAAATATACTCACAAAGACATAATAACAATAACAATAATGATGATGATGATACCAGGATATGGTTTGAAGTAGGCCTCAATGAATCTCTGATGGTCTCCGTAGATACTGCGAGCCATGCCGGGCCACGGCTGGCTGATACACAGAGCTCCACTCACACCGTTACCCGTCAGACGTTCACCCTGTCACCACAGAAAATACGTTAGCATGTCAGGCTAACTAGCTTCTTTCCGGCAGCAGTAACAATGTGTCACTTCCAAGGCCAACAGTTAGCATTAGCTTTCATTAGCCTGCTACATCAATTATTATACAGCTGGTGAAGATGACGACTTGAAATGGGACCTGTTAGCTTTAGCCTCAGTCTGTTAGCATAGCATATGCTAAGTCCACTGTGTGGAGACTCTGTGGACAACAGATTAAAAAAACACTTTAGTCAGTTTGTGTCTTTGTGGTTGTTTGTGTCTTTGTGGTTATTGTTTGTGTCTTTGTGGTTGTTTGTGTCTTTGTGGTTATTTGTGTCTTTCTGGTTATTGTTTGTGTCTTTCTGGTTATTGTTTGTGTCTTTGTGGTTATTGTTTGTGTCTTTCTGGTTATTGTTTGTGTCTTTGTGGTTATTGTTTGTGTCTTTCTGGTTATTGTTTGTGTCTTTCTGGTTATTTGTGTCTTTGTGGTTATTGTTTGTGTCTTTGTGGTTATTTGTGTCTTTCTGGTTATTTGTGTCTTTCTGGTTATTGTTTGTGTCTTTGTGGTTGTTTGTGTCTTTGTGGTTGTTGTTTGTGTCTTTGAGGTTGTTGTTTGTGTCTTTGTGGTTGTTGTTTGTGTCTTTGTGGTTGTTTGTGTCTTTGAGGTTGTTGTTTGTGTCTTTGAGGTTGTTTGTGTCTTTCTGGTTGTTTGTGTCTTTCTGGTTGTTGTTTGTGTCTTTCTGGTTGTTTGTGTCTTTGTGGTTGTTGTTTGTGTCTTTGAGGTTGTTTGTGTCTTTGTGGTTGTTGTTTGTGTCTTTGAGGTTGTTTGTGTCTTTGTGGTTGTTGTTTGTGTCTTTCTGGTTGTTGTTTGTGTCTTTGTGGTTGTTTGTGTCTTTGTGGTTGTTGTTTGTGTCTTTGTGGTTGTTTGTGTCTTTGTGGTTGTTGTTTGTGTCTTTGTGGTTGTTGTTTGTGTCTTTGAGGTTGTTTGTGTCTTTGTGGTTGTTGTTTGTGTCTTTGTGGTTGTTGTTTGTGTCTTTCAGGTTGTTGTTTGTGTCTTTGAGGTTGTTGTTTGTGTCTTTGTGGTTGTTGTTTGTGTCTTTGAGGTTGTTTGTGTCTTTGTGGTTGTTGTCTAACTGAACACTTTTCCATGGTGGTATTTCTCCACTGCAGAGGACGCTGACAGTGGCTCTGATCAAACAGCTGACTTTTTTTTTTCACATGTTCCTGTATTTTCATCCTGCAGGTCTCCTCCTCCTCCTCCTCTGTGAGATGAAGGCCAGTGTTAAGTGGTACAAATGAAACCCTGTGGTCTTCATCAGCACAGTTTGTGTCCACTATTGAGAGGATTGAAGTCACAGTGACCTCGACCTCCTGTGAGGATGAAGAGTGAAACTGAAGGAGGCCTAATCTAATCTAATCTAATCTACATGATGACAAACCCTCGAGCGCCGGCGGCAGATTACAGGCCGGGAACAGAGCGGAGACGGGAAACCAGCGGATAATTAATTTGGGGGAAAGTCTGTTAATCAAAGCAAACAGATGCTGCTGCTTTAATAGAAAGATTAAACTGAGACAGAGACACTGTGTCATTCGAAGGCTCGTTTGACCTCTTGCGTCTCAAGGTCAAGTGGGGTTAACGAGACCCTGAGATTGGTGGCAGATCACATTTGAAGCTGATTGGACGAGAGCTAACTGGAAACCTCACATCCTCCGAGTCTTTAACGTCTTTAAGCTCGCTTTAATCAGAGGAATACTTCCCTCCAGGTTTCTGACGAGTTTCATCTGGTCGTCCAGCGTCACAACCTTTGACCTGAACACATCAAGTTCATGTGCTCATGTGTTCATGTGTTCATGTGCTCATGTGTTCAAGTGCTCATGTGTTCAAGTGCTCATGTGTTCATGTGTTCATGTGCTCATGTGTTCCTGTGCTCATGTGTTCAAGTGCTCATGTGTTCATGTGTTCATGTGCTCATGTGTTCCTGTGCTCATGTGTTCATGTGTTCAATTGCTCATGTGTTCATGTGCTCATGTGTTCCTGTGCTCATGTATTCATGTGTCCCTGTGTTCATGTGTTCAATGCTCATGTGTTCATGTGCTCATGTGTTCATGTGTTCATATGCTCATGTGTTCCTGTGCTCATGTGCTCATGTGTTCAAGTGCTCATGTGTTCCTGTGCTCATGTGTTCAAGTGCTCATGTGTTCATGTACTCATGTGTTCATGTGCCCATGTACTCATGTGTTCCTGTGCTCATGTGTTCATGTGTTCAAGTGCTCATGTGTCCCTGTGCTCATGTGTTCATATGCTCATGTGTTCATGTGCTCATGTGTTCCTGTGCTCATGTGCTCATGTGTTCCTGTGCTCATGTGTTCATGTGCTCATGTGTTCCTGTGTTCATGTGCTCATGTGTTCATGTGCTCATGCGTTTATGTGTTCCTGTGTTCATGTGCTCATGCGTTTATGTATTCCTGTGTTCATGTGCTCATGCGTTTATGTGTTCCTGTGTTCATGTGTTCATGTGCTCATGTGTTCCTGTGTTCATGTGCTCATGTGTTCCTGTGCTCATGTGTTCATGTGTTCCTGTGTTCATGTGCTCCTGTGTTCAAGTGCTCATGTGTTCCTGTGCTCATGTGTTCATGTGCTCATGTGTTCCTGTGTTCCTGTGTTCATGTGCTCATGTGGTCATGTGCTCATGTGTTCATGTGCTCATGTGTTCCTGTGTTCAAGTGCTCATGTGTTCCTGTGCTCATGTGTTCATGTGCTCATGTGTTCCTGTGTTCATGTGCTCATGTGTTCCTGTGTTCAAGTGCTCATGTGTTCCTGTGCTCATGTGTTCATGTGCTCATGTGTTCCTGTGTTCATGTGCTCATGTGTTCATGTGCTCATGTGTTCATGTGCTCATGTGTTCCTGTGTTCATGTGCTCATGTGGTCATGTGCTCATGTGTTCCTGTGCTCATGTGTTCATGTGTCCCTGTGCTCATGTGTTCATGTGCTCATGCGTTTATGTGTTCCTGTGCTCATGTGTTCATGTGTTTATGTGTTTATGTTTATGTGTTCCTGTGTTCAAGTGCTCATGTGCTCATGTGTTCCTGTGTTCATGTGTTTGTGTTCAAGTGTTCATGTGTTCAAGTGCTCATGTGTTCATGTGTCCCTGTGCTCATGTGTTTGTGTGTTCATGTGCTCATGCGTTTATGTGTTCCTGTGTTCAAGTGCTCATGTGTTCCTGTGTTCAAGTGCTCATGTGTTCCTGTGTTCATGTGTTCCTGTGTTCATGTGCTCATGTGCTCATGTGCTCATGTGTTCATGTGCTCATGTGTTCCTGTGTTCATGTGGTCATGTGCTCATGTGCTCATGTGTTCCTGTGCTCATGTGTTCATGTGTCCCTGTGCTCATGTGTTCATGTGCTCATGCATTTATGTGTTCCTGTGTTCATGTGCTCATGTGTTCATGTGTTTATGTGTTTATGTTTATGTGTTCCTGTGTTCATGTGCTCATGTGTTCATGTGTTTATGTGTTTATGTTTATGTGTTCCTGTGTTCAATTGCTCATGTGCTCATGTGTTCATGTGTTTATGTGTTTATGTTTATGTGTTCCTGTGTTCATGTGCTCATGTGTTCATGTGTTTATGTGTTTATGTTTATGTGTTCCTGTGTTCAAGTGCTCATGTGCTCATGTGTTCCTGTGTTCATGTGTTTGTGTTCAAGTGCTCATGTGTTCATGTGTCCCTGTGCTCATGTGTTTGTGTGTTCATGTGCTCATGTGTTCATGTGTTCATGTGCTCATGTGTTCATGTGCTCATGTGTTCATGTGCTCATGCGTTTATGTGTTCCTGTGTTCAAGTGCTCATGTGTTCCTGTGTTCAAGTGCTCATGTGTTCATGTGTTCATGTGCTCATGTGTTCATGTGTCCCTGTGCTCATGTGTTCATGTGCTCATGTTGTGTTCCTGTGTTCATGTGCAGAGGTGTAACAACGATGAGCTGATTCTGCTGACCAGTGCTGCAGGTGTATGTGAAACAACCACAAACATACAAAGCAGCTGCAAAGGAACTAACAAAGACACAAAAAGGGACAAAACAACCACAAAGAAACAAAAACTACACTACAAAAAGACTCAAAATCACAGTGAGAGACACAAAACATGCAAATGATGCAAATTGATGCTAAAAGAGACATGAAATGACCACAAAGAGACAAGAAACAGCCACAGAGACATCAAACAGCCACAAAAAGACATGAAACAGCCACAAAGACACACAAAACGACCACAAAGAGACAAGAAACGACCACAAAGATGCAGCATGAGCACAGGGAGCTGTAAACTGTGGCGGTGTTTCTCTGATTTAACGCCACCTTCTCTCCCATCAGGTCGGGCTGGATGCCGAAGAACGGCCTCATGGCCATGGCGGGGATGATGGGAGCTCCTTCATCTGCAGGTCGAGGGGCGATACACACTCCACCCGTCTCTACAGGAAGAACAGAGGGACAGAAATCAATCAATTCAAATTCAATTCAATTCAAACAGCTTTATTTGCATGAACAGAAATATGTTGTTGCCAAAGCATTTTACAGAATATTGACATACAAACTTACAATATTACAATTCAATACAATACAATATAATTCATACAACTAGAGATTGGAGCAGAAACATATTTAGCTGCCAGAGGAGCTGTCTCTTCACCCAGCACAACTGACAGCTCCTCCTCTGACAGACTTTAACCCCGGCAGAGAGACGCAGGGTTCAACTCTCTGATGTGGCGTTCGAGTGCGACTGGGTTTGTTCATTAAATATTTGATGATAAATACTGAACCAGGTGTTGACACACCTGCTGACAGAGAGACGTGTCTTAGCTCTGAGGTCACATCATGGAGGATTTACTGTTCCTGTTAGCGCCCCCTGGAGGCAGCCACATGTCTGTCTGTGAGGTGTTCATGTGTCACCGTGACGAAGACCACTGAGGAAGATTCAGCAGAACAGTGTTTCCTGTTTTAAACTCACTGATGAAAATATTGAAACATGTATTTAACATGTCAGCGGTGACCTCTGTGATTAAACATATACGAGTCAGCAGTGAGGTGCGGCGGCCACCAGGGGGCGTCACATGTCGCAGCTTTAATTTCCTTTAATTTCTTAATTTATTGGGGATTTTGTTTTCCTTTGAAGGGAAGGAAGCAGCTGGCAGAGAGTTTAAAGTCCCACTGAAAAACAACACACACTCACTGATTGTCCAGGAATTAGGTCACACACACACACACACACACACACACACACACACACACACACACACTGTCAGTGATCCTCGACTGTCTTGTTCCTGGGGGGTTGGAGCTGGTGTAAGTGTGTGAGGAGGATTTGATCTTAATTCTGTGGAGCTGCAGATGTTGTTGCTGCTAATCGGTGAAATTAGGGTTAAAGCTTCAGTAAAGAGAGACGAGGACGGACGGACGGACACAAACAGCCTGATCAACAACCACAGAAGAAGAGGAGGAGACAGAGCTGAGAGCTGTGTTTAATGACCTGAATTATCTCCAACATCCAACTGAGCCTCCTCTGTGTGTGTGTGTGTGTGTGTGTGTGTGTGTGTGTGTGTGTGTGTGTGTCCTCACTTCCTGTTTATAAATCACTGTGTCTCTACAAACGTCCCGTCCTGATCTCGCTCCAGACACAACATCCAATGTTAGGCACACATCTATCAGCAGGTGGCGCTGTGACGTGTTTATCATTGTAGCTGCAGGTTAAATGGATCAATGGCCTCTGTACTTCTGTGTAACTGCAGAGCAACTGTTACGTAGTTCATGAGCAACAGTAAGATTTAAGTAGTTCAACTGAAATAATTTGAGATACAGTGATTAGAATGAAACACTGAACAGACTCAGTGTCTCTGTCCGTCCTCACAGGCCTCAAACAGTGAGGACAACATGAGACACACAGGAGTGAGGACAACATGAGACACACAGGAGTGAGGACGACATGAGACACACAGGAGTGAAGACAACATGAGACAAACAGGAGTGAGGACGACATGAGACACACAGGAACAAGGACAACATGAGACACACAGGAGTGAGGACAACATGAGACACACAGGAGTGAGGACAACATGAGACACACAGGAACAAGGACAACATGAGACACACAGGAGTGAGGACAACATGAGACACACAGGAGTGAGGACAACATGAGACACACAGGAGTGAGGACAACATGAGACACACAGGAACAAGGACAACATGAGACACACAGGAGTGAGGACGACATGAGACACACAGGAGTGAGGACGACATGAGACACACAGGAGTGAAGACGACATGAGACACACAGGAGTGAGGACGACATGAGACACACAGGAGTGAGGAC
Source organism: Epinephelus awoara (assembly GCA_035609425.1). Taxonomy (NCBI): domain Eukaryota; kingdom Metazoa; phylum Chordata; class Actinopteri; order Perciformes; family Serranidae; genus Epinephelus; species Epinephelus awoara. The sequence goes on along the minus strand of CM069308.1, from coordinate 630,760 downwards.
GACATGAGACACACAGGAACGAGGACAACATGAGACACACAGGAGTGAAGACAACATGAGACACACAGGAGTGAGGACAACATGAGACACACAGGAGTGAGGACGACATGAGACACACAGGAGTGAAGACGACATGAGACACACAGGAGTGAAGACGACATGAGACACACAGGAGTGAGGACGACATGAGACACACAGGAGTGAGGACAACATGAGACACACAGGAACAAGGACAACATGAGACACACAGGAGTGAAGACAACATGAGACACACAGGAGTGAAGACGACATGAGACACACAGGAGTGAGGACAACATGAGACACACAGGAGTGAAGACGACATGAGACACACAGGAGTGAGGACAACATGAGACACACAGGAGTGATGACAACATGAGACACACAGGAGTGAGGACAACATGAGACACACAGGAACAAGGACAACATGAGACACACAGGAACAAGGACAACATGAGACACATAGGAGTGAAGACAACATGAGACACACAGGAGTGAAGACAACATGAGACACACAGGAGTGAGGACAACATGAGACACACAGGAACAAGGACAACATGAGACACACAGGAGTGAGGACAACATGAGACACACAGGAGTGAGGACAACATGAGACACACAGGAACAAGGACAACATGAGACACACAGGAGTGAGGACAACATGAGACACACAGGAACAAGGACAACATGAGACACACAGGAGTGAAGACAACATGAGACACACAGGAGTGAGGACAACATGAGACACACAGGAGTGAAGACAACATGAGACACACAGGAGTGAAGACAACATGAGACACACAGGAACAAGGACAACATGAGACAGACAGGAGTGAGGACAACATGAGACACACAGGAGTGAGGACGACATGAGACACACAGGAGTGAGGACGACATGAGACACACAGGAACAAGGACAACATGAGACACACAGGAACAAGGACAACATGAGACAAACAGGAGTGAGGACGACATGAGACACACAGGAACAAGGACAACATGAGACACACAGGAGTGAGGACAACATGAGACACACAGGAGTGAGGACAACATGAGACACACAGGAACAAGGACAACATGAGACACACAGGAGTGAGGACAACATGAGACACACAGGAACAAGGACAACATGAGACACACAGGAGTGAGGACAACATGAGACACACAGGAGTGAGGACAACATGAGACACACAGGAGTGAAGACAACATGAGACACACAGGAGTGAGGACAACATGAGACACACAGGAACAAGGACAACATGAGACACACAGGAGTGAGGACGACATGAGACACACAGGAGTGAGGACGACATGAGACACACAGGAGTGAAGACGACATGAGACACACAGGAGTGAGGACGACATGAGACACACAGGAGTGAGGACAACATGAGACACACAGGAACGAGGACAACATGAGACACACAGGAGTGAAGACAACATGAGACACACAGGAGTGAAGACGACATGAGACACACAGGAGTGAGGACAACATGAGACACACAGGAGTGAGGACAACATGAGACACACAGGAGTGATGACAACATGAGACACACAGGAACAAGGACAACATGAGACACACAGGAACAAGGACAACATGAGACACATAGGAGTGAGGACAACATGAGACACACAGGAGTGAGGACAACATGAGACACACAGGAACAAGGACAACATGAGACACACAGGAGTGAGGACAACATGAGACACACAGGAGTGAGGACAACATGAGACACACAGGAACAAGGACAACATGAGACACACAGGAGTGAGGACAACATGAGACACACAGGAACAAGGACAACATGAGACACACAGGAGTGAGGACAACATGAGACACACAGGAACAAGGACAACATGAGACACACAGGAGTGAGGACAACATGAGACACACAGGAACAAGGACAACATGAGACACACAGGAGTGAGGACAACATGAGACACACAGGAACAAGGACAACATGAGACACACAGGAGTGAAGACAACATGAGACACACAGGAGTGAGGACAACATGAGACACACAGGAGTGAGGACGACATGAGACACACAGGAGTGAGGACAACATGAGACACACAGGAACGAGGACAACATGAGACACACAGGAGTGAAGACAACATGAGACACACAGGAGTGAAGACGACATGAGACACACAGGAGTGAGGACAACATGAGACACACAGGAGTGATGACAACATGAGACACACAGGAGTGAGGACAACATGAGACACACAGGAACAAGGACAACATGAGACACACAGGAACAAGGACAACATGAGACACATAGGAGTGAAGACAACATGAGACACACAGGAGTGAGGACGACATGAGACACACAGGAACAAGGACAACATGAGACACACAGGAGTGAGGACAACATGAGACACACAGGAGTGAGGACAACATGAGACACACAGGAACAAGGACAACATGAGACACACAGGAGTGAGGACAACATGAGACACACAGGAACAAGGACAACATGAGACACACAGGAGTGAGGACAACATGAGACACACAGGAACAAGGACAACATGAGACACACAGGAGTGAGGACAACATGAGACACACAGGAACAAGGACAACATGAGACACACAGGAGTGAGGACAACATGAGACACACAGGAACAAGGACAACATGAGACACACAGGAGTGAAGACAACATGAGACACACAGGAGTGAGGACAACATGAGACACACAGGAGTGAAGACAACATGAGACACACAGGAGTGAAGACAACATGAGACACACAGGAACAAGGACAACATGAGACACACAGGAGTGAGGACAACATGAGACACACAGGAGTGAGGACAACATGAGACACACAGGAACAAGGACAACATGAGACACACAGGAGTGAGGACAACATGAGACACACAGGAGTGAGGACAACATGAGACACACAGGAGTGAAGACAACATGAGACACACAGGAACAAGGACAACATGAGACACACAGGAACAAGGACAACATGAGACACACAGGAGTGAGGACAACATGAGACACACAGGAACAAGGACAACATGAGACACACAGGAGTGAGGACAACATGAGACACACAGGAGTGAGGACAACATGAGACACACAGGAGTGAAGACAACATGAGACACACAGGAGTGAAGACAACATGAGACACACAGGAACAAGGACAACATGAGACACACAGGAGTGAGGACAACATGAGACACACAGGAGTGAGGACAACATGAGACACACAGGAACAAGGACAACATGAGAC
>CM069308.1:585000-622500 GCA_035609425.1 Epinephelus awoara | reverse complement strand
CCTAATGACTTGTGCAAGTTGTATGGCAATGAAGTATTGAATCTTGGAATCTTGATATATATACATACATATATAAATATGGTGTGTGAGTCTTACCTGGGTCTGGGTAAACAGGTGTGCTCTCAAACAGGACGGTGGTGGCGCCGTTACACAGCGGGCCGTACACCACGTAGCTATGTCCCGTGATCCAGCCGACGTCCGCCACACAGCCGAACACGTCGCCGTCCTGATAGTCAAACACGTACTGAGGAAACACAACACAAAGGGTTAACACTCTGCTACAATGATACAACTACATTTCCCAGAAGCCCCCAGTGTGTGTGAGGTCCTGAGACACAAAATTCAGTTTCAGAAGGTTTGAAATGTTCTGCAGCTGCTTCACATTGATTCTCCTGCTCATCTGTTTGTACCTGCTTCATCAGGATGCACCTGTCCACAGTCATCATCACCTCCATATATGGCGTCTCTGGATATTTGTGTGTGGGGCTGTATGCTAATTACTGACTAGTGTTAGCGTGCTGTCAGCGTACGATTTTTTGGCGCTCATGAACATTCACACCTGCCTACGACCAGATCAGAGTTTCCTGCAGCGTTCATGTGTCTGATAAAGGTTCTTATGTTCAGATCTGCTCACAGGTTTATGAACACGCCATGACAGAGACCAGCTGACGAGTCTGCACGCCGTTTTATAGGAAACTCAGCAGAGTAGACTTTACACCACAACGTGACGGACTGAGACCAACGACCATCAGAGGAACCGTCTGATGGGTCCTCCATGACCTCCTGATCAGTCAGTGTTTGTAGCTGCTCAGTGGAAACAAAGCTGTTTTCATCAGAAACTAAAATGGCTGCAGAGCCCCCCCCGTGTGTCAGTGTGTGTTGTCTTGGCGTCCAACCAGCAGTTCTTCTGATAAAGCAGCTTTTGTTCTGTTGTTTCATCCAAACAGGCAGCAAAGCCAAAAACCCTCCTGAACCCTGAGCCGCCGCCAACGCTGCCGCTAAGCTGCTTTACAAATTAGCACTGATAAATATTTGTCCCTGAGGGGGGGGTTATTATGGTTTATGATTTGACTCAATTATCATCATAAACATGACGTCGACACACAGAGCAGATGTTTCTGCTAATTTAAAGCTCTCACAGGCCGTCGGGCTGTGACCTCCTCTTCATCCTCGTCTTCCTCGCTCTGAGGACAAACAGCAGCGTTTGTGTTCGGCCTATTGTGTAACGGCTCGCCTTTGTCTCCACTTCCTCATTAAAACTCCAATCACAAACATTCTGCTGCCAGAGGACGCACGCAGCTCAGGACGCACGCAGCTCAGGACGGACGCAGCTCAGGACGCACACAGCTCAGGACGCACGCAGCTCAGGACGGATGCAGCTCAGGACGGATGCAGCTCAGGACGCACACAGCTCAGGACGGATGCAGCTCAGGACGCACGCAGCTCAGGACGGACGCAGCTCAGGATGCACACAGCTCAGGACGGACGCAGCTCAGGACGCACGCAGCTCAGGACGCACGCAGCTCAGGACGCACACAGCTCAGGACGGACGCAGCTCAGGACGCACGCAGCTCAGGACGGATGCAGCTCAGGACGGATGCAGCTCAGGATGCACGCAGCTCAGGATGCACGCAGCTCAGGACGGATGCAGCTCAGGACGCACGCAGCTCAGCTCAGGACGCACGCAGCTCAGCTCAGGATGCACGCAGCTCAGGGCGCTTCAGACAGGAAACAGAAAAACTGCTCTGATGTGTGAGGGAAAGGAAGGAAGGGAGGAGGGAGGAAGGGAAGGGAAGAAGGAGGTATGAATGAGGATGAGGAAATCAGGATGGAAGAAAGGAGATACAACAAGAGAGGACAAGAAAGAAAAGAAAAAAAGAGATAAGGGAGGAGGAAAGGAAGTAGGTGAAGGAAATGAAGAGGTAGGGAAAGAAAGGGTGAGGTAGGGAGGAGGAGGAGGCAAGGAAGCATACGATAGATGAAGGACATAATTAAGCAAATTACAAAGAGGTGAAGAAAGACAGAGGGAGGTAAAGGAGACAGGGAAGGAAAAGGGAAGGTAAGAAGAGAGGAAGTAAAGTAGGGAAGGAAAGAAGGGGATACAACAGGAGATGAAAAGGAAGGAAAGGAAAAAGGTGGTTAAAAAGGACAGAAGGAGGTCAGGAAGGAAAGGAAAAAAGGAGGCAGGAAAAATAAAAGAGGAGGAGGTCAAAGAAGAAAGGAGGTAAGGAGGAAGAATATGAGATAAAGGAGGATCAAAGGAGGTAATGAAGGAGATAAGAAGGAGGCAATACAGGAGAAGAGGAAGTAAGAAAGGATACGTAGGGAAGGAAAGAAGGGTATAAAGTCGGGGATGAAAAGAAAGGAAAGAAAATGAGAAAAGGATGCCAGGAAGGAAAGACTTTGGAAAAAGCAAATGAGGGGTAGAGAAGGAGGTAGGCAAGGAGACAAGGAGGGAAAGGTATGGAGAGAAAAGGGGATGTAACGAAGTGGACAAGGAGGTTAGTAGGTAGGAATGAAAGAAATAGAGATACAAAAGGAGAGGAAGGGGGCAGGGTAGAAAAAAGGAGATAAAGAAGGAGCGAAGGAGATAGGAAAAGGAGATGTGTGGGTAGGGAACTGAAAGGAGATGCAATAAAGTAGACAAGGCGGTAAAAAAGGAAAGAAGGAGGTAAGGAGGCAGGATAGACAAAAAGGATGTTAGGAAGGAAAGAAAGAGGTGAAGAAGATAGGGATGGAAAAAGGAGATAAGGAGAGAGGAAATAAAAAAGGGAAGGAGAGAAGGAGATAGAATAGGAGACAAAGGAAGGGAAAGAAAGACGAGGAGGAGGTAAAGAAGGAAGCAGGAAAGGAGAGAAGGAGGCAGTGAAAGAGAAAAGGAGGTCAGGTGACATGTGAATGTACCTGGTGTGTCAGTGACGTGTACAGCAGGTATCAGGTGTGTGTACCTGGTGTGTCAGTGAGGTGTACAGCAGGTATCAGGTGTGTGTACCTGGTGTGTCAGTGAGGTGTACAGCAGGTATCCGGCCTGTGTGTGAACGACACCTTTAGGCTTCCCCGTACTTCCTGATGTGTAGAGAAGAAACAAAAGATCTTCACTGTCCATCGGCTCCGGGGGACAGACGGGGGATTGAGAGGACATCACCTGTAAGGTACAACAGGTCACTGCAGTACCTGTGATACTGATGGTACAACTGATACTGTAGGACAGGCTAGATGTCTCACCTGCTCCAGGGGGACGTCCAGGTGTCCCATCACAGCAGGGTTGTCCGTCCTCTGAGAGACGAATACGTGTTGGACGGTGGGACAGGTCTTCACTGCTGCGTCCACTGTGGACTTGAGGTTGATGAGTCGTCCGCCCCTCACACCTTGGTTACAGGTGACCACAGCTTTACAGCGGGCTGTGAACACAACACAGGTACAGGTGTGATGGGTTACAGCAGCTGTTTACTGTCATCACATCACAGTCCTACTGGGACCTAACATGGCCTCCACTGGTCTCTCATACTGGTGGAAAATATGTTTCCAGTGGAAACCTGAGGACACACACACACACACACACACACACACATCACCAGGCTGAGGTCACTCTGTTAGTTCACCTGTAGAGTTTCACCTGGTCTCAAAGAACATCACAACATCCACTGAGGTACTGACTGAGGACAGCTTCAGATACAACCTGATGTTTCAATATAAACAGTTTAACCATCAGTTCAATAATCATCAATAATCAATAATCATCAATAATCAATAGTCATTAATAATCAATAATCATCAATAATCAATAGTCATTCATAATCAATAATCATCAATAATCATCAATAATCATCAATAATCAATAGTCATTAATAATCAATAATCATCAATAATCAATAGTCATTAATAATCAATAATCATCAATAATCAATAACTAGATCAACAGATTTTTGATGACTGAAGTCGTTTTTCATGTGACAACATTTTTCCATTTTACACTGAACACTGGTCTGCAGCTCGGCAGGTGTCACACCTCCTCCTGCTCCTCCACCTCCTCCTGCTCCTCCACCTCCTCCTGCTCAGAGTGACAGGAGTGAGAGGATGAATCCATTCAGTTTGTCTCTGTTAAACTTCAATAAAAACAAGTAAAGATACTGTTGTTGTTGTTGCTGTTGTTGTTGTTGTTGTTATTTGTTTGTTTGCTCTGATCGTAGCCTCAGTCGTGATGATGTCATGTTTTCAGGAGCTTTGAGGCGTCTTTGAATCCAATTCATCAGCAGGAAGTTTTCTTGAGTTACCACTGAAGGAATCAGAGTCTATCTTTAGTTCCTGACCCACATACTTCAACATGATCGCAGTTACAGCAGGAGTCACTTGAACTAACTCCTCTGAGGGGCTGTACCACGCTGCCACCGCCACTCCTCCTCACTCTGTTAACGTGTTTCTCTTCTCATGACTCAAACCATATGAGAACAGAGTGAATGTGACGTCACGTAGAGGAGTGGAGGCTGTGGCTGAGGTCTGTCTGTGTGTCTCCATAAATACCCTCACACACCCTGATGATCCTAAATAAAACATCCTGAGGTCACAGGCTGGATCCTGCTCTGACACTCTGACGCTGCAGCTGAGTTCACATCAGGTCACAGATCAGTTAAACTCTCAGCTCTGACTTCAGTTTGTCTCCAGGCTAGAAACTCAACTCTTCACATGTTCTGTTCACACTCTGTGGACACACACACAGTTCAGGCAGCTGTATGTGTGCGGCACATTTCATCCTGCAGAGCAACTCAATGTCTTTTACACTGCAGTAAAATATGAAACATCACAAAGGACACAGATTTATGATAAAAGAGAAAAATAATATTAAAGGTCAAATTAACGGCTAAATGATTTACAGTTTAAAATATCATCTTTAAAACAGGTCAAGTTCAGACAGGAGGTGCAACGACAAAAAGATGATTTAAAAACATTTGAAAAAGAGTTCAAAGATAATTTTATAGTCCTTACCGGGCAGAGCAGGCGCTGTAAGAAATAATGTTTTTAGCTTCCACTTCAAAGCGTTCAGACACGAGGCTGTCTGGCAGAGACCGGTCTCATTCTGAAGTCGTTAAAAAAAAACAACAACGAAAAAAAGACGTTCTTTAACGTTGGCATGATACACAGCAAGTTGCCTTTATAGTTTAGTTGCCTGGCAGCATCAGGATGAAACGTGGCAGGACGAGGATAAAAGATAAGATGGCAAAAGTCTGACACTTTCACTCAGGAGGCCGGTGTTCACTTCCTGTAAGATTGTAAAGCCAAACCCTGTTCTTTTGTCCTAAACCCAACCACGTGTGTGTGTCGGCTAAACCCAACCACGTGTGTGTGTCGGCTAAACGTAACCACGTGTGTTTCGGCTAAACGTAACTACATGGTCACGTTTAGCCAACACACACACGTGGGTACGCTCAGATTATATTTAAATTACTATTATTATTATTATTATTATTATGATTACAGTTGGTTTGTGTTTCTTAACTTGACTGATTTTTCCGCCTTTTAATTTGTCGCTCCCAGACCCTTTACGAGGGGAGCTGGCCCTATGGAGACTTGATCCCTTGAAGCCCTGACAGTACCTATGTGCCTTATTTATTATTGTGGGAGGGACTAAATAAATAAGCAAGCAACAAAGAAGGAATTTATACAATAAAAAAAACAGGCAGAGGAGAGACAGAAATAAAATAATAAGAAAAATAAGTAAACATAAAAATATATAAGTGGTCAATGGGTCAAGTGTGTTGGTTTACATGATGGCAAAACAAACAGACGGCAAGAGGAGGGAAATAATAAGATAATAATATGGATAATTCATAGTATCGTTATATATTACACACCTTTATGTTTTTAATAACAAAAACCAACATCAGCGTTTCCCCCCCGACGCTGCCGGGTGCTGTTAAACTATAATGGCCATCATGCCAACGTTAAAGAGCAACTTTTTACATTGGTGTCTGACACTTCAAGTCACTGACCAAGCGCCAGATTTCAACGACTTCGGAGGGAGACTGGGTTCAGAAGGCAGTGTCAGGATTTTAGACCTGGACTAATGTGGTCATATTTCCTGGTTTATGTCAGGACGCTAACAGCAGCATCTGAATCAGCTTAAGTCCTACAAACAGACCAAATGAGAATAACTGGTCCGAATTAATCACACATCAATTTAACATTCAAACCCATCAGCTGTAACGCTGAATCCAAAATGATCATATTTCAAACTGCAGCTTTTTTTTCACAGCTGGTTCGACGTCTACTCACATGGTCAACACATTTCCTCCAACATCATCAATCAGTGTCATGACTCCAGACACTGGTGACCAGTACATCTGAGGATGTTAGACCTGAACCAGTGTGCTCATATTTCAGCAACAGCCCTCTGAATAATCTGAATAACAGTTTGTTATAAAGTGGCACACACACACTGCTGTAGTAATCTAATCTCTAATCTACAGGAAATAAAGGCGTGGCCGAACCTTTCAAGGTCTCACTCTGACTCTAGCTGTGGTCTTTAGATGGTAGCAGGCAGGTGACGATACACATTTGTTGTGGCAGTGAAATTTAAATATGAGTCCAGAAAGGGTTCCTGTGTGACTGGTGGACATGAGAGCTGACACTCTGTCCATGGCCCAAATGTCACAGGATCAGTTATTCAGCAGTAACATGAAACAAAGTCAAATGTACGTTTGTGATATTAAGTATAATTACACAAAATCTGTTTCAGTTGTTACCTGATACACTTCGGCCTCGATATGTGGAATGACCCTCAGTTTCTATGCCACTATGAAAAGGTGTCTGCCACCTGAGATCCCCCCTGCTGCTGTTGTACTCCATGACAGAGGTGAGCTGCACTGCTGTCGTAGTTATATCCGTGTTTTAGTGTCGTTAAGATGTTTATAAGTTCATATTCATATTGGTTCAAAGTTATGATCTATAAAAACAGACTTGATGGGCAAAACTTTGACCCATGCTGATGAATATTTTAGAGCCGGGTACTGGCGACACAGACGCTGAGGTGGAGCCTGACTGTAGAAACTGTGGAACGATTTTTGGTGCACACCATTTTTGGCTTTTGTCAATACATACATTTTTAGTTTGGATCCTTCACACTGTTTTATAAATGAGACCACAGGTGAAAACGATACGTTTATCTGTGTCATCTGCAGAATACATTATTATTCTGTACAATTTGTACTAATTGAAGCAGGCAGAGGTTGAACAAGAGGAGTCCCAAAATGGACCCCTGAGGGACCCCACATGTCACGGCCATCTGCTCTGACATTACTTACCAATCAAGACAAAGTACTTCCTGTCATGAAGGTGTGACCTGAGCGGGCAGTTCAGAGTCCGACCCAGTATCAGAACAGTCCACCGGGTCAGAGCAGAACTTTGACTCTGGGTCTGTGTTCAGACAGATGTCATTTATCACCTCTCTGAGTGCAGCCTCAGGGCTGGGATGGGGCTGAAACAACTCCACTCAGCTTCAGAAAGTACAGAGGCATCAGGACTGCAGTTCTTCAGCAGAGGCTCGATGGCGGCAGGTCTCAGAGCATTTGCAAAAGCGTCAGATTGGAGGGGTGAACTGTGAGAGCGCTGCTCAGTACAGTTTTAATGAAGCCTGACGCACATCAGGGTGTTGTTAATGTACTGGGACAAACACTGAGCTGTAGTTTATCTCGCAGACTCTGCAGGTGGTTTCTGCACTCCCATCATGCTCTGCTGCTCCTGCTGCTCAGCCGGCCGTGGAAATGTTCTGTTTGGGTTTGAAGCCGCCGGCTGTTTCCAAAACACACACGTTGCGTCCTTGAGCAGCCAGTGTGACCTCCAGAGATCTGATTAAACCAACAGACTGCTGAGAGCTGCAGCCAGAGGGGCGAGGCGTTCACTGTGGCTCAGGTGAAACCTCAGCTCCGTCAGACAAAGACAGCATTAATAAAGTTCATCATTTTAATGAGGAGACAAACTGTTAGGAAACATAAAGATATACTGAACTCTTATTTATGACGGTCCTTTAAGAAGTGAGGGGCCTCAAGAACAATTAAAGGGGCCTCAAGATCAGATAAGGGGCCTCAGGATAAGATAAGGGCCCAAACTGAAAGTTAAAGAATATTTTTTGGCCTCTGCCTTTCTTTGACTGAACAGTTTAAGCTGAAAGGAGGAGACAAAGTGGATGGCGTGGAGCAAAGGGCCACTGGTTAGAACTGACAAGGACCTGGCGAACTACCGGGCGCTGCAAAGTTAAATGAGATGTTCAGAGACATGGTGACCACAACACAGCTGTCTGGATGAGAGGAAAGTTTCTTTCTTCTTGTTATGAACACGTTGACCTGATGATGGGGCTGGAGTCAGAGGATCATTAAAGTTTCTATAGTTTTGAGAGGAACGTGAACACTGAGCCACATGTCATCACAATCATCCAGTACATGGAGAAATATGTCGGTAATAAACCTCATGGTGACAGGAAATGTGTCATCAAACCAAAACCAGGAGCTAAAGAGGCTAAAGAAAGCTTCAGAGCAGCACTTCCTTCAACGTCCACCAGGAACACTCACCGTCCTGGATCCTCCCTGCCAGAGCCTCCGAGCTGAACCCAGCAAACACCACCGTGTGCACCGCACCAATACGGGCGCACGCCATCATGGCTGCCACCGCCAGCGGTGACACCGGCATGTAAATGGCCACCCTGTCCCCCCTCTGGATCCCATAGCTCTTGAGGGTGTTGGCGAGGCGGCAGGTGGTCTCCAGCAGCTCCCTGTTGGACAGACAGAAGGACACTGAGACTGATGGTGATAACATCATCCTCCAAAGGACAAGTCATGACAGCGGTGGTTCCCAATTGGTCCAGATTTGTCCTCAGTCATCAACGTCCCACAGTTTAATATATTCAGCGCCACACTTGTGTTTGTCCATGTCTCTGAGCTACCTGCCATCTCTGTCCAGTATCCGTCTGTCTGTCACTCACTCTACAGACAGCTCTTCAAAATAAAAGCTCTGCGCTGGAAATTCATTGTACTTCAAAATAAAGTGTGTTTTAACAAACTTTACATGTTTGCGGGTCACTTGCGGTACATTCAGAATTTTCCTGTGACACACCAGTTGGGAACCACTGAACTATATGACGATAAAATACACAACTCAGTTTCAACGACTTAAAGCCATAAATCAGGTGCAGGCACTGCAGGAGCTTCAGACTGAACTTCAGTTGTTACAAATTGCTTAATTCAAATGCTCAGATGTCCCCAAAAGTTATAGCGGTATAATCCTACAGTTTCAATTATCTGTTTCAGATGTAGCATTCCAGAGGGCACTGTGCTACACTGCACAAAAGGTGCAACACTGTGGTTTCATTTGTGTGACACACACTAGAATTATGTACACACCAATTAAATTAAATCCAGAACTTTTTCTACTAGGAAATGTTAGAAATTTAAAACTAAAGCTCCAGGATATATATCGATATAGCTCTCGCTGTTTCCAGGAAGTGCATTGCATTAACCTGGAGGTCAGATTCAACCTTTTTACATATATATATACTTTATTATATTAATCCCCCTGAGGGGAAATTCAATGTTTTTCACTCTTTTTGTCATTAACACACAGGTCCGAAAGACACACACATGCACAAACAGGACCTATACATGCACAAAGTGGAGAGATGTCAGAGTGAGGGGGCTGCCCTTGGTCAGGCACCCCGAGAGGTTGGGGGGTTCGGTGCCTTGCTCATGGGTACCTCAGCAGTGCCCAGGAGGTGAACTGGCACCTCTCCAGTCACCAGTCCACGCTCCATATTTAGTCCGGACGGGGACTTGAACAGACCCTGCGGTTCCCAACCCAAGTCCCTATGGACTGAGCTGCTGCCGCCCCCTATCTCTGAGCTGGCTCCAGTGTAAGCTCAAAGTAACGTCAGGTACAGTGGCTGAGATACCTAAGTGACAAGACAGGTGTTTTTTGGCTCATTGTTTTTGTGAGATGTGTTGTTACTTTGAATATTTGTGGGAGGTCATAAGTTGTGATGTTCATGTTAAATTGAAAAACTTAAAATGCAATGTTGAAAAAAACAACAACTTCCAGCCGATCTCTGCTCCCTGCTGTGCGTCAGCTCTGGTGGTCTCCAGCTACGCTCCTCTAGCAGGTTGCATTTAATGAACCTGGGTTTAAACAGATCTGGACTGAAAACTGAATTTTCCTACTCTGCATCGTGGGCCTGAAACAATCTTCATAAAGATGTAAAATAAAAACACGTCTATCCACTGATGAATTTAATGACATCACAAAGAATGTGGTGACAGAGACATGACGGTGTTTCTCTTGAGAGGTCGCTGTGTTTGAACAGCTGTTGTTGTTATACATTATATATTTGTCACAACAGGTCTTTCAACAGGACTTCCTGGTTAAATAAAGGTTAAATAAATAAACAAATTCTTCTTAAAAATAGAAACAGCTGTGATGACCTCACAGTTCTGTTGTGTGTCATATTTGAAAGTAACTTTGTTTTTTCTTCATCCTGACTGTAGTTATTCATTATCCATGAGTTAAGGTTTACCAGCTGAATATACGTCTTCAGGTCTGTTCTTTACATTTATGGGGCTCAGATAACATCAGCACAGTATGGTGATAAGATAAAGAACAGTATCATCTGCGTACAGGGAGGTTACAGGAACACAGGGCAGGTCTCAGTCTGTGCTGCAGGTCAGATGTTCACAGGTGTTCGTACCTGTAGGTGACCTTCACCTCGGTGCCCGGCTCGTCTCGCTCCCAGATCAGAGCCACTCGCTCCGGATGTTTCTCCACGTGGACGTCCAGACAGTTCACTGAAACACACACAGACAGGACGAGTGTTCACAGTGTGATCGATATACAGATATCAGTTTACTGTCTCTTTAAAAACCTTCTGACATTCACCAACTCTTTAAAACATGATCTCAACCAGCTTTAAATGGAAATAAAGAACATTTATCACTGAGAACAGAGTTCCTGCCTCCTGTCAAACATTTGCTGTGAAACAACTGAAGATCAGAGGTTGGGACTGTGAAGCACGATGTGGCGTTAGCATTAACTTCAGGGTTAACTCTGGATAAATCACCATGGTAACTGATGCTGAACAGCTGACCTGAAGCCAGTCCAACGTACCCAGGACCCACATCTTCCGTCTGATAACCAGTTACTACACAGCTGGTTATTAACCAGTTCAGTCAGCGTTCATGTGAAAGAGGCAGGGCTATATGTTACGAGTGACATCATCAGAAACATGAATGAAGGGTGACTGAATACAACACACTTTGTCACACACATGTAGCAGGTGGAGGAAACACTGACTACATCAGGACCGTTACAAGCAGCAGCTGGAATCTGTGGGTTAATCTGTGGGTGAGTGTGTGGGTGAATCTGTGGGTGAGTGTGTGGGTGAATCTGTGGGTGAGTGTGCGGGTGAATGTGTGGGTGAGTGTGTGGGTGAGTCTCTGGGTGAGTGTGTGGGTGAATCTGTGGGTGAGTGTGTGGGTGAATCTGTGGGTGAGTGTGTGGGTGAGTCTCTGGGTGAGTGTGTGGGTGAGTCTCTGGGTGAGTGTGTGGGTGAGTGTGTGGGTGACTGTGGGTGAGTGTGTGGGTGAGTCTCTGGGTGAGTGTGTGGGTGAGTCTCAGGGTGAGTGTGTGGGTGAGTGTGTGGGTGAATGTGTGGGTGAGCGTGTGGGTGAGTGTGTGGGTGAGTCTCTGGGTGAATGTGTGGGTGAGTGTGTGGGTGACTCTGTGGGTGAGTGTG
Source organism: Epinephelus awoara (assembly GCA_035609425.1). Taxonomy (NCBI): domain Eukaryota; kingdom Metazoa; phylum Chordata; class Actinopteri; order Perciformes; family Serranidae; genus Epinephelus; species Epinephelus awoara. Next base: position 610,733 of record CM069308.1, on the reverse strand, counting down.
TGGGTGAGTGTGTGGGTGAATGTGTGGGTGAGTGTGTGGGTGACTCTGTGGGTGAGTGTGTGGGTGAGTCTCTGGGTGAGTGTGTGGGTGAGTCTCTGGGTGAGTGTGTGGGTGAGTGTGTGGGTGAGTGTGTGGGTGAGTCTCTGGGTGAGTGTGTGGGTGAGTGTGTGGGTGACTCTGTGGGTGAGTGTGTGGGTGAGTCTCTGGGTGAGTGTGTGGGTGACTCTGGGTGAGTGTGTGGGTGAGTGTGTGGGTGAGTGTGTGGGTGAGTCTCTGGGTGAGTGTGTGGGTGAGTGTGTGGGTGAGTGTGTGGGTGAGTGTTTGGGTGAGTGTGTGGGGGAGTCTCTGGGTGAGTGTGTGGGTGAGTCTCTGGGTGAGTGTGTGGGTGAGTGTGTGGGTGAGTCTCTGGGTGAGTGTGTGGGTGAGTGTGTGGGTGAGTGTGTGGGGGAGCTGAAAGTGATCCCATCTTCATTTACTCTGTGATTGAACATTAATCCTTCAACAGGTTTACCAACGCAGATCCTGTTTGTGAAGAAGAAAGAAGAAAATCCTCCTGTCAGATCATCCTGCTGCTCATTGGAATATTATTGGATTACTATCAGACGGGGGGGGGGCACATTCACTAAACTGAGTCTGTCTCTGTGTCCTGACTGTCTCTGTGTCCTCACAGTGTCTGTGTCCTCACTATATACTCAGGTACACTCAGGTACACTCAGGTATACCTGAGTGTACCTGAGTGTACTTTCCACTACACCACTGCATATATATACTGTCCTCAGTTTGGTGTCACACCTGTTGGTCCTGTTTAATGTCACAGTGTGTGTGTGTGTGTGTGTGTGTGTGTGTGTGTGTGTGTGTGTGTGTGTGTGTGTTAGAGACACTGACAGTTTCACCTGATCAGGTTTGTAAAGTGAAACTAAAACTAAACAATAATTGTAACCTATTACTCCTCGGATTATAACTTTGATTCAACGAGTATTTCCTGTTATTGATCATTTCTCCTCCTCGGCTCCTTCTCAGAAGTAACTCGGTAACTTTTACTTCACTACATTTATCTGACAGGTTCTGATCAATACTCAATGAGGATCACAGATGAATCCACCCAGCAGAATATGACGTCATGAAACTGATCAACACGATCACGGATCAATAATATCATATAGATTACTCTGCACAGATACTCTGACTGTAATCACACCTGTGTTACCTGTTGTGTGTCGTCACTTTTCAGACTTATTGAAACATTTCCCGCCACATCACAGGAAGTGATCAGCTCTGTGTATTGATTATTGATCGAGCTCAGCTGATCGATAATCTGTGTGATGGTTCATAGCTCACCGGACACGTTGATCTGACCTCCCAGGAACCAGCTGATCCTCCCGCTGCTGAGCTCGCAGTCCCGGACCCGATGAAACGGTTCCACCCAGCGGAGCCTGTCCGCGGCGGCGGAGCCCCAGAATTGATCCGGGTCGGTCACAGAGAGCCGGTACAGGTCCCGGTGTGAGAGCCGGGACAGCCGGGAGCTCCAGGTGCCCGATGGAGGCAGCGGCGCAGGGTCAGCAACGGAGAACAGGCAGCGGCGGTGTCCCGGTACCGTGCTGCTGTGGCCCGGTCCCGGAGTCCCGCAGCGGGTCAGGAGGGTCCTGAAGAGTCCGGTCCTCCTGCAGCCGTGAACCGCCATGCTGATCCTCTGCATCCAGAACTGAGACAGACATACACACACTCAGACACACACACACACACACACACACACACTCCTCCTACTCTCAGGTGCTCACAGGTGCCGCAGGTACGGAGCAACTTTCATGTCAAAACTCTGCGGACAGTCACGTGACCTCTTATATAAACGTCATCTTGCCTTTCTACTGAGCACGTGACTGAGACATGATATCATTAAATAATAACACAACTAAATTATTCTTTTAAGTGTATAACAGATTTGATTTGAATTTTGGCTTCAAACACAAAGTTACTGAAATGTTTTTGGTATAAATCACAACAATAAATAACAAAAATAATTACAATAACAACATTAAATAATATTAAACAATAACATTAAATAACAACATTAAATAACATTAAAATAATAACAATTAATAATTATTTTTAAAATTTCCATCCATACATCTTCTAACCGCTTCATCCTCTTGAGGGTCACAGGGGGGTGGAGCCTATCCTAGCTGACACTGGGTGAGAGGCAGGGTTCACCCTGGACAAGTCACCAGACTATCACAGGACTGACACATAGAGACAGACAACCATTCACACTCACATTCACACCTACGGACAATTTAGAGTCACCAATTAACCTGCATGTCTTTGGACTGTGGGAGGAAGCTGGAGCACCTGGAGGAAACCCACACTGACACGGGGAGAACATGTCGGAGCACCTGGAGGAAACCCACGCTGACACGGGGAGAACATGTCAGAGCACCTGGAGGAAACCCACGCTGACACGGGGAGAACATGTCAGAGCACCTGGAGGAAACCCACACTGACACAGGGAGAACATGTCAGAGCACCTGGAGGAAACCCACGCTGACACGGGGAGAACATGTCAGAGCACCTGGAGGAAACCCACGCTGACACGGGGAGAACATGTCAGAGCACCTGGAGGAAACCCACGCTGACACGGGGAGAACATGTCAGAGCACCTGGAGGAAACCCACGCTGACACAGGGAGAACATGTCAGAGCACCTGGAGGAAACCCACGCTGACACAGGGAGAACATGTCAGAGCACCTGGAGGAAACCCACGCTGACACAGGGAGAACATGTCGGAGCACCTGGAGGAAACCCACGCTGACACGGGGAGAACATGTCAGAGCACCTGGAGGAAACCCACGCTGACACGGGGAGAACATGTCAGAGCACCTGGAGGAAACCCACGCTGACACGGGGAGAACATGTCAGAGCACCTGGAGGAAACCCACGCTGACACAGGGAGAACATGTCAGAGCACCTGGAGGAAACCCACGCTGACACAGGGAGAACATGTCAGAGCACCTGGAGGAAACCCACGCTGACACGGGGAGAACATGTCAGAGCACCTGGAGGAAACCCACGCTGACACAGGGAGAACATGTCAGAGCACCTGGAGGAAACCCACGCTGACACAGGGAGAACATGTCGGAGCACCTGGAGGAAACCCACGCTGACACAGGGAGAACATGTCAGAGCACCTGGAGGAAACCCACGCTGACACGGGGAGAACATGTCAGAGCACCTGGAGGAAACCCACGCTGACACAAGGAGCACATGCAAACACCACACCCAGGATCGAACCGGGAACCCTCTTGCTGTGAGGCGACAGTGCTAACCACTACACCACTGTAAAAAAAAAAAAACAAACTTTTTTTTTTAAATTAAAATGTTAATAAATATTAATAAAAATGAAAATTCATTCATTCATTCATCTTCTAACCGCTTCATCCTCGTGAGGGTCGCGGGGGGGTGGAGCCTATCCCAGCTGACATTGGGCGAGAGGCAGGGTTCACCCTGGACAGTTCGCCAGACCATCGCAGGGCTGACACATAGAGACAGACAACCATTCACACTCACATTCACACCTACGGACAATTTAGAGTAATCAATTAACCTAGTCCCCAAATCGCATGTCTTTGGACTGTGGGAGGATAAAAATGAAAATATTTTCCAAATATTTTTTCAAAACTTATGAAAAAAAGGTTTTACATATCTTAATTTTCACTTGTTTATTTCACTTTTTTAATTTTTGAATTCTTTTATTGACAGAATTGTGTATTTGTATTTAATTTAGTGGTATCTTTTTTCTAAACTAGATTTTTCTATATTAAGCTTGAGGATATCTACAACTCAAAACATCTGAAAATATTTTTTATTTCCCCCTCATCTTTCCCTTTTATTTTCATCATGTTATTTAATTGCATTTCTAATTTTTTTTATTGTTTTCCCGCATGTTTTCAGTTTTACTTTTAGCAGTTGAACTTTAAATTGTTGTATTTTCTGTTTATCTTAATGCAGAATTGTGTCATGTTTTGTTTGAAATTCCCCCAAACGAACCATTTATCAGCCAGAAATTGTAAAAACAGAATTATCGTTGACTTTTCTAATTTCCGACGGTACTGTGACGCATCCTGTGATGAATGCGTCTTTCAGAAAAACAAAATCTGAGCTTAAATTATAAATATTTCATCAAAATCACTTCATTTTACGTCTCATTTCAGATTTGTCCAAAAATAAACGGTTTGCAGGACAAGAGTGAAAAACAACTTTTAATGTTCAAACATCAAAGTTTAAAAATCTAGTAAGTCATTTATAGAGGAGGGAGGGTCATGAGGGTCATGCCCCTCCCTCCTCTATAAATACAGAACAGTCCCTTAGATCAGTTTCAGGACTTTTGGGTGTTTGAAAGAAATGTGTAAAAATAATATTTGACTGAAGAGCAGCGTCATTTACTGGGTCTACCTGAAACCTATCATTTAAAGGAGTAAAAATCTTTTTCAGACATGAATGAGAAGAAGAAAGTGTGACGTCATAAAGAGACTGCTGATCAGTGAGTGAGTTTAAAAACAGAAACTTCAGACTGAAGCTGAAACATCTCTGTCACACAATTCAGCTTCAGTGGGATGAAACATGACGTCATCTTGTTCCCATTGAATCATAAGAAACATTTAAACTGAATCACGATGACGTCACAACACCTGCCTAATTAACGCTGCTCTGATGGCTGCTGCTCCCTGTAGGTCATCTGGTGAACTGCACACTGAAGCTCAAACCCGTTTTCTTTATTTATATATCTGTTCATATATGTTGATATCTTTATATATCTGTTTATATATGTAGATATATTTATATATCTGTTTATATATGTAGATATATTTATATATCTGTTCATATATGTTGATATCTTTATATATCTGTATATATATGTAGATATATTTATATATCTGTTTATATATATGTAGATATATTTATATATCTGTTTATATATGTAGATACATTTATATATCTGTTTATATATGTAGATATCTTTATATATCTGTTTATATATGTTGATATCTTTATATATCTGTTTATATATGTAGATATATTTATATATCTGTTTATATATGTAGATATCTTTATATATCTGTTTATATATGTAGATATATTTATATATCTGTTTATATATATGTAGATATATTTATATATCTGTTTATATATGTAGATATCTTTATATATCTGTTTATATATGTTGATATCTTTATATGTTTATATATGTAGATATATTTATATATGTTTATATATGTAGATATATTTATATATCTGTTTATATATGTTGATATCTTTATATATCTGTTTATATATGTAGATATCTTTATATATCTGTTTATATATGTAGATATATTTATATATCTGTTTATATATGTAGATATATTCATATATCTGTTTATATATGTAGATATATTTATATATCTGTTTATATATATGTAGATATATTTATATATCTGTTTATATATGTAGATATATTTATATATCTGTTTATATATATGTAGATATATTTATATATCTGTTTATATATGTAGATATATTTATATATCTGTTTATATATGTAGATATATTTATATATCTGTTTATATATGTAGATATATTTATGTATCTGTTTATATATGTTGATATCTTTATATATCTGGGGAGTATTCCACAAAGCGTGTTATGTGAAAACTCAGAGTATGTTAACCCTGAGATGAGAGAAACTCTGAGTTATCTGTTCCAGAAATCAATCAATCAATCAATCAATTTTATTTATAAAGCCCAATATCACAAATCACAACTTGCCTCACAGGGCTTGACAGCATACGACATCCCTCTGTCCTTTGGACCCTCAGAAAGAGAGGTAACTGAAGCTCTGAGTCAGTCACCATGGTAACAGACTCTGTGAGCATAACCTGCTCTCTGGCAGGTTTACTATAAGAACATGAAGAAAGCTGTTAGACATGGATTGCCCATTCATTCTCAATCCGATTGATATCGAAGCCGAACTGATTCGAAATGCTTTACGTCGCGAGAGAATCTTCCAACCCAGATTAGATGTCCTGTCATTTCCAGAGGAATATCTGTTCGAACACTAACGCTTTTCATCAAACAGTATAATTTATCTCGATAACATTCTCCGGGCATACATCACCAACCTCACACACCGCAGACGTGCGCCCACATCACAGCAAATTTTATGCATAGCGCTACGTTTTTTTGCAAACGGTAGTTTTCTGTACAACACTGCACATAAACCTGTTAGAAACATCAAAGAGGAATTCCACAGGATTGCAGGTGACTGATGTAGAAATCATATATTCTATTATTTTAAATGATGATATCCATTCTGCTGCGGGGTCAGTAGTTTAATTAGCTGTCATTTTGCAGGGCTTCCAAATGTGATAGGATGCATAGATGGGACACAAATTCCTATCACTGCGTCTGCAGAAAACGAAGCGGACAATGTGAATAGAAAATCCTTTCACAGTATCAATGTCCAGCTATATGACCTACCATCTTAAAAAATATGTACATGAAAATGTGTACATTACAATACAACTAACTCATGTCATTCTCTGCACTGTGAAGATGTGATGCAGCCTACATGATGACAAATGGCCTGGCTCTGTACAGGATTCCCGGGTCTACCGGGAGTGTAGTCTGAGCAACAGATTTGCACGTGGTAAGGAAGTTGAGCTTTGTCTCTATCCATGCCAGCCCTCTCTGTTGACCCCTGACCCTGAGCCGGGGCCCCAACAACGTTTTAATGTGGCCCACTGCAGCACTAGAGCCCAGGTTGAGATCACCATTGGCACACTCAAATCCCGGTTCCAGTGCCTGCGTAAGCTAGGGGGCACCCCAGAGAGGGCACGTGACATCACTGTGGCATGTGTTGTTCTCCATAATATTGCAATTGTTAGAGGAGAGCAACACCCTGCCGTACAAGTTAATGACCCTGAGGATGACCATCCCATCCACCCTGCACATGTCCAGGACTGAAGAAATTACCTTTGATTTTTTTAAACAGTCAAATAAAGACAAATTCATTCGTGATTTGGTTCTTCTTTATTCCCTAAAAGTACAAAAGCAACAGTTAGGATATGTAATATAGTTCCAACCATTAACATATTTCACATGTTCACCTACTGTATTTCACCATGACAATGACCCACCATGACTGGCGTTCCAGTAATAGAATTTCAAGGTCTGTTTTTCGAATCTGGCGATCCAGGTAGACCATTTCCTTTGCTACAGTCTTCATGAGGTGCACTCTATACAACTCCTTTACTGGTAACTGAGAAACATATGGACGACATTTAATTCCTACAGTTCTACATACAGATTTTACAAGGTATTGACCGAAAATCTCACTGTGTCAAGCTGTGCTGTGGAAGTTGATGGACCCTCCTCCTGGTGATGCCCAGCCATGTTCTGTTGAAGGACAAGAGTGTGCTGGTTGTTTGTCCGTTATCTTTGCTCATCACTTCAGTGTACATGGCAAACTCCAAATTCCACTCAAGAATGTAAAGGAATGTGAATGGGTCGAGCACTGCCAGTAGCTATACACAATATTAAGACACACTTCAGTAGGCCTCTCTGGATCTCTCCCTGTGGCAGCAGACGGCTCATCATCATCATCATCATCATCATCCTCCTCCTGTGATGCAGGAAAAGATACTGTTTCAGAATACTTTGAACTACCATCTGAGGCAAGACCTGAGTATGGATACTTAAAGCTGCAGAGTGTTCAATTGTTTCAGTAGTCGGAGGCTGAACTAGGCAGATGACACCATCCACAACTCTTGGGTGGATGTATATACAGTATATATTTATTTTTTTTTAAAAAGTAGGCTATATATATATTTATTTATTAGTTTTATTTTGTTAAAAGACACAAGTGTATACTTGCAGCTGATGTAGGCACTTGTGTCCTGGGGGGTGACAGGCTCAGATGAGCTTCAGCCACTGGTCGACCACAGTTTTGGCTGAGGGTCAGCTCCTCAGCCTCTGCCAGAGGTGGTGGAAGTGGCCCTCCACCCATTTTTCGGGCCTCTGCCTTCTTTCTGTTGGCTGAGCAGAACTCAAATGTAATTTTTTTTTTTTTAAATTAGTATTTTATTGAGTGTTCGTGTACACATCGTCACATTTTAAATGACTTCAATACATATAAAATAAAAATGTGTAAACATTGTATCAAGTGTTAATCTACTAAGTGGGTTATTAAGTGAGAGAGGACGTGTTAAAACAGCATTTTGTTCGGGGTTTAAATTACTATTTGAAGCAGCCACTGAATTTATATTTACTTTAACAGCCTAAGTCAATTAAAAAAATAAATTAAAATCAAAGTGAGGTGCTGCTTCCAAGTCCTTTTTTCCCGTTGGACAACACCTAAATGAAAATCAGATTTTATTCCTATTTATATTCATAACTATGCTACGATCTTACGCTTAAATGTTAAATCAATGGAATGGTACATTCAAACTTACGCGTTGACTCAGGTAGCAATTTTCTCCCATGCCGTTTCTCTGTCCTTCACTGCTGCAGCAGTGTTACATTTACGGCTAAACATGTGGTCATATTCTCCATAGACCTGCATTAGCACCTCCAACTCCATCAGGGTAAAATAACTGGATCTTTTTTTTTTTCAGTTGCCATGGTGACTCGTGGTATCGGGGCTCCATTGGTGATGGCTTTTTATAGTGGTTGTGCACGCGCATAACTCCAGGTGAACATACTCAGAGTGGATTGAACTAACTCAGATCAGCTGTTCTGGAACCGGATACTCAGAGTTTCCCATCTCAGAGTAAGTCAACTCAGAGTTCAGGGATAGACTCAGAGTTTGTTGAACCTCCTTTCTGGAATACCCCTCTGATGTTTAACTATGACTATATATTTATATATCTGATGTTTAACAATGATTATATATTTATATATCTGTTGTTTAACTATGTTCATATATTTATATATATTATGTTTAACTATGTTTATATATTTATATATCTTATGTTTAACTAAGTTTATATATTTATATATCTTATGTTTAACTAAGTTTATATATTGACAAACCCACAGAATAATTTGTTCTATAAATATGTTTTGTCAGTCATTTTCAAAAATAAAATCAATTTTACATTTACATTTTTTCTCATTTCCTTATGTCAGTTTGAATTGTATGAATAATAATAATTTTGTGTGTGAGGTACAGCAGTGGAATACATCACATTCAGTGATGGTTCAGTATTCATCCAATCAAATTCATAATGTTGATCAAAACAGGAAGTGTCACAGTCTGAGTCCATCAGTGTCTCCACGGCTTCAGAAACCATGAACTTTTCCGATGGCGCTGGCATTTTATTTTATACATTCTATTTCACAACATGTGCCATAGCGCCCCCTGTCATATAACAGTGGAAACACGGGTTGACAGAATATCTCGTCAGTGGAGGGAAAGAGTGAAGCACAATGCTAATCCTCCTCCTCACAGATCGGATCATTATCACAAGAGTTTCTACAGTTTCTGCTGGTTTTAGAGTTCAGAGAGTATTTATAAAAAATACAAAACACATCCATCCCTGCTCCCAGGCAACATAAAAACGAGTCCTTCTCCTCCCCCAATAATAACCAACAGTCCCTAACTCACTGTTTTCTCCAAGCTGTCGTCAATGCTAACACACATTATGATGTGATATGAAATCATACAGACAGAGATAAGTCAGAGAGATGCTGCAGCTGGTTTTATTAAATTTGTTTGTCTCTTGACTGAAGCCTGTGTAAGGAGATTAAAGCAGTGCTGCTTCAACCTGAAGCTGATTAATGTTGTTTTTCTTTAACTGTGATGTTAAACCTGCAGCACATCAGACGGCTGAAAACTGAGAACAGCCTCGTTCACACACACACACACACACACACACACACACACACACACACACACACACACACACACATCTATCAGTGTCATATTTACACCACAGAACGTGAGAGTGTCTCCTGACAGTGTCTTTCCTATCATGTCATGACACAGTGGGCTCCTGGGCTCACACACACCGCTCAGTCATCCATCCATGTTTACAACATGTTGTAGGCAGGAGTGGACTGTGCCACGCTGGCTGTCTCTGTCTCTATGCTAAGCTAAGCTAAACTAAGCTAAGCTGACGGTACCCTGACTAAAGACACCTGATCTCCACTGAGAGAGAACAGGAAGATGAAACTCTGACTTCCTGCAGTCGTGTTGGAACCGTTGAGAGATGAAACAATAACTGATGTTATCAGATGTGTGTTGTTGTTCAGTGACCTCTGACCTCTCCACAGTAATGTCTCTGCCTGCTGTGTTTCCATCACAAACATTAATCCTAATCGCTCATAATTCCCACTTTGCTGCGCGCACATGATAATTGATGCTCCTCGGTGTAATCCAGCCGAGGCTGTTCTCCATCCAGTGGTGACTCTCACTGTGTTTGTGTTTGTGTGCTGAGCACAGGTCAGATTATGGGATGTACACCACTGTTAATACCACCTTTGTGATTGTACATTTAATCACCTTTATGACTTTTAATGATCCTCTGATGGTTAATCTGCCGACAGGAGACAAACAACAACCTTTTGTTGTCACATGTGGAGGGACTGCTGCACTGTCCACATACTTTTGCCTGTGACGTGTATGTGTACCTGAGGTCAGAGGTCAGAGGCAGCAGTTTGCCTCTGCTGCGTCTGCTTCAGGTGAGCTTTTGTCTGCAGGTGAGCCTTGAGGAAGGTGAGCAGGCGGAAGTGTTTGCCGCAGTCGAGGCAGCTGTACGGCGTCTCTCCGGTGTGGATGCTGCGGTGTCTCATTAAGCTGGTGGCCAGGTTGAAGGTTTTGGAGCAGAGGGTGCACCTGTAGGGTTTCTCCCCGGTGTGGGTGTACCTGTGGTCCCTCAGCTGCTCCTTCAGGCGGTAACTCTTCCCACAGACGTCGCAGGAGAAAGGTTTCTCCCCAGTGTGGCTCCGCTTGTGGATCTTATACTGCGACGGCGTGGGGAATTTCTTACCGCAGGCGTTGCAGGTGATGACGGCGTCCCTTTGCGGCAGCTCGTCGGAGGGCAGCTCGTGCGAATGTTTGCTGATGACATGGTTCTTCAGGAAGCGGAAGCTCTTGCCGCAGATGGAGCAGAGCTGCCTCTCTCCGGTGTGGACGGCCTGGTGTGTGCGCAGGTTTTCGGCCTGGGTAAAACCCTTTCCGCAGGTGGAGCACTGGTACGGACGCACTTCCTGGTGCACCAGTTTGTGGCGCTTCAGGTGGCCACTGTGGTAGAAGCTCTTGCCGCAGACATCGCAGGTGAACGTCTTTTCAAAGTGGGTGAGGCGGTGCGTCTTCAGCATGCTGGCGCAGGAGTAACCCTTCCCGCAGATGTCGCAGTGGCAGGTTTTCTCTCCGGTGTGCCGCGCCTTCACGTGCAGGTCGCGGTGAGCTTTGTGGTTGAACCTCTTGGGGCAGTAGTCGCAGGCGTGCGGCAGCAGCCCGTGCTCTTGGATCACGTGTTCACGCAGCATCACGATGCCAGTTAACACGGCGCCGCACACGGAGCACACGGGGTGGGACTTCCTGTGGTGATCTGAGAGTCGCTCTGTGTTTGGAAACATCATCCCGCACTGCAAACACTGACACCAACCTTCTCCTGTCGCAGTCTGAGGCCTGCTCGGCTCTCCTCTCTTCTTCCTGCTGCGGCGCTGTTTCCTGTGGCGTGCTGCAGAGACTCTGGACAGTGGTGAGGGCGGACGAGCGTACTCATGGTCAGGGACATCAGCCTGTGGGGGAGGGGAGGAGGAGACTTCCCCTGGTGTATCCATGGAGACAGTTTTATTTTTACCTGCAAACAAAGAAACTTGAAATCATCGTTTTAAAACGTGTGACTGGTTTTTGGCGGAAAAACTCACCATTAGCATCAGCGTTAGCATTAGCATGGCTCTGAAGAGGCAGCAGCAGACACTTGGAGTCGAGAGCGGCGCTCTGCAGGACAGACAACAGTGAGTGGAGGTGACTTGATTCAGACCTTCACCCTGTAACTGTGGAGTCGCTCACTCACCTCATAAACCAGGATGTAGGTTTGTCCTGTGGGGGGGCGCTCACCTCCACCGCCTCCACCTGAAACACACAGGAAACACTGAACACACTCTGTGACATCACCTGCTGTCAAACACAGGCCTCACCATCAGTGATCAACGTGACGACTGCAGAAGCGGCTGCAGAAACCTGAATCCGGTCAGAAAAACCCCAGCTCGGACAGCCCCAACTCCCTGCAAGATCAGCAAACATTCTGTTGCTGCTGTTACACAGGTTAGCCCTGACGCTGCTGGGGGCCACCAGCCTGCTGTCACACCTGATGCTGGGGGGTTTGAGCTGTGAGCTGGCTGAATTTGAGCCACTACAGCCACCGACTTAAAGCCTGCCTCTGAAGCTCTAAGTGCAGCACCTGAGTACTGCTACAGAACCCTGTCCTGGTGCAGCTCCCCTGTATGAACGCAGCTCCCCGAGTCCTCAGCTCACCTTTTGTTGTCTTCATTAAACATTTGCTGACATCAGCAGACTCCCTCAGGTGTCCCGGTGGATCCTTCAGGTTTCCTGGTGGATCCTGGAGGTGTCCTGGTGGATCCTTCAGGTGTCCCGGTGGATCCTTCAGGTGTCCCGGTGGATCCTGCAGGTGTCCCGGTGGATCCTTCAGGTGTCCCGGTGGATCCTTCAGGTGTCCTGGTGGATCCTGCAGGTGTCCCGGTGGATCCTTCAGGTGTCCTGGTGGATCCTGCAGGTGTCCTGGTGGATCCTTCAGGTCTCGTGGAGTCTCTTCCTGCTTCACAGCAGCCAGCTCCACCATCTTCATGATTTTATCTACAGTTTCGACACACATACCGTCCACCAGACTGCTGAGTTTCTCCTGAAAGAACAAACACAGATGAGCAACTGTTGCTGGTTGTCATCATCAAACTGTTTAAATATGTGGACCTGTGAGGCTGATGACTGTGTGAAGACCAGGTCAGACTCTAATGACCATTTATTCTTCGCTGGTGAAATTAAACAGAGCAGATTTTGTCATTATTACATTTTCATGTGGGGCTGCCACTGTGGATTACTTTGATTATTTATGGATCTACTAATTAATTAATTAATTTGACCACTAGATTCATTTATTTCATCTACAAAATGTCACAACACAGGAGACATGTCCAATGGAACATCTTCATTTGTCTTCAGATGTCTTATTCTGTCCAACAAGCAGTCAATATTATTTTATACATCAACACAATAACATTAACAATCACATAAAACATCTTTGGAGAGAAAACACCCACACAATGATTAGACAACTTTGACCTGAACTATTAATGACCCATCATAATCTTTGTTCAGGTAATATGATGTCAGCAGACTAACTGATCAGCAGGTGCACATGTCTAACTAAATCTCACTCAATTTAATAAACTGCAACCTGTACAGGTGTCTGTACAGGTGAGCAGACAGCTGGAACCACACAGACACGTGCTGGAGGAAACTTCGAGTCCAGTTAATTGTCTGTAACTTGCTCTGAAGTACAAGTTGAAAGTACTTTTACTTTACTTGAGCGCTTTCATGTACTGTTGCTGTATACCTGTGCTCTGCTTCATACTGCTGCATTAAAGGAAGTGAAACCACCTCCTCCTCCTCCTCCTCCGACTCCTGTGGGAGCACCTTCACACACATGCCGAACTGTAGCAGGGCTGTTACTGTTGTAGATTCATAAACCATGTTCAACTTTTATTTTAACGCCTCAAAGTCTAAATTCTTTGTTGTTGTGTTGCGCTGCGGTTAACAGTGTTCTTCACTTAGCTAACAAACTCAAAATCCTAAAATTAGAAGCTTTTCCGATGAAGTTTGGTGAAATTATTTGGGGATTATTCGAACAAAGTCAACCTCTTTTCTATCATGTGCTCAGTTAACTTGACTCCACCATTCAAACTCCTCCTGTCGTTACACCTGAAATCCCTGGAACCGAAAGAGTTAAGGTAAAGTTAGCCGTTAGCCACAGTTAGCCGCAGGTAGCTTACCTCGGTTTCGGGGTTTTGTTTGTTCAGAGAGAGTTTCTCCGCCGCGGTAAATATCACCGTCATCACCGCCTTGGCCAGACTGTTCACGATCAGCTTCACTTCACCTTTAAAAGTGGTTAAATCGGCCATGTTCAAGAATTCCAGCACTTAGCAGGCCGCTAGCTTAGCAAACACACGGCTAATGTCGCCAATGCGGATAAAGGAAGTGACGTGGATGTCCTCTCCAACGACTAATGGCCTCCAAAGTAAAAACAACTGTTGCTCTGAAAGTGATTTAGTTAAACTGCTCATAACCATATAAAAAGATAGATATATATAATTTTTTAAAATTATAGACTATTGTTGAATTTCTTTCATTGAAAAACAATTTGAATTAAATTAATTCAAATGAATCGTTTGTTATTAAGAAATGATAAACCTTTATTGATCCTTGTTGCAGCAGCACAAACAATGTCACAAAGACAGATGATTATAAATTGAAAATAAATAACTAAGAATATATAAAACTAGAAATTGGAATGAAATACAAAATAGAAACTCAAAAAGGGACAGGAGTGTGATTAATGATGAATAAAATAAAAAAACAAATCACAACTTATTAACATAATATATTATAACATGGTAGATTATGTGGGATATGGGTATAATATAGTAAAGTGTATAATATGTGAGGAGGTATTGATCCTTGAACATAGGACACACTTTAATTTGCAATTTCAAGAATATTTTTGCAAAGTAATGATGAGAGGAGAATTAAGTATTTTGGAGAGATATCTTCAAACATTACAAATGTTTTAACGTTAAACCCTTTTATACGGAAATCTGTGGGTGCCAAAATTAAAACAAAATAATTCAACCCAATACAATTAAATTTGTGGGCACATAATTTATGATGAAACAAAAATACAAAATCTGTTTGTATAATTGCACCAATTTGTTGATCAACTATTAAACATTTCACTGGATTAAAATAACTGAAAAAAGACAAGTAGGTTCACATTTTAAAATCCAGTTCATCAGTTCATTCAAGTTTAGGATTCACATTTTGTTTGACGTTCAAATGAAAAGTTCAACTATAAATGTCTTTAAACTTTTGGCAGAATGATAATTGTTTTCATGTTAATTGTCATTCATGAACATTTTTGCCCAAATTGTGCATTTTCAAACATGAAATTGCATTTAAAAATTAGATAGCCTCATAATTATGCTGTTGTATTTTTTTTCCAGGAATTCTCTAAAAACTGTGTTTTATGGACATGAAGCTGTGACACGTGGCCTATAATAATGTTAGTGCTCATTAATTCTGAATCTTAATTCAAATTAAATGAAACCATTCAGTGTTTGAGTCGAATAAATAAATAAAAAAATCCCAATGATTCAAAAAATACTTTTTTATTCACCGACCTGCCGAACCTGCTGCTGTACAGACATATGATAATAATAATAATAATAATGATAAACAAACTTTTTCAAATATTACTTTTAAATTACATTCATTCATAGAACCTGAGTCAGGCTCATCAGTGCTCGACAGACAAAATATAAAACACAACAGGATTAAAACATTAAATAACTTCTTATTTTCCAAAAGAGAAACACAGATATAAAACACACTCTCAGCACAGTACAATACTAAACACACACACACACACACACACACACACACACACACACACACACACACACACACACAAGATATTTACATCCTCCATCAGTTCACACGTCTTTTAGAAAAGACTCTCAGTCCCATTCCTCCATGTTGGCTTCTCTGTGGCGGCGACAGTGGTGGTAGCGACGGTGGCAGCGTCCACGTTAGCATGTTTCATCCCGGGAGCACAGACAGTTAACTGACAGAGTTTGTTTTACTTTTTTTTTTAACACAATACATAACATTTATTTTGTGACTAAAATTAGCACTTTAAGATTAGGCTACATTTCAAATTACCAGTAAATGTTTCTTAGCATCCTAATATCCTAGCATGCTACAAGACAGTCTGTTCTTGTCTGATTTTACATTTTATGTTACTGTAAACATTTGTCAGCGTTTCAAAATTTTGTGCACAGTCTAATATATTAACACACTAATGCTAAAATGCCTGTGTTCAAATATTAGCTATATTATACTCTACCAGTAGGCTATGTATTTGTAGCATTTTAAAATATTACCCGCAGGCTTACAGTTTAGCTTACTGATGTTTATTAACACACAAGCATTTTACCACTCTCATAATATATTTTAAATCACCAGTTGTTATTTGTTAGCATGATAAAACCTTTCCCACAGGTCAATATTTTAATATGCGGATAACTACTATAATCTTAATGCTAACAATTTAGCATAGTGCAGTTAATTAGCATGCTTAAACACTGGCACTAAAATTTAATCCACCAGCTGTTAATACATTCACTAATAATAAATATTTGTTAGCATAGATGTTGTCCAGTGGCTAATATTTTAGCATACCACTGAATGTTAATACAAAGTAAATGTGAGCATGGCAAATAATTTCCCCTGCAGTTATTTTAGCATGCAACCATTAATTAGCAGCATGCCAAAAATAATAGCACTGTTACATTTTATGAAACCAGTAAACATTATTATTATCATAATATACGACATAAATTCTAATACTTTACCATGCTAACTCTTTATTAGCATGCTAAAATAGTAGCTCTGTTATATTTTTATCATACCAGTAAACATTTGTATATTACTTAAAGGCTAATATTATAGCATGCTAAGCTTTACTAGCATGTCAAAATGGTAGCGCTCTCATGTTACATTTTATGGTACCTCTAAACTCTATGAGTAGTATAACAAAACCTAAAAACCTAAAGGTTGTCATTATAGCATGCTAACCTTTATTAGCATGTCAAAATAGTAGCACTGTTATATTTTATCATTTTAGTAAACATTTGTATATTACCTTAAAGCTAATATTTTAGCATGCTAATAAATAGCAGTACTATAAAGTTAAATTTAATGGCATAAGTAAACTTTATCAGTATAATGAAATATAACCTTGAAGCTAATATTTTAGCATGCTAACACACATTCAAAAATTCTCCCTAAAAACTTAACGTAATGATAAATTGCAAAGCAACAAGTGATGTAATGGCCGTTCTCTGATAGGCTCTTCATGTGGTCCCTGAAAGAAGAGCCAATCAGATCTCTGTGCTCCCGCCGCCATCACCATATGGTCACCACAGCTTCAGTCCGTAAATGTTTGATTGGTCCGACCTTCAGCTGCGTTCGTCTGATTCGCCGCTGCTCTGCCGCCGTGGCGAGGAGGTGGGCCTTATGGAGCCCCCGGCCTCCTCCTGTTGCTGCTGCTGTTTGGAGGAGCTGGACAGGTCAATGGCCACCTCATCCTCCATCTCCTCGTCCTCCTCCATCTCCAGTAGCTCCTCCTCCTCCTCCCTCACCTCACCGCCACCCCGACGCTCCGAGGCATCGCAGAACGAGTCTGATCGTGTCGAGTCGGACTCCCGTGGGCTGGGACACTTTTTGGACATCTCTAGAGACTTCTTGTGCATTCCTGTGAGGACAGAGACGGAGACACAGATTCAGTCCAGTCTGCGCGCGTCACACGTGTTATTAACATGAACAGGAAGTACTAAATAAACACTTTGTTTACATGTGTCATTCATGTCTAAATTACTCACACCTGAGTTGTGTCCCTGTTGTGTCCCTGTTGTGTCCGTGTTGTGTCCCTGTTGTGTCCCTGTTGTGTCCGTGTTGTGTCCGTGTTGTGTCCCTGTTGCGTCCCTGTTGTGTCCCTGTTGTGTCCGTGTTGTGTCCCTGTTGTGTCCCTGTTGCGTCCCTGTTGTGTCCCTGTTGTGTCCGTGTTGTGTCCCTGTTGTGTCCCTGTGCTGTGTCCGTATTGTGTCCCTGTTGTGTCCCTGTTGTGTCCGTGTTGTGTCCCTGTTGTGTCCCTGTTGTGTCCCTGTTGCATCCCTGTTGTGTCCGTGTTGTGTCCGTGTTGTGTCCCTGTTGTGTCCGTGTTGTGTCCCTGTTGTGTCCGTGTTGTGTCCCTGTTGTGTCCCTGTTGTGTCCGTGTTGCGTCCCTGTTGTGTCCGTGTTGTGTCCCTGTTGTGTCCCTGTTGCGTCCGTGCTGTGTCCCTGTTGTGTCCGTGCTGTGTCCCTGTTGTGTCCCTGTTGTGTCCGTGTTGTGTCCCTGTTGTGTCCCTGTTGTGTCCCTGTTGCGTCCCTGTTGCGTCCCTGTTGTGTCCCTGTGCTGTCCGTGCTGTGTCCCTGTTGTGTCCCTGTTGCGTCCCTGTGCTGTCCGTGCTGTGTCCCTGTTGTGTCCGTGTTGTGTCCCTGTTGTGTCCGTGTTGTGTCCCTGTTGTGTCCCTGTTGTGTCCGTGTTGTGTCCCTGTTGTGTCCCTGTTGTGTCCGTGTTGCGTCCCTGTTGTGTCCGTGTTGTGTCCCTGTTGTGTCCCTGTTGCGTCCCTGTTGCGTCCGTGCTGTGTCCCTGTTGTGTCCGTGCTGTGTCCCTGTTGTGTCCCTGTTGTGTCCCTGTTGTGTCCGTGTTGTGTCCCTGTTGTGTCCCTGTTGCGTCCCTGTTGCGTCCGTGCTGTGTCCCTGTTGTGTCCCTGTTGCGTCCATGCTGTGTCCCTGTTGTGTCCCTGTTGTGTCCCTGTTGTGTCCGTGTTGTGTCCGTGCTGTGTCCGTGTTGTGTCCGTGTTGTGTCCGTGTTGTGTCCCTGTTGTGTCCGTGCTGTGTCCGTGTTGTGTCCGTGTTGTGTCCCTGTTGTGTCCCTGTTGTGTCCCTGTTGCGTCCCTGTTGTGTCCCTGTTGCGTCCCTGTTGCGTCCCTGTTGTGTCCCTGTGCTGTCCGTGCTGTGTCCCTGTTGTGTCCCTGTTGCGTCCCTGTGCTGTGTCCCTGTTGTGTCCCTGTTGCGTCCCTGTGCTGTCCGTGCTGTGTCCCTGTTGTGTCCCTGTTGTGTCCCTGTTGTGTCCCTGTTGTGTCCCTGTTGTGTCCGTGTTGCATCCCTTTTGTGTCCCTGTTGCGTCCCTGTTGTGTCCCTGTTGTGTCCCTGTGCTGTCCGTGCTGTGTCCCTGTGCTGTCCCTGTGCTGTCCCTGTGCTGTCCGTGCTGTGTCCCTGTTGTGTCCCTGTTGCGTCCCTGTTGCGTCCCTGTTGTGTCCGTGTTGTGTCCCTGTTGTGTCCCTGTGCTGTCCGTGTTGTGTCCCTGTTGTGTCCCTGTTGTGTCCGTGCTGTGTCCCTGTTGTGTCCATGTTGTGTCCCTGTTGTGTCCCTGTTGTGTCCCTGTGCTGTGTCCCTGTTGCGTCCCTGTTGTGTCCCTGTTGTGTCCCTGTTGTGTCCCTGTGCTGTCCGTGCTGTGTCCCTGTGCTGTCCCTGTGCTGTCCCTGTGCTGTCCGTGCTGTGTCCCTGTTGTGTCCGTGTTGTGTCCCTGTTGTGTCCCTGTTGCGTCCCTGTTGCGTCCCTGTTGTGTCCCTGTTGTGTCAGTGTTGTGTCCCTGTTGTGTCCCTGTTGTGTCCCTGTGCTGTCCGTGTTGTGTCCCTGTTGTGTCCGTGCTGTGTCCCTGTTGTGTCCCTGTTGTGTCCCTGTTGTGCTCAGTGTGTATAAACCCTGTGTAATGATGTGTGGTGTGGTGCGTGTGCGTGGCACTGACGTGCATGCGGCTCACCGAGCAGCCAGGGGGCGCACGATCCCATCATGCCGTTCTTGGCGGAATTGAGGATGGACTCTGGCAGCGGGATTGAGTGTCGCACCATCGCTCCGTACAGGCCGTACTCCGCCATGACGCTGCTGCGACCCCAACACTTCTCACGCTTTCGCCACTTTGCACGCCGGTTCTGGAACCACACCTGGAAAACAAGATGACAAAAATAACCCAAAATTAAAACTGCATGAAACAATGTGATAAAATACAGAAAACTTTAAAAATGCACCTGGAAAAGTGCACGACAAACTACAGAGGTGTTTTAATCACACAGATATTTCACAGGACGTTTTACCTGGTGCTGTACGGAGGAGCATGAGGGTCAATATGAAGTTTAGTAAATATTGTGTTTGTGTGAACAGTTGAAATCTGTGCACAATTTAGATCCATAACATTTAAATTATAAAATAAATTTGAAGTTGTTTAAAATGTACTTTGTTTGTTTTTTTCTTGACTTTGGAAAAAGTAAATCTCAATTTGTACTCAGCTCCATCTGCTAATGATGAAGACCATGACATGTGGCTGAAAGCTCCAGAAAGAAACAAGTGGACCTTGAGTTAAGATTCGTTAAAGATTTTGGTCAAAGTTTTTTTCCGACTCAATACACGTGTTACGACCCTCTGAGGGTCCTGAGCCTCATGCTGGACACCACCATTCAGCAGCATGTCATCAAAATGTATATTAAATAAAATAATAATAATATAATATAATATAATAAGAGCATATTAATAAATATTTGTAGGAGACAGTAGTAGTTTCCTGACAATTAATTTTGTACTAATTCTTCCTCAGTTAAAATAATGAATCTGTTATAATTCAGTGTGTGTATTTATATGATTTGTTTATTTATTTCACTTATTTACATCGGCCCCTCTGTGTCTGAAGTGTGAATGTCAGCTGCTGATCAGTGGTGGATCAGTGTGTTGATGATGTCCCACCTGTATCCTGTCCTCAGGCAGCTCCGTCTTCATGGCCAACATCTCCCGGGCGTAGACGTCAGGATAATGAGCCTCATGGAAAGCTTTCTCCAGCTCCTCCAGCTGGTGGGACGTGAACACTGTCCTGGAAGAAACAGCACCAGGGTCAGACACACAGACACACAGACAGACAGACACCTGTCTCACACCATGAAATCTTTGCTCTTATTTTCAGCTCTGTCACTCTGATGAGTTTAAAATCATTTTCTCACCTCGACCTTTAAAAACAATTGAATTCATGTGATTTTATTTACAACCAAAGTTTATTAAATATGTTTTAAATGTAAATTTCTCTCTGGAGATTTTGTATTTAATCACTCCATCATTTCTTGATTATTTGACTCTTTAATCTGAGTTTATTTCTATCTCTGAGTCCTGATGACGATTAAAGAAAGACGTCACAGGTTGTGTCAGAGGACGTGAAGTCATTTTGGTTCATGCTCATTAAATCAAACTGCATGAAACAAAACATCAAACACAATAAATTCAGTCACAGTGAAAGATGTAAATAAATATTAAGAATCTGCAGTTTGAGTTCTATGAGTGTGAACGATCCAGTGAAGCTGATCCATGAGCTGCAAATGTTTCCAGCATCAATTTAATTCATTGATTAATTTAATTTCTCTTCCTTGTGTTTGGAGCAGGTATGAGTGACAGTGGGTGACGTCAGACTGGAGGTGTGTCTCACCTGTGTCTCCTCTTCTTCCTCTTCTGAGAGTTTGCGGAGCTTTTAGAGTCATTACGGTCCGACAGACACTCCTCATCTGCACACACAACACAAAGATACACACTCACTCTTCATCTGTTTGTGTCTGTGATGTCACAGCTCTGAGTGACGTCAGGTTCATTCCATTAAACATTTATCAGAGTCTGTTACTGTTTATCATCATCATCATCATCATCATCATCACATTATTATTATTATCATTATTATTATCATTATCATTATTATTATCATTATTATTATTAGTAGTAGTAGTATTATCATTATTATTATCATTATTATTATTATTATTATTATTATCATTATTATTATTAGTAGTAGTAGTAGTATCATTATTATTAGTAGTAGTAGTAGTAGTATTATCATTATTATTTTACAGGAACACGGGGAAGCGACGGTCAGTTTCATGACGGCTCAGAGTCAACAGAGAAACGAGAGATAAAAATACTTAAACAGTGAACATGTAAAATTTGAAATTAGATCAAAACAAAACAGTGAAATAAAAGATTCAGTTGAACTAAAAACAAACAAAAAGTAAAAAGACCCAAACAAATATTCAACAATTTAAAAATCCGAAATGAAAGACTGCAGTTTTTACACCGTCAGAAGTGAGTAAATTAAATAAACGAATAAATATCGTTTGATTTAAAAAAGACAAAAGTTAAGAAAAGTTCAGTTGAATAAATAAATAAATAAACGAATTATTATGAATAATATTATTAGTAGGCTATCACAGTAATAATAATAATAATAATTCCCGCAATGAACCAAATGTAGAAACGAAACGCACCGAGCGGCCTCAGAGCTGCTGCAGCTTCTTCCTTTTTAATGATGTTTTCATTCAGCCTGAAAATGCACTGTTTTAATTATCAGCTATAAACATGAGCAAGACAACTGTGTGTGTGTGTGTGTGTGTGTGTGTGTGTGTGTGTGTGTGTGTGTGATAAAGTCTGATAAGGTAAAGTTTAAAACATGATCAGAGCCTTTTGTTTTTACAGCCTGTCGCAGCCAAACACATGTGACATTAAACTAAACAGGATCGACTCATCAGAGACTCGGCCCGGCTCGGCCCGGCCCGGCCCGGCTCGGCTCGGCCCGGCTCGGCTCGGCTCGGCCTCATTTACACTCACTGAACAAGAAAATGTTTCAACTAATAAATAAATTAATACAAATAAAGTAAAAACGAAACTTGGTTTAAATAAAAGATTAAAAATGAACTGAAGCTGAAAAGTTTTCTTAGTTTTGAGAAGCGGTTTGAGCATCAGGCAGGTGTTGGGCTGCACCTGGAAACACCTGGAAACAACAGAATAAAGGAGTGACCCGGGCCGGGCCGTACCGGAGTAAGCGTCCCTCTGGGCCTCCAGGTTCTGCAGGTAATGGCTGTCGGCCCGGGCCTGCAGCAGCGGCAGGTGTCCCGGCAGGAAGCAGGGCGCTCCGGAGGGCTGCTGCGCCGCCAGGCTGCACAGGAACCCGAGGCCGAGCGGCAGAGACCCGCCCGGGAACGAGAACCCGCCGAGCCCGCCGCCCGCTCCGTGAGGCTCCGCCCCGGGTTGTGTCCCCGCCGCGGACAGGCCCGACCCCGGGGCCGCCCCGGGCTGCTGCTGCTGCTGCTGGACCTGGACCTGGACCTGCCGGGCCTGCAGGTCGGACTCCAGACCCAGCAGGTCGGTGATGGCGAAGCCTTTGGAG
Organism: Epinephelus awoara; assembly: GCA_035609425.1. Lineage (NCBI taxonomy): Eukaryota > Metazoa > Chordata > Actinopteri > Perciformes > Serranidae > Epinephelus > Epinephelus awoara. The sequence continues at coordinate 587,607 of CM069308.1, read as the reverse complement.
CGGAACCCGGAGCCGTGCAGCCGGGACTTGTCCATCCCGAAGGCCGGAGACAGCAGCTTGACTCTGGGCTTCTCTTCGCTCAGCTCGTCCCTTCCGCCCGTCATGGTGCTCTGAGGATGATGAGGGTGAGGATGAGGATGGTGAAGGACAGACCGGGCGGCCCGGGTGGCGGGCTCAATTTATCCGGCCTCAGTCTCCGGGGATCAAAGCAGCAGCCAATCAGAGGGGAGAGCGGCCGCGGGGGGCGTGTCCCGTGTCCCGCGTGCCTCCTCTCAATCCCGGAGGATTAATTGCCACCAATTTCCCTCCAATCCGATCAGGATTTAATGTCGGCCGACACACGAGGAGACTTTTTAATTTATGTTGTTGATGTTTGATCACACACACACACACACACACACACACACACACACACACACACACACACACACACACACACACACACACAGAGATAAAAACAGAAGCTGGACAATAAATAACAATAAAATATAAATGTCTGATCAGCTGCTGTCTCCTTCCTCCTTTTAACACACTGTTTTTAATCAAATAAACTGAAGACATGAAGATAAATAAACAAACTGTGTGAAGGCTGATGACAACAACAACAATAATAATAATTATAATAATGAGCTTTATATTTAAAATACATTACAAAAAACAAACATTATCAAGTTAATTAATTTAATTAATATTATATGATATTATGTTATATTATATTATATTATATTAAGGAGCAGATTCAGAGGACATTTTCAGAGTCACTTGTTGCATCTTGAAGTTGCAATAAATCTTTTCACGCACAGAAATATTAATTATTGTGTTATATCAATGATCATAATAATTTATGGTGAAACAAAATGTTCATGAAGCAGCTTAAAGCTCTGTTGTGTATTTATCAGAGGAGGTGGCACTTGTTTTATTCATTCATGTTCATGGACCGTCAGAAATTTGAAAATCAAACGAAAATTTCTGTTTTTAAAGTTTCTGCTTGATATATTGGGTCATTGTGCTGATTTCTGGCCCTAACTACATCGCTCTATAATAAACACTGTCCACTAGTAAACAAAGTAATCAAACATAAATCTCCTGATAAACCATGGCTAACCAAGGGACTACAAAATGTGTGTAAGAAAAAAAAACCTATTACATAAAATATTCTTAAAGAAAAGAACAGCAGAAGCCGAACACTCTTATAAGAAATATAAAAATAAACTGGTTAGAATTCTAAGATGCTGTAAAATATATATATATATATATATATATATATATATATATATATATATATATCATAGCAAACTACTGGAAGACAACAAAAAATTGCAAAAACTGAAGGTGGAGAAATCTTTGAAAATACAACCAAGAGTATTACCAACTCAATGTTTATACAGGGAACAGATGAGACAGAAATTTTGGATACTGTCAAATCATTTCAGAGCAAGAAATCCACAGCCTGCAACGACATTGATATGGGTCTGATTAAAGAAATCAAAGAGTGTGTGGTGAAACCGTTCACATATATCTGTAACCTATCTTTAAAAACTGGAGTTTTCCCTGACAAAATGAAAACAGCAAAAGTCATACCAATATTCAAAACTAGAGATAAACACATACTCACAAACTATAGAACCATATCATTACTCTCACAGTTCTCCAAGATACTGGAAAAAATATTTTACACAAGACTAAATGAATTCATCACAAAAAGATAATATACCATGTGAACAGCAACATGGTTTCACATCCAAAAGAACATGCAATAATTGTATTTGTTGATTCATTAACAGCGGCGCGGTGGTGTGGTGGTTAGCACTGTTGCCTCACAGCTCTCCGGGCACTCTGGCTTCCTCCCACAGTCCAGAGACATGCAGTTTGGGGACCAGGTTAATTGATTACTCTAAATTGTCCATAGGTGTGAATGTGAGCGTGAATGGTTGTTTGTCTCTATGTGTCAGCCCTGTGATAGTCTGGCGACCTGTCCAGGGTGAACCCTGCCTCTTGCCCAATGACAGCTGGGATAGGCTCCAGCCTTCGCCTTTGACTACAATAAACTGACACTGAGCAAATTCATAATATTTGGAAATCGTGCAACCTCCACAAGCAGAAAAATCATGAAAAATGATATAGAAATAGAAAGAGTATCTGAAATAAAATTTCTTGGAGTAATAATTTTTTAGTAAACTATGTTGGAAACCACACATTAATTATATTAAAAATAAAATATCAAAATCAGTCTGTACTGCTCATTTATACTATTTCTTTGATTATGTATTTATGCATGCTAATATGCATCTCTGAATCTATATTTAATTGTAGCAACATTACTTGAAATAAGATAAGTGCATAACTTCTACCTACTCCTTTTTGAACGCTAAATATCACAAATTTCTAGTTTAAAATACTAGAAATTTTAAAAACAGGTTTGTGCGGCATGTTGACTTTAGAAACATTTACCTTGTTTACTATGTTTTAAGATTATCAAACCTTTTATTATCCTTATTATTATTATTATTATATTTATTATTATTATTATTATTATTATTAGTGGCCGGGCAGCCTAAGCTGCCAGGACCCTATTGTTTTGCTGCATGTTCTTCTTCTTCTTCTTCT